>JAHREE010000278.1:8217605-8275384 GCA_033628505.1 Tringa tobata | reverse complement strand
AAATTAAGGAGGAAAACTAAAAAGTGGAACTACCAGGTGGTCATTAATAACGTTATGGGGCTGGGTGCACTGGAAAGCTCTGTCAGGCAGGCTCAGAACGCAGCCCCTCAGACATGCCTGCTGGAAACACAGTGTTGAATGCTGTCACTGTTGCTCAGCTGTGACAAATAGAGGTAGAGCTAGAAAGAGAGAGATGCAGAGAGAGAAAAAAAAGTACTTCTCCTGTTTTAAAACAGCTTTAAGATGAATCAGAAAAAAACGTGATTTAGGAGGAAAGCCTGTTGGCAAATCAGTCGTTATTTGTAAAGGTTTGACCAGGAAGCCTAGAGCGAAGTTCACATGCAATTTAATATTTACTGGAGGAAAAAAAACATTACAATTTTCCTTTCAATTTCTTTGCCACTTTGTTTACGGGGCTCTGAGCAACCTGATCTAGTTGAAGATGTCCCTGCTCATTGCAAGGGAGTTGGAGTAGGTGACCTTTAAAGGTCCCTTCCAACTCAAACTACTCTATGATTCTATGATTCTATGATCCTATGATGCTATTTTGGATCTCAGGTATGAGGAAGCAGACTGATGCTGCACCAAGAGCTCCTGAGGTTTTAAAACCCAGGGGCTGTTCTGACATTGAGGATTCCTGTGGAGACACACTGTCTTCCCCTTTCATTTGCAGTCTGGTTAATGAGCCTGTAAATTGAATTAGCTCAGTCTAAGTGCTCAAAACCCAAGCTGAAATGAAGAGAAAACAAGATTAGAATACTGTATGGAGGCTATACTTGTTCTGCTGCCTTTGGTTTCCTGAGGAATGCAATCAGGCTGAAATAATAATAACAAAAGAATATGTGACTGGTGACATAAGATTCATTATAATCTACAAAACAATCTATTAAACAGTGCTCAAATATCAGGGTGCTGGGTACTCAGCTGGCAAGTCAGTGTTTCCTGACCTAAAGGGATTAAGAGTAGCTAAAGAAGGTGGCATCTTATTGTTTTTTTTTTTTCCCCAGTGCTATGGTATGTGCATATACTTTTGGACAATGTTTGGCATCTCTTTTTTTAAATAGCAAATGAGTGGCCCAGGGAAATGACTGCAAATTAGAGTTGTGAACACCTTGATTTATGATAGCAACAGTGCACTGAAGCGTGGGCAAAAAGCTGGACAGCACTGCATTATTTCTTCCGAATGATTTTGAAGCAATCAGAAAGCATAATCTCTCCTTCAAAGCTTTTCCTCCCTCTATAGATCAAGAAATAGTCATTTTTCTGTTAGCAAACTGAAGAGGAAGGGCTCTCTCCTCTGTTGGTGGTGCCTCTCTAGTCCCCTCTGTGCCTGCCCAGAGCTGCTGCGTGCCGGTCTCGCCCGGGGACCAGCTCTGAGGATGTCTGACATCCCTGTTCCAACAGGTGAATCACCAGCCCAGACTCTGCCATTTGCACTGGCTAAACTCTGAATTTCTGTCGGTGAAAAGCCAGTCATTTCATCCCGTTTGAGCGCAGATTCCTCACTCCATCCAGATAAGCATTTGCTGACGTTATTTCTCTGCCCATCCTAAGGGTTAGCCTAAATCCAACTGGGTGACATGATGACTTAATGACTCATCCCTCTTGCAATTAGCTCAACCATTAAGCAGACCAATAACGTAATCCCCTGCCCTCTGCCTGGTCTTTCTTTCTTCACCTCTAGCCTCAGTTATGGGTTAATGTCATGCAAAAAAGTCCAGCTGGTCTCATCTCTTCTGTCTGTGGCTCTTCTGCCTCCAGGTCTCGTAAAGATTTACCTTTGGGAAATCATGGCTATTAAACCCTCCTCAGGAGCAGAAAAGACAAAGCTGATGTGTTTCCGTAATCCTGAAAGCTGTGTGAAATGCCATCCATTCCTTTCCATCCAGGATTTGTATATATATAAAAATTTTCTTCACCAAAACTGACACCCTCCCTATCTTAAACTAGAAGTAGCGCAGCGGTCCAGGCATTGGATGACATTTCTTATCAACTAGTGGCCATGTGGGGCATCACTGTGTATGCAGATCGTCTTCCTTTATGCAGGAGTCAGTCTGCTGTTACATACATGAACAGCAGCTGCAAAAAACCCAACCTCACAAGATTTTAAAGTCTTTTTTTTTTCTCAGCAATGATCTGAAGACATGATGAACAAACAACATATAAAGATTTATCAAGTTTTGAATAAAAGAAACCCACAGAAAGAATACTAGCAGTAACATTAGCTAGTAATAATGGAACGAAATGAAAGCCCTTTATCTTATTTTCATCACTCTTATTCCCGTGTGTGAAGTGAGAGCTAAGCTGCATTATTATATGTTATTATCTCTAGAGTATCTACTGTCTACAATCACAATAATGATGTGGTTTTCTAAGGAGAAAAAAATGATAGGAAGAAAACACTGAATATGATTTTCTCCTGTGAAAGCCAGAGATGCAAAAAAATATTCTAAATCACTAGCAGTCATATTTTTAGCTCAAAAATATATGTCAAAACTACTACATAGTGGAAAGTTTGAGAGAGACAGACGAGATCTGTGCATCAAGTCAGATACAGAGTTTTGGTAGACATTTGCATGTTCAGCAGCAGAATTTCCATACAGTCTGCAAGCAGTAATTTGTACATACTCCCACAGAAGAATAAATCTGATCAAAAAAGGACCAGTGCCATGTTGTTAACATTGATTTCCTCCGAAGTAAAGTCCCCACATAATTATCACCATCCAAAAAACACAGGTTGGATATAAACATGCCTGAACAACATTTTCATAATCTAAGAATAAAATTTTAAAAACAGAAGCCTACTCACAGTATTTATAAATCCCTTTAATTTCTTTAGAAGATCCTCAGAGTAATTCTAGTAAAACTATATCATTAAATCTTTCTTGCCTCCAAGAGCATTTAAGAGATGTGTTTGATTAAGGTCACTCACTAATGAAATGTTGACAGCTCAGCATTAGGCCTCAGCAGCTGTTTAACAGAACACAGCAACGTGAGGGAAAGACCACCACACCCCAAATTTGACAATGCAGAATTCAATCATCTAGTTCGAAATTGACCAAAATATTGAAAGGAACATGTAAGCCTAAAATACTATAAGGATTTTGCATCCGGTATATATATGAATATATGTGTTTACGAGTCAAAAGATGACAGAAGTTTGAAATTATTTCTTTTAATTTGTTCTATTTAGCTGCTATTACCCATTTTTCAAGAAGATGGCTGTAAATTTCAAATTACAGATAGTTGTTGACTTCTGTTCCAGATACAATGTAGGGTATTTCTCCCTAAAGAGTTTGGAAATGGAGGCTTTCTGCTACCCCTGGCAAAAGTGTAGCAGAAAGATCCCATATGTCCTCTTACCTCCTTGTGCTCTTGTGTGCATGGCCTAGATACATGTGTTGATTTCCTCATTCGTTTAACTCATTCATTATATAAACTGAAGAAATAACACACCCAACTCACTAGTGTAAACAGAAATATAAGCACAGAAACCATGCCATTCTGCCTAACAATGGTTTAACAGAAGTTAATGAAATCTCAAATACAATGAAATGGCAGCGTAAAGCATTTGCCATATGAATAATTAGACCTTATAATAGCAACAGGATGCTCGGTTGTTCTCATCTGTAGTATTTCTGTTTAGCAACTGCTGTGCCCAACAAAAAACTGCCAGATGCAGGAGTTCCCTGATGGGTACCTGAACATGCTCTGTGTGTCCTCCTGAAGTTTACTACAGTTAAAATGTTATTTTGGACCCGCAGGAAAGTAGACAGATGTTTTGTCAGCTTAGCAAATGGGAATATTCCTTCTGTGAGCAAGTGGGAAATGCACTAAATCTGTCTCAGCTAGAAATGTGTTTAGCATTCACTGTTCAAATAATTTGGTTTTGTAATCTCTAAAGCATAGAGCACGTTGTTCACAAACTTTATTTACTTGTAACAGAATAAACAGACTTAGCTTTCCACATGTGCTTTTACAGACCAAAATCCCTACTTCCGTGCAACGGATGGGAAATCTAGGGCTCTTGAATATCTGGGTCCTGATGAATACTCTCCTAATTGTGCATTAACAATTAGAGATTATAGAATATGATGTTTCTCGTTACTACCAGTGTAATGAAGTTAGAGACAGTTGCAAACAGACTTTGTAGAGTGAAGAAAAAATTAGTATCACAAGACATGTCACTGTGAATTCATGCCATCTGTCTAATGATGAACGACACCAGTGTGAATGGTATCAAGTCAGCCTACAGATTTGCTATATATACTCAGTAACCTGCAAATACATACGGCAAAATGGCCCCACTTACACTGTGCGTCAAAACAGAGAGTATAACGCTTTGTCAGAGGGTAAACTGCTCTATTAAAATTACCACATGTTCAGAAATGAAGACCGCCTTTGTTGTTTTCAACCTAGTTTATTTCTTTTTTGGACATCTGTTTTCTTCCAAAAGTCTCGTTTTCATGCTTTAGGTTTCGTTTCGCGGCTATTTTAATACTACAAATTCTAACAGTTTTTTACAACTTGGCCTTTTATTCTCTGATCAATGAGAATATCATGAGGTCCATTTTTACAATAGTTCCAAATAATAGCACACTCTACATTTCTTCAGCAAAATGCAGACAATCTCTGCTGCTTTATACACATGGCTAGGTACTCTTTCGAGAATTTTGCTACTGATGAATGCTATTAATTCGTGATCCTTTCTCGAGGTGAAGCTGGTAAACTCACAGAAATGGAGTGCCTAGGACAGAGGCTCTACTTGTATAAGCTACTGAAATTGAAGTATATTTATGTATATACATATGACGAACTTTGATAGCTAGATGTCACCTACATATTGAAGAAATTATGTCAGGGTTATGAATGAGACCAGAGTTTCCTTCTATTCTCTTCTGCTCCTTTTTTCCTTCCTGATACAGTTACAGGGGGTCTCACTTGACATAATGTGATTTCTCCTTTAGCTGAGTTCAAAGCTTTCATCTTAAATGTATTAAAGAGTTTGGCTCACCTGACCTAATTCAATCATGTAAAAGGTAAGTATTCAGACTAAGCTTACTAGTAAGACTTTCTCTGCTGCCTTGAATTAATCAATGGCAGAACATTAGGGCTAAACAGGTATCCCTGACCATGGCAGGGGGGTTGGAACTAGATGATCTTTAAGGTCCCTTCCAATCCAAGCTGTTCTATGATTCTATAATACCGTGAATCACCTCATTTTAGAAAGAAGTGTAGCAACCATGAATGCTATGAAATGCCATTAATAGTTTGTGCTTCTATTTTGTAGATGGAAAATAAGGAATTTTAGAGTTTATTCACCAAAAATGCGATTTCACTTGGGCTGAAGAGCAGGGGTTTTTTGCCCTTTGTTCAAAAGAAATTCACAGTAACCCCCGCCTAATTGCTGAAAGATTTGAGCCTGCATTTCCAAAATCTTGGCCAGAAAGCCTCCTCAGATGCTTGAAGCTCTGCAGCTGCTCATGACCACAGGCATTACCATTCTGGGTTGGCTGAGCATCGAGGGACTCATTTCATGCCTACACCTGTCGGGGGGGACACAGGCTTCAGGAAGCAATTCAATATTGATGAACCTAGAGAGAAAATGGTGCTACGGAGACTGTTTAGGGAATGTTTGCCAGGATAGGGAAGGAGTTCTCTAAGGAATGCTTTGCCTTTTACTTTAAATGTAGAAAATGCAGAAATAACACTATAAGTATCATCATGTAAATTCAGAACCAGCCTGGGGGTCTCAGGCACTACTGCTACATGGTATTGAGTAGATGTAGCCAGAAATCTTAAGTGTGGGTTTGTTGTTTTCACGTCTAGAGCTGGATGCCTAACACCGTGCCAACCTCTGTTTGTGGTTTTTTTGGGATAGGGGAATTTGCTTCCCCTGTAGTTAAATCCACATTACCCTACTTTTCTTTGTTTGATCCTTGTTGCCCCAATTAATTAGCTTTCTCCTATTCCTTTGTTCAGATTCCCTTGGCCCAGTCCCTTGAATAATTGACAAAACCAAACAGAGGCGGTGGTTACTGTGTGGTACTAGCGGCGGCTCAGTTTTATTTAATAACACTGTGTTACTCTGTGCAACAAATTGTGACTAATTGCTTCTCCACTGCTCTGCCAGTCTGTGAAAAGGCCAGCCTCACAAAACACCAAGTCAGAGCTCCCCGCCAAATCTCTGTAAGCTTATATAAAAAAGCAAACTCTGGTGAATGAGGTCTGACTGGTAGGGGAATTGAGGGTTTTGGTGAAATAGACGTGCCCATCATTGACTCCAATGCTGAATTTTACAATTTTCCCCTCAAGCATAATGTATATAAACAGGTTTGACTCTGCAGCTCTTGTGAAAAATTCTTCCTCTGCCTTGCTCAGGAAAGAAAATTGCATTCATAGAAACTCATGTAATTTCCATTGTTTGGTTTACCATGCGTGGGTTTTGATTTTTATTTTAATCAAGGAATATAATTTCTCCCTTTCTTGCTTTCTTCCTTGGTGCTAAAAAGTACACAGTGGCTTTTTAATATTTAATTGATGAGATCGTTTTACGGGTTTTAGTTTAAAGGTAACCATAGCACAAACGCATCCATTATTAACTGCAGAGCGGCAGCGTCGCTTCTTGGGAACCCTCTTTAGTTTAATATGAGAACCCCTGTCAACAGAAAACAGCGCCGATATCGTTGTTAAGTAAGTGTGACAAACTGGCAAATGCCATGGCCGCCACGTTGGAACAATGCAAACTGCTCATGTCAATGGAGGAGGCGATGTTTAAAAGCGAGACGAAGGCGGAAAGCGAGCGGCTGTCGAGGAAGGTGCGGTTCCGCGTGGCGTCCTCGCACAGCGGGAGGGTGCTGAAGGAGGTCTACGCCGACGGGGAGGCTGCCGACTCTCTGGACTCTGAGTACACCAGTAGCTCGGAGACCGACCACGCCAGCCGGCTGAGCGAAGTGGAGGGGCAGCAGAACGGGCACGGAGGGTCCGAGTGCGATGAAAACGAGAGCGAGCAGGACGACTTGCTCATTTTAGTCAGAGCCACTAAAGAGAAGGGTTTTGGTACAAAGCGAGTCAACATCCTCAGCAAAAACGGCACAGTCAGGGGAGTCAAGCATAAAGTCAGCGCTGGTCAAGCCCTCTTTGACAATTTGGCAAAAGTATTTCAGGTAGGTGGTATGCTCCTGCTGGCTCTAAGCCCCGTGCCTGTCCCTTTTAACTCCCCACATTCTTCTTGCCCTTTTTCTAAACATATCTCATTTGTGACTTGTCAATATTCTGCCTCATTCCCGTTGCTGTCTGCTTACCGCTGTTGCGCTGGAGGGGCTCATTGCTCTTTCTGGCATACTCCAGCTCCCCACTCCAAATTAAGTCTGAAATTTTTTCTTTCAAAACTGACCTAAAATTTGCTGGCCGGGGATGAGTATGTTGTGCTATCCGTGTATGGACCAGGACAGAAATGTAACAGAGGAATTAACTGGGGCTTTGTTGGAGATCTGTACAGATCCACCGTACAGGGACGGGTCATGTTTCCACTTCTATTATATTAGTTCTAACGAGCTTACGATGTTATCTACTGTCCCCTACATGTAAATATGTATACTTGCAAATTCCATTGTGTTTAATCTGCAAAGTAGATCAAATTAGACGCAGGATGGCAGCAGTGACGGTTTTCCCACATGAAAGTTTCAGGGGAATGAAATCTTAGTCGGAGGTCTCTTTTATTAATGTCTGTTATCCATTTATTTTGTAGAAGGAGCAGAATATCTGTATTTGAAACAGTATATGCCACACTGACATCTTAGGCACAGAAATACAGGCCTCAGAAAAAACAAGAAAAAAATTTCTAAAAAATTTAGTTCATGTATATATTATTTATCCATATAAGCTATTCAAGTCTTTGAATCATTAATATTCAAACAAAAGAGCAACACGTATGCAACAAACTCTTTCTAAAGGTTGTTATAACCCAGAATTATAATGGTCACTTAAATTAATTTATAATTGGCTTCAGAGCATTGTTTTAAAGCATTCATGGAGTTTTAGTGTGGGGAATTTGATATTAGTAGCACCTGTTGAAATAAAATCTAACAGTTCTTTCTTACTTTGAAGCTAAGTCATTTCATAATATGTTTAGAAATGGCTACAGATTAACATTCTCTTGCTTCTGAATAGGAATTTGTCCTCTATGTTGTACCTAAATTATAACAGTCTTTTTGTCACGATCAATGTTCATGTGGAGGATGGATATTTCAAAGATTAATTATCTGTTCATTTTTGTTCTTTACATTATGTAGCACTGAAGTAGCTTTCTTGCTTTCAAGCCATTCACTGAAGAGTTTGTCCTTGAATTCCCTACTCTGATAAAATTTGTAACAGACTCAATTTTTCTGAGTAGATATGAGTTAGGAATTGTTAACTGGGGCATGTTTGAATTCTTCTCCAACCTTTATTCCAAATACTGCTTCATGTTGTTTCGCTACATGGATTACACCATTTCACCTCTCTAGCCTCATTCCCTCCTAAAACCTTCCTTCTGCTGCATCAGTGACACGAAGCTAAAAAATTTGAATCACCTGTATAAATGGACCTTTAATTAGTGGCCCTGTCACCTTGCCTTTTCTATCTCCAGTTTTAGGCTGGAAGTTCTTCAGGAAAGGTTCATGGACTGAAATCAATGTACGTTGATTTCAATGAAGTTTCTTTTATTCCTAGAAGAGTTACAGCTAGGACAAGCATTATTTCCATGAAGTGTTTTGCCTGAAGAAAAGAAGGCTTGAGGGGAGGCACAACCATCTGATAACTTCAGAAAATGATATGTAGTCAAGTCTATCACAGAAGTCCATAATTAAAACCAGTAAAATAATTAAGATAAGGAACATGTATTTTACAGCAGAAGAAAGTGGAAAAATTAAATTATCAGATGAAAACAAACTTAAAAGTTTTTATACAGCACATAATTTAATTTAAGTACTCTGCTACAGGCATTGTAAACGCCAAAAGAATAGACAGGTTTTGAAAACGGATGAAGAAAGTATATGGGGAACTGAGCAGCTTCTGTTTAGGCAGGTCTAGATGACTGATTTCCACAAATAACTGTGTATTCTTACTTTTCTACACAAACAAGTTCCTGTTTCCCCAGAGATAAAGTTTGAAGTCTAGTGAAGAAGAATGACAGTTTACATTTCTCTTATGTTATGCTGTGAGGCAATTTTCGGTGCCACGGGGTGAACATAGAGAAGAGTAAAACACGAAGGTTGGCTTTGAGAATGAGTGGGAACTGCTTGATCCCCATGTGAAATATGATTGAAATATGTCCACGTACAAATGAAGTGATGCCATTTAGGGTAAGATTAGAGGATGATTTCTAGTTTTCTGTAAGTATGTTCCAGACAATTAGTTGCACAGTAACACCACTTAAAGAAACAACACGATAAGATAGAAATACTTTTCTAGTAGAAGATATAAGTCAAAATCCTTGATCTGGGCATTTTTGTAATTTCCTCCTTGATTAGTGGTTGAGTCACCATCCCTGGAGGTATTTAAAAGATGTTTAGATGTGACATTTAGTGATGTGATTTAGTGGTGGACTTGGCAGTGTTAGGTTAATGGTTGGACTTGATGATTTTAATTTTCTTTTCCAACCTAAATGATTCTATGATTCTATGTGAGGTCATCTGCAGTTACATGTTTTGCTTCTTTTAGCTAAGCAACAGCAGATGTATAACATCAGTTGAGATGTATACAAAGTCCCTTATCCCCGAGGAGAGCCCCTTTGATGATTCAGCAGTAGATGACCTCATTATACATTTCTCAGAGTGTCAAAGCAGGCATTTGTAATCTCAGAGTATAGGCATGAACTCTCGACAGTCCTAAATCCTGAGCAGTGTCAGTATTCTGATCCTTCAGACTATATCTGCAAACTCCTCTGTTATCCTATGAGCCCAAATCCCCAGATGCTCCCTGTGGTAGAGGACAGATCCTTTAAAACAAATCACTTTCCTCAGGTACTCTAGGGATAAGCAGGGACTCATTAACTGGGCTTTATTAAGTTGTGCAGTCAAGACATATGATGTTTTCTGTTCAGATACCTGTGCCAAAAGCACTTCTATGTATTTTAATGTTCCACGGAATATTTCGGATTTTGAATATTTTTTCTATGTTTTCTAACTACAGCCTTTCTACTGAATTGGTTCAGACAGTTCCTTCCCATAATGAACTGATCGAAAAAATCTCACACCTTCAGGAGTTTTTGGGAATATGAATAGAGTAATTTAATACAGCAAGTATTTCTAGAGGAAAAGGTGGTTTTGGTTGTGGTTATTGTATGATACAAGTCTGGCCTGAGAATGTATGTTTACTGCCGAGTAGATATGTATCCCCTGCTACATCTTCCCACAACCATGCACAAGCAATTCCATCACCAGCACAACCAGCGACTTCCCATTTCCACCCTTCCTTGAGAAGAGAAATCAGGTCCCTCCCATTAGTCTGTCTGATGACTGTCTGTGTCCCCAGATGCCAGCTGCAGTGCTGTGACAATAGAAAGGTTTCCTATCAGGTCAGCCCTGCACAGCTGGTGAAGATGCTGTGAGCCCGGTGAGAGCTGGAACTGGCACAGATGTGTGGATGGGGTGGGACAGAGCTTCATGGCAGGACATTTTGGGGGCAGGAAGGTGGAGAAGAGACCAGCTCTATCGATGCTTCAGGGGAGCGTGGTTTCCATGGCAACCCCTCCATCCTTTCCATCCCAGGGGTGGATGCCACAGGGAGAGCGTTGACATAGCAACCACATCCCGGCAGGGAAGGCAGGAGGCCAGTTGGTGGCCATCGGTGGGGGGGGCAGGGATGGTCACATGAGTCCACCCAGCCTCCACATGGGACCAGGGGGATGACCTCCTATAGGGCTGGCAGTACGGTGGTCAAGTAGTCAGGAATATTTTATTCCTGACAAATGTGCACTACTCAAAAGCCTGAATAAAGCAAAGGATCTGGAGCTTCCAGTCTCCCTATTTGTGCACCTCCCCAGACTAAATGAAATTATCTCCTGCTGAAACAATAAAACTGATGATATTGGCACCTCTGGAGCTGGGGACGTGACCTGCTAATTGAATCAGGAACATAAACCCCTTCTCTGCATATCCAAAGTAATTGCGGTCTTATTTCAGTACATTACTAAAATTTTTGATTTTTAATCCTTAGAATGCTGTTAAAATGTGAATGGGTATGAATATTTCCTGTATTTTCCCATAGAAAGTAGTAGAGAAATGATTTGTGTTTCCTTGAAATAAATGTAATTCTCTTCACGACCAATTTTTATGACTAGGCCATCCCTATGATGGCTTCCAGGTCACACAGAGTAAAAAATCCTTGGGTTGTCTGGTATTTTACTAAGTAGTGCAACGATCATTTCATGCCAGACTGGGTTTCCATCCCAACATGCGACACAATGGAGCTCAGCCAAAGGTTCTCCCCTTATTTCCACTGTTTTAATGTAAGTCCTTTCCTCCATTTCCACTCTTACATGCTCCACTGGGCTTCAGGCCTGCTCTGAAAGGTCACCTTCAGCTAAATTAGCCACAGATCTCCTTCTCAGGCAGGGCCTGCTGACGTCTATTACGAAAGGGCAGGCCTGGTTAACAAACCTGATTAATGCCTTTGTGAACATTCCATCAGAAGGGATATGGGTGAGGAGTCAGGCACAATGCACTTGGTCTTTAAGATATTTTCCAGCACGGTGTCTCAGGCAGAGCTAACGTTTAAGGTTGCAAAGTGCAAGTCAATATTCAGCCCGATAAAGAATTATTTATTAATGCTTAGAGAGATGGGAAAGAGTTAAGAGCCAGGCAGAAGTTTGTTAAGAGAAGGAATGCTTCTGGGGTGGTTAGGTTCACTTTCATCTTTCTTTACTTGTAGGTGACCTGGAAAAGTGAATACACAGCAGGATATGCAGAGCTTACAAACCAGAAGGGCTAGCTGATACAATAGCGAAAATAAAATGGGAGGCAGCAGCAAAAACAACTGTCTTCCAAAGAAGGCAGATGCTGCAAAGTGCTGTTAAGGAAAGTTTCTGGTGCAATAGTACAAGCAAAGGTTTTAGAGTGAGTGGCACGCTGTAAACCACTTCAGACCCTGAGGCATATATCACCATCATCCCTAAAATTCTGGGGAGAAGAAAAAGAGAGAGAGGTCTGCAGTTTCACTGCAGGAGTCACGATGTTGTCCTCTTCACTTATTTGGCAGATGATCAGTGCTGACACTCCAGCATTATTGGACTTCTTAAACTCAAAGACTTCTGCTAGGACTAAGACCTCTGCTAAGACCTTCTGCCCAGTCTCCTGAGGTTTCCTTTCCTATTCTCATCCATAAACTCTGCCTTGTGACTCCTAAATAGGCATAGCTTGCAAAAGGAAAAGACGTACTGGATTGCTTTTACTTACTAGTAGCAATATTAGGAAACATGCTAATATCCTAAAGCCATAGCATTTGCTGTAGTAATGCCACTTATACGGATGGAAACAAATCCCAGTAAGCAGTAGGTACATCCTTTGAGGTATAAAGTTTCAGTTTATGTTCCGAGTGTTAGCAAGTGTGGAAAACTAGTTATTAAGCAGCGTTGCACTGAAATCCACTGAATAATAGGAAAAATTATAATGGCAGACAGGATCAAGTGATTATGAAAAGTAGGTTTCTGTTTGTTACAGGAAATTCAGCAATTAGAAGGACAACTAGATCACCACTGAAGTGGGCATAGTGTCACTTCACCGCTTCTTTTGTACCTTCCTAAGTGCTTTGATCTGTGACCACAGTGCATGGGACAGTGATTTAGCTGATTAAGTGACAGTTAAAACAGGTAGTTTCCAGAGCTGGTGCCTGAACAGCCACACTGATTCAAAAAGGGAGATGATCAGGTCTGTGAGCTTTTAACTAGAGCCTGAGGTTGGTCAGTACTTAGGATATTGGTATTTGTTGTTCTCATGTTCTCATATAAATCATCCGTAAAGCACTGAGCTCAGGCAAGTCTATAATTAGACTGTTCATTGTATTTTAGGGTTTGCTGCTATTGGACTTGAAAAACATATTTGATATAGACTTGAAATGATCAGTAAACAGACTTTAAACTATTTAAACCTCTGAAAGCGATATATAGCTTTGAGTTCAAAAAGACTTAGCTGTCTCATTTTTAAAAAAATTAGGTAAGGGGTGTCTTGACTTTTCAATACACTCAGCATTGGGAAGCTTAGCAACAAAACCATGGTTACATTTGTCATTTTGTCAAGATTGAATCAACAATTGAATAAAAAAAAAAAAATTGCTAGACTTTTATGCTGGCTGTCTGATCAGCATGTACAGGACATCTGTTCAACCTTCCAGAGCACCACATGGCCTCAAAATTATCCTTTGTCTGATGTGTCTTGATCCTTGCAAAGGATCCATAAATGAGGACACCATTCTTGAGACACTTGTGCACTGGATGAGGCTAAGCAGAGGCAAACAATAAACAGTTTCTGTTCTGTGTTTACATATGTTTCTGCTTCAGAGGACATAATAAGCAGGTACTTGGCTTCCTGGATCACACCTATGTCTGCAGGTGAGTGAAAACTGTTATGACACTGAATTAATATTTCCCCACTGGTTGCAGTATTTTCATCTGTTTATCTTAGGTAGAAATGACTACCTAAAGTGCCAGACAGCTGAGAAATAGTCTTTACGCGTTGTGCCGCCAGGCGTTAGTGGCACGAATGGTGCAGTTTTGAACACTGTCAGGGTAATCGGTGCACACCAGCCTTCCCTGAGACAGAGACCGAACTGACACACTTTCTAGCAAGAGTCTGTGAAACACCCTGCAGTCTCAAGGATAACCAAGCTCTGGTAGGTGCAAGATGGAAGCAGCAGTGAGGAAAAGATCATTTTGCACTTCATTAGCACCTTCTTTCTTCCGTTGGTAGAAGACAACTTCTAACAACTGATTGGTACTGAGTAGAGCTGTCTCAGGTTTACCTCAGCTGGGGTCTAAGTGCCTGGGGTCCAAGCAGGTTGTGCAGCTTGGAGGCAAAAGCAGAGCTGCTGCCCTGGGCTGTGAGGGAGGACAGAATTAAATTGTTCCCTCTGTGAAGTCCACATCATGTAGCTACTTCCCCATACGTAGTGATTTATTAATCAGCCTCATCCCCTGGCCTTATCTTTTGCATGACAAAGGGCATAGCAAACAAGTTAAGCTTATACTGCAGCAAATATGTATATACAGAATATGTGATACTGGAGCTAATCAAGACTTTCGGTACAGATTCAAAAAACCCGTAGATTTCTGAAGAAGGACTTAGGCACCAAGCTCCAAAGCTGTGATCCCCCACACCTCTCTTTGGTGCCACTTTGTCTCAAAGGCAGCAAAAGCCTTTCATTAATGAAAATTTGACTAATGATCTGCCTTGGCCACCTGCCTCAGCATCTCAGTATTGACAGGACATGACAGTTACCTCCTACTCATGTCCTATGGGAACCACAAAAAAGGCGTTCCTTTGCCTGTCTCACCTGCCGGGTTTGATGCAGTAGGTGTCCTCTGAGCATGCCTATTGGATCAGATCCTACACAAACTGTACATAAGCAGATGCTGCTTTGTTACAAATCGTGTCTGCAGGAGGCAGTGGTGGGAGTTGTACTTTGAATTAGACAGTCACAAGGCAGTATGAATAAATTGCTGGAGCAGGAGTGGAGCACAGGCTTGCTGAGTCTCAACTTGCTGTCCCAAATACTAGGCTTCAGCATCGTGCTTGACTTCCATTTCTTTCTTTCTTGCTCTTAAGCATTACAGCGATGGCATTGCTTCACCGTGGAGGTATCCTAGGAAAGCTCGTAGCCTGTGACTTGCTTGTTAGGGACAAGAGGTAGAGAGGAGACTCAATCCAGGTAGCCAAGACATGAGAGAGAGCAAATAACCATGTTCTGCCACCTTGTTTCGTGCTTTCTCTTTAAATCTGAAAATACATTTGCCTTCTTTTTGAAAGAAAGAACCAGTGTACTTGTTCTCAGGGAATCAATGTGAACACCAAATGGAAAAAGATGCCTCCTGGTTTTACAAAGTGGAATTCCTAAATTGTATTGGCCTCGGGAAATTCTCTGAGCTGAAAATAGATGTAAAATGGGAGAGTATGAGAAGGAAATACCATATATACTTGCCCTCCTCTTACTTTTAATTACCTGTCTAGTACATTACCTGGAATACTAGAAGAACACTGGGCCTGAGTCTATGTACTGCTCTGGGACTCTCACATAATATTCTTTTGTGGAACTGCTCGATAAGGTCCTCAGCCTTTGAATTTACATGGAAAATGCTTTATCTTGTTTTAAACTCACTTGAAAAAAAGTAATGTTATGCAAACACCCTATTGAAAAAATTCCTAGGATGTCAGTGCAGAATTTTTTCTACTTATGTTAACAGTACGAGATCTTTTTTTCTAAATTGGCCTCTTACAAGAAAGATGAAAAAGATGAACTGATTAGTCTTAATCATCCATTAGTAGCAATAACCCTTCATTTTTTTTTTCAAGCTCTGGAGCTCAACTTAGTAACTCAGCAGGACAATTGTGAGGAAATATCTTTTGAAATATTCTTAAAATTAGGACCATAAAGAAAACTTGGGGATTTTCCCCTTTCTTTAACATGGTGCAAGAAGCTACTGTCTAGAGAATTTGCTGTGTCGTCTTGCCCCTGAATATCTGCATGCCTTTGACACAGCACACACAAAGTCTTTGGAACACATAAAGCTGATATAAATTGCCTACAAATATGAACCATCCTATATGCTTAATTACTAGCATCATTCTTGGTCATTGACCTCTAATTTTTGTGCACAAATAAATTACTTTGTAACCAAATATATAAGCGTCCTCATTGCACCTGTCTTGGGTGAAGTGTGTTTTCATTATATTTACAAACATGGAAGCAAATATTTAGCTATGCTGGGCTAATTTGTCACCAGATTGCCCAGCTGTGCAGTTGTGCAATTGCAAAAATATGGTAATAATGAGGATAAAACACAGTTCCTTTTTTAAAAAAAAAAAAGTTCAAAAGAGTGAAGAATTATCTTTACCTTAGTGGTATGATTTTCCAGGCATGTACTAATGCTTTTGATTTTGTGCCATAAAAGGCATTAGCAAAAATACTTTCTAACAATTTAATTACATTACAATTCCATTCAGTTTACAGAGCTCAGAACTGTTTCAGTTCTGAGTTAGGATTTGTGAATACTTGCACTAGTATTTGCAAACAGAAGCTAGGCAAATATAAATGCACACGTGCCATACAGGTATTGTGTTACAATGACCCCGAAAAACTGCATTTTAGCAGTGGCCCAAACCCACGTTTCAGGAGTCACCTGCCGCCAAGTTAATTGGTGTATAGGTGTCGCTGAGGACTATTTCCTTCCCTAAGAGAGAAGACATGAAGTCATGCTTTATTTGCAGGTGATGCTTGCTAGATGGCTCTGGCCTGTCAGCAGCCCGCTCTGAGATTTGTCTGCCAGCACTGACAGCTTGTTACACACTACACCAACGCAGGGGGCACGATTAACAGCTTGAAAGAAAGAAATGGTCAAAGAGATACTGCTTTTCTGGGCTGGAGCTTTGACTGTAATGTTCAGCAGCGTCGTAAGTTCGTAGCTTAATGGCAATAAAATATGCCTGTCCTGGGTTGAGAGACACCAGACTAACTTTTCTTCTAATACTGGGGAAAATTGTACTTCTAGAAGACTCTAGTGTCTGAATTTGTGAAAATATTTACTTTCTAGCCAGCCAGGCTCTGTGGGATTCAAGGTCTTAGTGTTTTCGAGCCTTGCCAGGTGAAGAGACAAGGAGGAGCAAGGCCTGGGCATTTGAGCCAGGCTGGCCAACAGGATTATTTCATACCATGAACGTCACATTCAATATAAATTAGAAAAGTTTGCTGCGTAGCTCTCTCTCCCTTGATGGCGGCAGGTCCAGACAACTCCTTGCCCCGGTGCCGGAGCCCTGAGGCCTTCCCTTCCTCCTGAAGCCATTGCGCTGGCAGTGTCCGCCATTTGCTGTCCCTGCTGGGAGTGCACGGCTTCCTGCTGATGGAATTGGCTGAGTATAATTCCTGTATCTTATATTAGTATCGGGATTAATACTGGTTCTTTAGTATTATCGTTAATTATTTAGTCTTAGTCTATTAAATCTATTTATATTTCAACCCTTGTGTTTCCTTCTGTTTCCTGATTCCCCTTCCCGGGTGGGGAGGGGTCATCAGGTAATTAATTGTCTAAACGACAATAGAGTGTTATGGGTTTTTCTCAAACCATAACAATGCTTCAGATGATAATTTGCAGCTGGAGAGAAAAGGATATGACTTTCACACATGAAAACCATCTTCATTGCTGCAACATCCAATACTAGGTAGTACAAAGCATGAAACTCTAATCTCACTGATTTTTTCCAAAACTTGGCCGATAAACAGTAGTTAGGGCAGCATCCCCAGCCTGTTGATTTTGAAAAGGAGTTGGAAAAGCATAGCTTCCCATTCAAGCGGGCAGTCTTGTGGTTTTGCTTGGCAGAGTAGGTATGTTGTGGAGAGGCCGCCACAGCACAACTCTCCACAGCCTCCACCGTGCAAAACGGCAGAAATGGTCACAGGCGAGCAGCTGCAGCCAGTGAGGGAGAGACTCATTTCACACATGGCAAGAAAGAAGACAGAAAACCCATCATTCATTGCTAGTGTGAATGGTGGAAAGCATTTTAACAACCTTAGTACAATTTTGCCTTGGAACTGTATCTAGAGACATAATCCATCAATGTCAGAGGAGTATGTCTTCTATACCACAGGAATACCGTGTGCAGACTGGTTCTTTCTCTACTCCCAGGACATAACGGGAAAACTTACTGGCCAATATTTGCATAAGTTGACAACAACATGCAATGTTACATCCTGCACTGACAAATCAATCAGTGCCAGTGCAAAGGCAAAGAAACTTTTCTTCACTGCTTGTAGCCTTGTTTGGAACATTGCTGATTACCTAGGAAGTTTTAAAAATAGTAATAACTGACAGCAGTCATAGACTATTATTTTAGAAAAATGTATTTGCCCATGCACCTTCTGTAAGGCAGAAAGTAGCCAGTTTCTAAACCTGCAACTGAAGTTACAGCTTTTTAAAGAAAATGTGATCTTTTCCTGCCCAGCTGCTCGTGTCTTGCTCTTGGTTTAGTACATCTAAAAGCAAAGGACTCTCCCTTCCAGCCCCACGGGCAATTGTGAAGCATGACATTGCTGTTCAAGCGGAGAATGTCAGAAGAGACAGACTGATAGACACACTGAAAAATGAGACCTTTAAGTATTATTGCTGGATTTCCCTCCACCTATCACAGGTCTTAATCTGCACCTTGAGAACTTCCCTTTCCAGGTGTTGGCTGATGATTTCAACCAGATTCTCAAATATGCACTGGGTAAATCTAATTGTTCTTCCAAATCCCACCACGATCCAAAAAGATAACCATGTACACAGTCCCTCCGTGTCCAAACTTAAGCTGTCATGAAGGTTTAAAAGAGACGGCAGTATCTAAATGGCTTGTAAAGGAAACAGATTCTGTTCATTTATATCTGTCTGCAAAGTTCTGCCATTGCAGCTCTGTTTTTTGTATCTGCTGAGTTGTCAGGCCTTTTGAAAACCTACCTGTTCGGTCAGTGAACTTTTCATGGATCCTCATGTGACAGGGAGCAGCCTTGAACTATGTAGTTCCTTCAACCAGGTAGTTTTATCCTCAGCTGCTCTAGGAATTCTGTTTTGAAGTCACAACAGATAAGGGCAAGAGTTGTCAAAAAAGGAGAGACGTCTAGTGAACTTTCTGACCTGTCTTTCATGCTGTCTCAATTCTCATTTTGGCAGAAGGTTATGCAACTGGCTGAAATGTAATCAGTATGGAGTTTCAGCATTTTTTGTAGACATGATATGATATTAGAATAAATGTTGTTATTGAATTTTAAGGAGAATTAAATTATTGAATTAATTAAGGAGATTTAATGGTTTCTATGCAAAGGAGCCACTGAAATGTTGCTCTAGAAGAAAAGCAGATAACCAATTTAATCATCTCAGCATCTGTATTTGCAGTCATAATCCTTAAACAGAATATGTTTAACTTTATGACATGATATAGATTCTAGCCCTATTATAAGGACATTATTATATGAAAACCCCGATGATAAGAATAACAATTTTTGCTTTATTTTAAAAATACACATCTCTGGGACAAATCCTGGATCAGACCAGAGCACAAAGCTGCTCACATTGACCTTTCTAAAAAATTACTCCAACCGCAGATGTGATGTATATGGAATAATTACCTTGGCACCTATTTTGACTAACAGGTTTAGGAGTTAATATAAAGCATACAACCTCCTACATTCTGATTTTCAGGCATTTTACCCATTTGCTTAAAAAAGCCAAAAAAAGCTTATACCTTAGATTTTTTCAGCAACAGAGTCTATAACTGTTCCATGGAGATGGATGCTGTTTTACCCACACAGAAGTGGTGGATGAGTCATCTGTCCCCTTTTGTATATCAAGGCTAGCAGGCATGTTATAGGCTATTCTAGGACAGAGCTGCTTTATGTATGCTGTCTAGGAGTTGTATCCTCTACGTCTGCATAAAAATCTCGAGAAAAGGAGTAAAGCACCATATGTGTGAAACGGAGATGGATCTTTAATCTGAAGAAATGGAGATTGAGTGCATAAGTAATAATTAACTGCTTAGGGTTTGAAGATGAACATACGAAAGTTCTAGGTATTATTAAGTAATGAGGTAGCTGAGCCCGTAGTTCCAATTAGGTTAAGTAATATAGCAGGGAAACAACGTACTTCATCACTCAGCGCTAATAAGAACAAAGTGGTGCTATAACTTCAAGAGAATCTCTTCATCACTTCCGTACACTGAGTGGTAAGGCTCCCTCTCATTGAGGAGTAAGGACTGAATCAGCACTTCATCAGCACTTTGTTGAACTAAGCATAGATCAATTTTGTTCCTTGCCCCCATCAAAGACTTGTGCAAAATTCATTACCAGTTGCAGAGTTCTTTGTCACCCTGTGTGAGAGAATGCTCCCTGTCCACCAAAATAGAAAGGTTGGAGTTTTCCTTAACTGTGCAGTACAAACGACAACCTAAAGCTTTTACAGAAACCTGTTTTTATCTCAGCCCAGATGAGTAATATTTTCTAGTAGAATTTAATCTTTTTTGGGCCAGCAGGAAAGAAAAAGTGCATAATTTGTCAGAAGTTTGGAAATAAAAACTAAGCATACTGGGGGGGTGTTGGTTTCCCAGTTTTGCTCAACACTCCTTGGGAGTTTCAAGGTCTTGGTGCATCTGCTTACAGCTTCCATTCACAGGAATACAGTAAAGAATAAAATAAATTTTGATGGAAAGCTTGTTATCTGTCAAACAGGAAAATTTCACGGTTTATGCCAAATCAAAACCATACATCCTTTAACTCTTTCTTCTGATTTTATTGCTTAGGAAGGTAAACTGTGAAGAATGGATCATAATTTTGAATTTTTCTCTGCTACTGATTCATGTTCAGAGGGGCACCTTATTCCATTTGTGCTATTACCTTCTTCAGTTGTTTTCTGAAAGAGCAGAAATAATTCTGTTGTATAAGATAGACTGACCCCCAGGGTGTAATTAATCCTCTCAATGGAAATGCAGGAAATTTTCAACTGAGCTAAGTCTAACTGATAAGAACTTTCCTGAATTCTGACTTTTACTTGCTGATTGTCTTTAACAGTAGGAAAATCACCAGTAGCAACACTGGTGCAAATAAGAAAGATGTTATGGATTGTGCTGTTCCCTGTGATGTTCTTGTATATTGAAGGTAAGTCTTAGGAAAACAGATCTATTCACTACACAAAGCATAGCTTGGCAAAGAGGGAAGAGCTATGTAATATCACGAGCAGGATCTCAACAGCTAACCATTTTTTTCTCCAGTCAGAATTATGATGAATCGTATTTTGTAAGAAGCTTAACAGACTAGAGTTCATTTTCATAGACCACTAATGCCTTTAAATTCACCAAACTGTAATTGACATTTGGGAACTATAAAGGGGATCACTGCATGAGTAAACCGCACCTGGTTATGTTTAAATGCAAAATGACTGAGTCAGAGATCCAAGTATCTATGTATTAATTATTATTATTATGTTATTAGCATCTATCAGTCTCTCTAGCATTCTAAGGATCTATAGGGAATATTTTAGAAAGGATGAGTAAGGGACTGGTGAAAGAGAGAGGAGAAAAGAGAAAGAGCGAAGGGATAGCAACCTTTTTTTTTTTTTTAAAAAAAAAAAGCTTCATCTGCCTGCCAGAGAACAGTAAACAGGGTTTTCCAAAGCTGCTGCCAAGTTAAAAAGAAAGGGGCCAGAGCAGACATAGTAATTTTCATGACAGCCATTTGCTGCTGATCAACACAACTCTGTTTCTCTGCAGTATGAGATGTTCTATCGAGTGAAGCAGCAGTGATTACAGATGGGGCCAGCGTGCTCAAACGAGGGCTCATTGGGACCCATGCTGTTTGCTGACTTTTGCACATGGTCTGCGACATCAAACACCTTCATCTTTATCTGCCAACCCTCAGCAACCCGCTCTAGTTCACTTCTGGCTAAAGCCATCCTTCCTTACAGAATATTCTCAAATAAGACACAGGCTGCCCAATGATCCCCTGGAGAAGCAACTCAATATTCAAACATTTTGAACGGTGTGATTAAAAAAAGAAAAAAAGCTGCTTATGACCAGAGGAAATAGGATTTGGACCCAACAACTAACAGTGTTATTTAGGACAAATCTATTGTTTTTTTTTATTTTAATAGTTCAGGGTGACATCGTGGGAAATGGTACATATGTAAACAGTAGAACTACCACCAAAGTCTGAGCAAGTAGCAGGGCAAAACATTCCCACTCAAGGCAATTAAACATATCTGAAAAGCCTACTCATATTATTAAAAAGCAAGCCTCAAAGTACCTTAAAATGTGAACTGACAGTAAGAAAAGTAACTATGCAAGAATATCGGCTGTTTATTCAAGTGTTTAATACATACAACCAAATATTGGCAAGCCTAGATATCTGATGTTTAAAAGTCCTTCTTGGGCAAGTCACCAAACGCTAAGTGTCGGTCAGAACTCTTTCAAGTTGACCTACATGCTCTTTTCTTTTATTTCCAGCCCTTCTTCTTGTTAAACTAGAACCAGAAAACAGAAAGGCCTAGAAAAAATGAATGAAAAAATTGAACAATGTTTTTTAAACTTGAGAAGAAGTTCCATTTTATTGAAGTACAATTCTCATTTTACTCAGTCTCAGTGTTTCTCCCTGTTGCTGGTGATAAAGAGATTGAGGTGAAATAAACACTGAACAAATGTTGAATAATAATTATTTTCCATACACCTACACATAACTTCTATCACCAAGTAGTAACTCATAGCTGTTAATCAAGGAAATTGAATGGTGTAATCTAGGACAAATCTTCTTCTAATAATAGAGGCTGATTCTCAGATTTCCAGGGCTTGCACATTGTTTAGTTTTGTATAATTAATATTAACATTCTTCTCATGACCCATCTGTGATCCATTGTTTCTGTTCTCTGGTCTTCCACACTATTTACAGGCATAGCTTTAGGCAGGCAGATGCTATGCAGCTCGAGCCATCCATTTTTAATTTACTGATGGCAGCATTTCTTTAGGTGACATGCAGTAGACTTTTTTTTTCTCTCTTACATTAATTAGTTTCTGTTTGCAAGATACTTTGGTGTAGTAACTGTGACCTTCCAATTTGCCTGTTCTCCAACTTCATGTTGCCTGTTAGTAGACACTGAAAAATTGGTAGGAATGATAAATTGTGAATCTACCATTTTTATTTTCACATTTTGTTTGACTTCCCAATTTTCCAGATATATAAAAATAACTATATCTTTCTCACATCAAAAGCATATTGTTTAAACTTATACTGCTGTTCTTTGAGCAGTGTCTTCAGAAAACCGTCTCCAGGTAAACAGCTGCAAACAGCTCTTTTCCTTTCCTTTCTCCTTGATATAACACAATCATAATGCCTCACTGGGATAATTTAAAAGCCATGTCTGCTTAGTTTTGCATAGATCAGACATGCTACTGGAGCCAAAATTAGTCTAATATACAATGAAAGTTCAGGCCAAAATTTAGACCTAAATCAAAAGACCTCCAGATTCATGCAACAACAAAATGTACATTTTTGTAGACATCACAACTGTATCCAGGCCTGCCACAATAAAAGCCATATCTGCCAGAATAATACTCTTCTAGCAAAAGTGGGAAGTTTCAGTTTGACCATTGATGCCACCTTGAATCAAAGCTAGCATGTGTTCTGTGGACTGTGTGTGAATTTCAGTGCAAATTATTTACACATAGTCAAATACCCAATACTTTAGGAAATGCTTTGTATCTGATGACTTTTAAAGGAATTCTGTTTACATCAAGCAGTGCAGGAAGTAAGACAGAAAGCTACGATGAGTGGATACTGGGAGTAAATGGCAAAACAGAAGAGGTTATTGCTGGGGGAAGCAAAGGTCCTTCTCTGAGGTGGTGAAGGTAACTTGAAAGTAGTTGAAGTGTCTTTGGAGAAACCTCTCCACTTAAAGTCAATAGGCTGAAATTATGTAGCATCCTTGCCAAGTTATTCTGTAGAGATATTTGAAAAGAAGAATCTAACCAAGAGCCAGAAGAACTAGTAGAATCCAAGATCATGGTAAATGAGACCGTCCGGATGTAGATGCTGAGAAAAAGTAATTAATTTACAGAAAATCTCAAGTGT
Organism: Tringa tobata; assembly: GCA_033628505.1. Classification (NCBI taxonomy): domain Eukaryota; kingdom Metazoa; phylum Chordata; class Aves; order Charadriiformes; family Scolopacidae; genus Tringa; species Tringa tobata. The sequence goes on along the minus strand of JAHREE010000278.1, from coordinate 8,251,555 downwards.
TAGTTACACAAGAACTGTGACTGTGACTATGTGGCATAGGGTGGAGAAGAATAAAATAGGAATACTGATATTGTAGAGGGATAAAAGAGATAAATCAAATACTTGTGGAGAAAAAGCGAGTTTATGCATAGCGTGCTGGAGAAAGCTTCCTGCTATCTGGATTCACAGAGACATCTTGGAGGCAAATGAAAGAGCTGTGATTGGAATGTTGTTTGAAGCCTGAAAAGCTGGTGTGATGCCTGTGGAGATGCCCTGCAATCATTTAGGTACCCTGTATTTTCAGTGATAAGATGATTAGGTAAATGTATACATTTAGATTCACAGAATTCCTCAACAAACCTACCAGAGAGGGAAGTGATGCTTTGAATTCATCACATTTCAAACATCAACTGCAATGAATACACAGCTTTGAAGGTTTTAACTCAGTTTCTTTCTGGCTTATGGCACTACTTTGCACCAGAGAGGCAGAGTTCATCTGAAAAGGTGGCATTATATGTGCTCTGGGGCAATGTATGACAATGATCTTCATTTAGGATGATATATATGTGACACTTCCAGCAAGTAAGACACGTCCAGAAACCTAGAAACTGTGTTCACTGCAAATGCTTTGATTTGGGGAGGTTTATCTGCTTAGTGGTGTGAGTCCTCTGGTGGCCTTCTGTCCCTTTTTGGCTGATTCGTTATATGCTTGGCCCTACTGAATGGTACTGAAGAGGCACCAGCTACTGAGCTGGCACTATGGAATTCTCTAGCTCCCAGCAATTCTTGCAGCCTGGCTGCAGCACAGACTTGGAATTTTGACCTTACGTAAATCTTATGAAAAGATAAGGGCTGCACTTAAATCAGTGCTTCAATAGCTGCCAGAAATGTCAAGTGTGGCAGTGAAGTTTTCTGTCTTGGGAAAATAAAGCAGAAAGTGAGAGGCTGGAGAAGAAAGGGTTCTGCATGCTGGCAGTGTTGGAGGAAGTACAAATCTCTCCTGGAGACCTGGGGAAAACTGAGTGATAAAGTCCGGAGAAATGATTTTGACCTGGAAGAGAGATGAGGAGAAATCAGGCTTGCTGGAGGTAAAGGGAACCTTAATTTCTAAACTGGTCTCTGAAGTAAAGAGAAAGAAAAAAGGACTAGAGAAACATGAGTTTTCAATTATGGCTTGAATTCAGAAGGTTTGGCAAAGCCAGATGGATGGGAGAAAATAGTTGTTTTTACACTGTGCTGCAACACCACTGATTGGTGACCAACATTAAGAATAATCTTTTTGTTCATTCAATTGATTACAACTTAAAAATACCTGTATTTTAGCCACATCTGTGGTGAATTTTCTACCTAACTTTCTTTTAGCCAGAAGAACAAGCTCTAGCTGAGTTTTCCACCAGAATTTCAATCCTGACCGCAAGAAAACCTGAAGTTTTGCAAAAGTTTTGCATTTTTTACCATTGAGTTTTCCTGAATTTGGCTCTTCATCAGTATCTGACTGACACAGCCTATTTCTTAAGATGTGGCATTAAAATTTAATGTGTTTCTAATTAGGACTTGTTTTATGCAAAGTCCCAAGAAGCAAATCAGAGAGCTTATATCTTCTGTAACACTGTAACACAATTTTGCAGAACTGTAGGTTTCAATTTCCTGATCCAGCAATTACATCAAAGAGAAATTGTTTATATTGCCACTCAGGTTGTTCAGCTGAAAACCATTTATCAAACATAGCAGATAATCAAACATTAGTAAACTAGCTTATAACTCTCCCACTAACAGTGTACCTGCAGGAAACAATTGTTTCTCTGGTTGGATGCCAGGTTGCAGCACACTACAATTAGTCTTTCAACACAGAGTAGGCACAGAGGGGAAATATGGAATAACCCATTGCCAAAGAAAATTCCTTGTTAGGACGGGTGCTGACTGAAGTCTGCGTGATCTGTTCTGTATAGGTTAAGGTAGGTACTAAGCATTTTCATATTAAATATACTGTAAAAGAGCTATGAAAAGTAAAAACTACTTATCAGAAACAGCAGCATTTCCCCACGGAAAAAAAGTGAGTTTTTTTTGCTGAAAAGAAGTCTTATAGGTCAGAGCTGTTCATTGTCTTGAAAGAGCCATTTTTGCAAATACTGTGTTTCTAACTAATCCCAGCACCAGAGTTTTGTTGCTCTCAAATGAATCGGTAAGGGAAGAGGAGGGTAAGAGATGAACAGGCTGTTTGATGAGCAGCACCAGAGCAACTTTTAACTTGCTTTACTCTCCCCTTTCCTGATCAGTTCATTTCAAGGCTGACATTACAGTCGTAGAACTAACAGACAAAAGAACAAGACTGGATTGTGCTGTAGCCATGCCACTGAAAGCTGAGAAGCAATCAAGCTCTCAGTGAAGATGAAGATCAAGATCAGAAAAACCAAGTGTACTTCCCATGTGGTTTGAAGCCACTTTGCTCGCCTGACACGCAAAAGCTGCATTTGGTAAAATGAGAAAAGTGAGAAACTCGCATGGAACTTTATCCAAGTGTGCTCAAGAAATCGTGGGCCAAGAGCTAGAAATTCACACTGTGAAATTAATTTCCAGTCAACCTCTTAGTGACAAATATTTCCCCTTTACACGGTGTATTCTAGGAAATATTGCAGTTTCATTCACCTTATGTAGCGAATGACTTGTGAATGGCAAAGCATTCTCTCCATCGTGTTTGTTTTTACAGGGCTGGATCTTGGCTATTGATTTGGTCTAGCTAAAGAACTCCTAATGTATCTGGAACATTAGCTGAACTAACTGATATAAAATAATCATCATAGAATAATGCTTTCTGTAGTTTCAAAGAAAGTAAAGCAACGGGACAACACCCAAACCCTGATTTTACGTGCTACTTAATCAAGGAAACATTTGGCTCCAGAGTAATAATTTGAAGGTGAGATCATAATAAGGCTGAAAGATAGTGTATCAGATTTCAACTCTCTGTTTTCACGTGAGATTCCACAGCACACTTTGCAAATGAAATGGAAAGTTATCATGTGCCTTTCTGAAACTTGGTTTAGATATTTCCTAACTGGTGCCATAAAAATGTACTGGGAGTTTCCTGCTGTAAATGGCAAAGAACTGAATCTGTCTGTCCTAAAAAATAATTGCATATTACTTTTGCATTGTGATTGTGTTGGCTGATGAAAATTTTCTGAAATCTGGTTTCAAAAATAACCTGTTAAGAAAACTGCACTGTCCTGAGTTATGTGTCGGATTTTTCTGATAAGGATGAAGTCATAAAGATTTTATTTGTACTGGTGGTGGAAGTTTGAAAGTTATTGGCAGTCCAAAGTTCATACAGGCCAGCTGTAAAAAGATTACCCATGATTTGTTTGGCTCTAATGTTTTATTGCTATTTGCCTTGTGCTTCCTAGCACTGTATTTTTCTTGGTGTCCTTATAAGGCTGCAGGGAGGGGAATAAAAGGTGCTGGCTATTTGAGTCACATAGATTTCTGCAACAATGAAGTTAAAAGAAAAGTTAAGTAAGTCCATTAAGTAAGAGATATCCATGATTTTGTTCTTATGACCATCACTGGTTTATCTGGGAAAGAATTCTTAACTGCATTTAAGGACAGCATAACAGCATTTTGGCAACTAACGTTGTAATTATATTTCACTTATAAGCAACATTTTAGGCAGTGATAGTAATAGATACATAAACAGTATTTGATTGGAGTGTATCATTTAAGGTTTTTTCACAATGCACCAGGATTATGTTTGAGGGCTTTGCATGGGAATTGATAAAGGGAAAGCACATTTTGGCAATTTTGCAAGATCTTTTGTTTCCAGGACAATATTTTGTCCATTATTACCCCTTGTTGTAATAATACCTTCCATTACTCTCCATGAATAGATGCAACTGCCTGCTGAAAAATAAAAAAAAAAAAGGATATGAGAGATAAGACTTTGCTGAGATGTAGTTTGATCCTCTAAATGTTTACATTTTATGATCTATAAAATACATTATTGTGCTGACTCTGCAGATAAGATAGGGATCAAAAATACCCTACCATTTCCTTTAAGTCACTATATTTCCTTTGGAAAGAAAAAGAAAGATGAGATCTACTAATTTGACAGGGACTGTAAGATATAGAAGATAGAAACACTCACCTAGTGTAAACAGCTCAGCTATTACCTATCTTAACCTACACCCCAAACTACCAAAGGTAGCTTCAGCAATGTTACAAGACAGTCCAGGTGCAACTTGTCTGGCTTCAGGTCTCTCCTGCTGAATACAGGAGTAGTTCAAAGAACTGCTTGATGTGAGAGGAGATTGTTGGACACTCCTGTTTCAAACAACTTCTACTGCCTCATGTAAGCTGCTGAGGACAAAACTGTTTTCAAAAGCTCTTCTTTCTTCCCCTTCAGACAGTGGGCAGTGTCCTTGTGCAAAGAAATGCTTCTTCTTTCTTAAAAACCTATGTAACGTTGCCAAGGGTCTTCCCGGAGATTCTTTGTGTCTCGGAAGAATCTCTTGGAGATGTTGAATTGGTAAGCATGAAGAGAGAGAAATAAGGAGCGAGCAAGCAAGCGGGAGAAACAAGCATTATATCACAGCGTTGTTTCTTCCTGGGAAAACTGCAAACCAGGATAGGATTACTCACAGCGTTCTCTCTTGCTTCTGATTTTCAAAGGTTTCATTTATTCCTATCATACACAGAATGGCATGAATAGATTTATGAGAAAATATTGATAGACCTTCCAAAGCTTGATAAATAAAACCCACTTAGGCATAGACAGATATGGATCTTCTTTCTACGAACTTGAACACTGTAATAAACGTTGTCCTGGCTGACTTCCACGGCCTTGTTGAACCGGAGCTGCTTATCCCTCCAGAGTCAGTGTCACACCTGCAGCAGGTACTTTGACTTTGGAAAGTCTACAAAAGCAGAGGCATCAGGGTCTAGCAGAGACGATATCTAGGGCAATAACCTGTTCTCTTATCTGAGCTCGGGTCACCGAGGAGCAGGCTGTAGCCCAGGTGTACGGGAGTGTGCTGGATGAACGGTAACGAGGAAGCTGGGAGGTGAGCCCAGCTGCAGTCTGTGTACCTTCTGAACCTGCTGATAGCTGAAGCATTGCAAAGAGCAGGGAGAGGCAGGGTCATGGCCTGTACTCCTTTGCTGTGGTATTACAAGTATTTTTTCTGCTTTGAAATGAAAACACTTTGACATCCCCTGAACAGCAGTGTGTTCCAGGAGATCTGTGGGAAAACCTGCAGTGACAGAAGAAAAGGTATGATGTCATATTGTATTTAGGGAGGAACGGAAAGGGTCAAAACACCCATATGTGTTGTTTTAGAGAATGGGAGCCCTCCTTTTGTTTTGTTTTTATTTTTATTTTTTCTTAGTATTTAGTCAGGTGATTTTGGGATGAAAGGAACAGTATAAATATCCATGCAATATCATTATTACTTTTGCTAATTTCACTGACATCTTCAAAATTGATATGCAGTCTGAAAAGGACACATGAATTCCCAACTATATATACTATACCAATGTCTTACATATAATATCTATTTTATGCTGCAGTTGTTGAACACTCTTGAGGATGTCCGCTTTAAGGAGGTAAAAGTGTGCTATTTTACAATCATCAGTATGTGGTGAGTGTGTACGTAAGAGAGACAACAGTCACCCAGGAGTTAGAAGATCAAAGAACTCAGGTTCTTGCTGGATCACAGCTCTTCTCTGTAAATCTCAGAGTTGAAACTGCAATGGGAAAAAATGAGACAGTTCATGCCCTGTGTTGGGGCACTCAATCAGGCAGAGGAGCCTGCACTGCTACACGATTTTTGGAAATTAATGTATTCCTGCTGTTTGTAGAGGAGGCGAATGCCAGAACACAGACAGACTAGAGGCACAAGGGTACTTGTGTTATTTTAAAAGCTGAGAGAAACAGTGACCTGACCCTTTTCTCAGGGGAAAGCAAAATTCATATCTGTATTAGGGAGCGTCCCAGGCTCTCTGGTTGCTTTGTTTAGGAGTGCAGCTCTTGATGCCCTCACTTGTAAATTGGTATTGAGAGACCTTTCCAGCTTGCTGATGGTTATAGGGATGATAACTGGTGAAAGCATTTCCCTGTCCCAATCATACAGGGTCACCGGCTCCCAAGTCCTACAGTTAAGGTTCCTGTAATTACCAAAACTGGATAAGAAAAAGTGTAGTGTTTTGAAGCCATGTGTTTAAGAGAAGGTCAGTACATGCTTTGAATTGAGTACCAGACTTGCACTATTGCAAGTCTTTATTCTACTGAGCTCTACTAAAATGCTCAGTTTTCTGAATTTAATAAAGTTCAGGTTCTGAATTTTCCCAAGTATTGATATAGTGCCAGGTCCTTGAAGACAATGCAAACAGGACTACAGCCTTAATGTAATAAAGCTCTTAAGAGGGTGCTTAAATTTAAATTTAAAAATGGAGGGTTGGAACTGCAGACGGTGAAATGGAAGGCAATGTGATTTCATACCAAGAGTGCATGCTGTGGCTGGGGACCATTTGCAATTCCTCTTGTACACCTAAACAGAGCTTACCTGCCAAAGAAAAACATTTTACTTTGGTCAATGGGGTTTGTTTGTTGGAATAGGTCTTCTGGCCAGAAAATCAATTCTTTCTGAAAGACATCGTTAAACCTTTAATTTGAAGCAGGCAAGCAACAATGACACACAGAAGGGACTGGTTCACAGCTCCATTAGCATTGTGCTATATCATTTTGATGGCAAATATTATAGCTTTCACTGGAACACAGACCTTCAATCTCCAGCCATCTCATTCAAAGGCTGTTACACATTTTCATCTGGACAGTGACATGATGAAAAGTATGCTTTCCATTAAAACCTATACATTTTGGAAAACGTATGTTCTGACGAAATGTCATGTAGAAAAGACCAAAGATTTTTGATAATAACTTTTTAGTCTAAAATAAGCTTTTCAGAAAGAACATATTACTCCCAGTATACATTTTGAAATCCTTTTAAAACTCAAAAGCTAGTAAAAGCTTCTCAGTCTTACAGAAATGAAATGTTTGAATTGATTATTTTTTCTACAGAATTTCTTCGACTAGAAAGTGGTAGCTGTTTTCTTCCCTTCTGTTTCTGAAAGGAAAATAAAAACAAGAAGTCCAAAACAGATTGTGATCAGGAGATCAGTGTTAGATTATAATTCTTCTCCCTACTCAGTTATTGAATGTAATCCAAGCTATAAGCTATGCAATACCAATGATGAAGTGAGCAGCTAAATGTAAAAATTTGTAGATGTGCAAGCATACATAAAGATATAGGTATATGCCCATATATGCATGCATACATACATATATATATACTAATTTTCTCTTGCTCAACCTTTTCTTTAGCTCATGGATGTTGCGTTTACTCACTGAAGCATCTCTGGTGCAGGGTTTTTAATGCGCTCTAGATTCCTGCCTCAGCCGACTTGGTGGACAGCAGATACTTCTGCCAGGCTGACAGTATCTAATTACAAAGCCCAGGGGTGCATATTTCAGTAGCACACCCTGAGATGCTGTAAGGTGATATTCTGAGACAGAGAAGGGCATATCAGCCATTGATTTAGGTCACAGAAGCAATTCACTACTGCATGAATAACATTAGTTGAATGTTATATCGAAACATAGCAAAAACCTTTAAAAACCTCGTATGTGATAAAGGTTGGCATTAACAGTTCAGCTTTTGCCAAAGTACTATACCAGCCCATTAATCTTAGCAGAAAAATATTCTGCTTTTTCTAGAATACAGTTACTCATATAATGCCAAGTATAGAGTGGCTTTGGTGCTTTTTTTTTTTGTATTTGTTACTTTGCCCTTTAAAAGAAACAAGTGGAAATTTGTGGGTGATGCCACCATTGAAATAAATTATATATGGATACGAATGTAAACAGCTATTCTTTTCACACCAATGAGGTTAAAACACGTTTATGCCTGCAATCCACAGAAAGGATTAAAAAAAAATAATCCCATGAATACTTCTGTAGCGTTTCTATCATAGTTTTCATTTGCAACCAAATAACAATTAGGTTAACACCATGAATATTCCTCCTAGTTCTGGGCTTGTCTGTCTACTTGCTCGCAGACAGTTGCATGCAAAGGTTTTCAGAAAGTAAATGTTGCCACCGTTTTAGGAACAATTGTTTTATGGCACACAGTGCACTAGTAGTCCTTACACCACAAGTAGAAAGGCATTGGCTTGGGCCACTTCCCCTGCTCTCAATTTGGCCAGCTCTTGCTGTGCCACAAAAAAAAATCCATGCTATGAGCTTTGTTCCAAAGATAAAGAGCCACTCAAAGTCAGCAAGGCAGACATAAAGATGTCATAAAAGGTAATCTATGAAAAAGAAAATCTATAGCCTTGGGAAAGTAATTAATGAAAAATACGCTGAAGAAATAATCCGGTATTATTATTCAATATTTCACTTTATAAATTCTCCTCACAAATAGGGGAATGTGTGCTCAAACTGGGGGGACCGGTCAGGGACAAGGTAGCTGTGGGAGCAGTAGAGAAACACAGGGTCTTTTTGCTGCTGCTGCAGCTGCAGCTGGATCCAGAAGCCAGGGATAAGATACAGTGGGAAAGGCCTGAACCCGGAGACGTCTGTGGGAGTTTTATGGTGTATGTATTTAACTGGCTTTCAGAAGCACCATGGAAACACCTGACTGTTATGCAATATTTTCAGAGCTACTGAGAAGTCTGTTATTATTGTCATTGCAGCTGCTATACATAAAAGGTAAATTCTCAAACACATATTTTAGGAGTATGGTTCCAAAATATTTCATATTTTCCCAGCTCCAGTAAAATCCAAAGTTGTTTTTTTTTTAAATACCTCAAAATAATGAAACAACTTGGAGATTCACATATTTTGTAATAGACTTGTTGTTGTACACTTACACTGCTGGGTACAAGGATTTCTTTTAAAAAATGTTCAGGAAGTCATATGTCAGTGACCTTCTCTCTGTTTTAGCATTTAATTTGTTTTGGTTCACTGTCTGTCTCTGTTTTTTTATCATATATTTTTGTGTTTTTATTTCTACGTTTAGTTTGTACTACTCTTCGTCAGTATCTTGACATTTTTGCGTTTTGGTTTATTATCTATTTTTGGTTATTTCTGTCTTTTCAGCCCTTTTTCAGTTCACTGCATCCCTCCATTTTGTTGCTCATGTGATTGCTCTATTAAGCCTTCTCTTTTTCATCAGCAGTTTCTTCCTCTGCGTTGTGGTCCCTCTTGGTGCTAAACTTTTGTATTTAGCCTCATGGGATGGCATCCCTCACACTCATGTAGTCAGTTAACGATGAGATTTAGTTGCAGCCATGTCAGATGGATGCCAGTGAGATGGCAGAGGGAGAGGTTTCCCTTAGTTGTACACCAAAGTGTACAACTCCTCATGTAACTAACTCCTCATTTGTGAAAGCCCTGATCCACCTGGTAGAAAAGTCTGGGAAAAGGCTTGAGGCAGGTGCAAAAGAAGAAGCTCCCAAGCAAAGTGGCTCTTCAGGCTGATGCAGTGGGACAGATACTGCCTTTGGACCCTTTGGGAGATGATAACTCGGTGCTGTTAAGCTAAAACCTGTAAATGATGCAGAGGATCATTACTAACCAAATTTATCTTCCTCTGGGACCTTAAGTCACTTCCTTGGTGGTCTTTCTACATGGAAACCTTCTTTGAAGCACATTCTTAGCCCATGAGCATGGGGTTTTCCGAATCTCACAGAAAGGTTGCCACCTCAGGCCACCTCAGGGTTTTCATGAGCTTCAGGTTTCAATGAGAATCCCGCTTACAGGAAGTGTGAGAAAGTAGTTAATGCAGGTCACTCCAAACCTTTTGGGTTGTTCATCTGTCCAGCTTCCACAGCTCAAGTATTTTTGTCACGCCCATTAACCAGAGAATTACCTTCTCTTTGTCTTCAGCCAAAATTTTATGTGCATTTGTGAGTTACAGGAGATGACTGTAATTTGAAGCTTGAAGCTGTGCAAAATTGGAAAAGTTAATTTTCTAAAATGTCTTTCCATTAATTTGTTTACATTACTTGTCATTTATTATGATTTTGGCACAGTTCCAACCTAGGAAGGAAAAGGAAGGAAAGGAAAGCGCAGCGTTCAAACATTATTCTGCTGATTTACTTCAAGAGTTCATATTAGTCACTAAATATTGCAGGCTGTAGTCATGGAACTGGGCAGCAAAATAGGAATTAGCATAGATTGTAATCAAGAAAAAACATGTAAATCTGTCTAACTGTCCTGACTCCTATTTTTAATTAGCAGTATGGTTCAAGACAGGTGACAGGAAGGATTTTCCCTGGTATGATAAAATCCTGCCAAGGACAAGTTCTATGTGTTCGTAGCACAAAAAATGAGGTGTTTACTAAAATTTCCCTAAAGAATGATTTAGTCAATGCCCTTGATACTTCTGTGCAGGGCAAACAAGGGTATTTCTTCACTACCACATTAGGAAAAAATAAAGGAATAAACATAAAAGGGACTCTGCGTACACACCTTCCACTTGATATCTTTCCAGATCACATTACAGCTTTCCATTTTTCCGTCTCTTCAGCTGCTTATTTGTATGCTGTGGGGACACCACAGCCCTGATGCTTCGCTAGATAATGACTGTCTGTATCTGTGCTGCCAGCCGCTGGTGTCTGGGAACAAACAGCATTAAAGATTAGAGCTATGAAGGAACAAGAATTTCCATCCTGTTGAATAGTTCTCCACTTCAAAATGTATTTTCACTCCAAAGAGGAGAAAACAATGAGTACGTGAAATTACCTTTTGAAGGAATTTTCTAAGAAGTCCTTGTGGATACTTCTGAAAAGGATGAACTACTCTTCCTTCCAGCAACCCAAGCATGGGCAGTGTTTATGTATTTATCTTATAAGCAGAGGACAAGCTAATCCTCCCACTTGGAATGTGTGAAAACGTGCTGGAGAAGAGTCAATGTTGTAGCAACAGCACTTCTAGATTTTCAATCCAGGAAATAGGCTGGAGAAAAGTAGCCCACTTTTTGTAACATCTGTTCCTAAAACTGAATTTCTGACATCCATTCAAAGGAGAATAAATATTGACCTGTCACAACATGCTTCCTTCCCAGAACGGGAGGCAGACAACTCATAAATTACAAATGTTTGCAATTACAGTTCCAATATTCTGTAAGTGATCTGTAAAACACAAGTGTTTTCCTGAGATCTCTTCACCAAACACTGTACCTTGTAAACACCTTTTAAAGCAGATTATTCTTTTCACAGTGACTATTTTTTTTGCCTTTATGTAGTAAGATAAATCATGACTTCATTATTTGGCAAAATCTGCAATGGCACCCAACTTTACAATTTTTTCTTTACAGCTTTTACATGACATAGTTAAAAAATTATCTATTTGCCCATTAAGGTTAATTTTCCATAGATTGCTACAGTGCATTACAGGTATCTTTCCCTACTATTTTCTAACTTGTGGTTTTAATCCTGAAATACTGCTGAAGTGATTATCATTTGCTGAATATAGTGGATAATTAAAAAAGCTTGGAAATGCCTTACCACCTTCTAAAAAAGCTAGGATTTTAGCTTTTTATCTGAACATAGTGTCTCTGTTTAAAGCAATGATTCTCAGGCTTTTTGGAAATGTACCACTCTCTTGGACAAACTAGTCCCTGTAGCATTTATCCTCCCTAATTGTTTTCATCCTAGAAAGGAAAGATGCAGCATAGACTTTAGATATGAAGAAGTGGGGTAAAAAGTAAAATCTGAATTGCAGTATGAAACTTATTACAGCCAAGGCAACTGCCTCCCCTAGGGTGTTTGGACACTGATATACACGAAACATGATTTTTTTAATGTTGGTTGGATGTTAGAATAATTTGACGTGGATCTCCACTAAAAAAGTAGGGATACATCTTTCCCTTCTGTAGTCATGATCCAGTTCAGCTTGCAGATACCTAAAGTATTTTAAGATAGTGTTGGCTCAGGACGTGATGGAGTTTAGCTTAGGCTCTTGTGCTTTCTTAAAGGAGGTTGCCAACAGCACCTGAGCTAGCAAGTTTAGTCTGGGTACTACCAGGATGTGTTTGTGCCAACAAACACAAGTCACTGTTACAAGATAATCAGATGTCTCTAAAAACCACAAGGTCAGGGGAGACTTACATTCATGTTACTACTGCCCCTTTGAAGAATTTGTGCTTTGACAGATGAGAGGGCATTAAGGCACAGCATTGTATTTTCCTGCTTGGGGAAGGAGGGGTGACTCTGTGTACAGGAGAACAACAAATGGATGATGACTTACACACATTTGGAAGTCTACCAGGATCTAAAATATATCTGTTTCTTGAAAATGTTGGGCTTGATTCACCATCTCCAAAAGTTTCCAAGAAAAGCAGCACTGCACCTTTAGATAAACTGCCTTAAGATTGCAAGAACTTTAATTCCTCCTCTTCCATCTTTACATTTGAAAAAAGTACAATGTTAGATTGTGTTTTCAAGATGCATGTTTTTGTTTAAATATTTAAAATGAAATTGCTAAATACTTGGAAGCTTTTAGCAGTTTATTTAATGTAACTGGAACTTTTTTTTTTTTTCCTCAGGTATCAACTGTGCCAGAATTTGGCCGCATAGTAATTTATACTACCAGCCTTCGTGTGGTGAGAACCACTTTTGAAAGATGTGAACTGGTTAGAAAGATCTTTCAAAATCACAGAGTTAAATTTGAAGAAAAAAACATTGCTCTGAACAGCGATTATGGAAAAGAACTCGATGAAAGATGCAGGAGGGTCTGTGAAGTTCCCTCACTCCCTGTTGTGTTTATCGATGGCCATTATCTCGGGGTAAGTAAAGCCCAAGCCTATGTTTTGTTCTGCAGGCTGGAAGAACAGATGAAAATCTTGATGAATGAGAAGCAGGGTTTTTAGCAAATTGTTTGCAATGCTGGAATGATGGGAACAATCAAAGACAAAGATGCCTTTGGGTATGGGAAGCCCAGACCCTCACTGATAGGTTTGATCTGAAGATACAAAAGATAGCTGGGGAGAGACTACCAAGAGGGAAATAAGATGCAGTAATATATTCTAAGCTATCCTATGTTTCTTAAAAAATAGCTTATCTTTGTGGTTGAAACCATGAAAATCTAGAAAAATGGATTTTTTTTCCTCATGGGAACCTGTATGTATGATTGACCCAGGAAGATGAACACACACGGCATAAACCTGTCATTTAGTAATATCTGTGTTGAATATGAAACTAACAGAGCTTGGGGTGTCAGACCTTAAACATTCATTGAACTTTACGTGATGTAGTCTGTATCAGACACCTGTAATCAACTGAACATTGTTTTAGGTATAAAATTGGTAAATACTTAATATTAGAAAAGCCTAGCAGTAAAAGAGAGAGAAAACCAGCCCAACTCTGCCCCACTGCAAGACAAACTCCAAATGGAAAAACTATAACCCAAATTTGTACTCTGGTGCTCTGGGCCTAAAAGCCTGCTGGTATTTGAAATCACCTTTTCATTATGGCCAGCCTGTACTTTCAGAATGTATTTTTCAGAAACTGAAAAAAATCAGAGTTTAAAAGAAACGGATTCTGGAAAGCGGCACAAAGAGAACAGCTTGAGAGCTCAGAGAAGGTATTTGTCTTGAGCAGTAAAGAACTAGCAATTAGCAGGAACAGCGAGACTGTGATTTGTGAAGGCAAACTATATTTAAACACAGCGGGGTTATTGTGTTTGTATCGCTTAACACTTTCATTTTCACAAAAGATTGAAGTAACAAAATGAAACGTAATCGACAATCAGGGCGTAATTGATATTGGGCCTGTATAAACACTCAAACACCCTTTGTCCTCACCCCCTTCCTAGCCCTGGGAGTGCTCTGCTCCAGTGTTCTGTTCGAGGTGGGCTACCCCGAGCACTCTAACAAATGCATTTGCTGGCCCGGGGCTTGCCAGACCACTGCAGCAGCTGAGGGGTGGCCTGTCTGCAGGGTATCAGGAGACAGGGAATTTTCCTTCCTGGTAGAGGATGCTTTTGTCAAAAACCCGAGTCGGAGAGCTGCCCAGCCAGCCAGCGACAGGAGGGCTTCATTCAAACACAGTTTAAAATTCAGCAGGATTCAGACCAAGCTCAGCTCAACCAATTGTCATGTTAAAAATTAAAGTCGTGAGTTATGGCCGATTCCAAGAATATCTCCATCCGCATGTGATCAATTTCTCAAAAGAATTCGGTTAAAATGCTGAAATGGATTGAATAAATTATTTGCTCAGCTCTAGGTGAAGCCTGGTTGCAGTTGTGTTGGTGTGATGGATGGCCCGCTAATTCACGGACCCTTTTTTTTTTTTCTTTTTGGCAAGATGATGGGAAACTTATCTTTTAACAGAGGAGCAACAGTTTAACAAGCAATACAATCTCATTTAGAGTTTTTAAGTATTGTATGAGAGGTATCGGAAGGAAGACAGGTGAATTAGGAAGGTAGCTGACCACAGGAGAGACAAATCTAGCTGTCCCACTACCTGCTGACAGCTGCTCAGCAGGTTTTACCTCCTTTAGGAAAAAAAAAAATGAAGAAAGAATTTGGTGTTCCGGTCTACAGACATTTATTACAGCATGGCAGCTCCATTCATATTGTTTAACATAAGAAAAAAAAAAAGTATTGATTTACAACCTATGCTTACAGAGGATGTTTCTGCCCTCTGCTGCTCTCCACTAATTATCACTGTGCTGGGGGCCACTGCTGCTTTGGATCTGTCTAATGGGCTTTAGCTGAGATGAGCCAGGATGGGAAAACCAAGTTTGATGTGAGCAGAGCTAACTCAGGCTGCCCACGGGGTGGTGGGAAGGAAGAGCCCCAGGGTCAACTTGTCACTTGTGCTAGCAAGGGATGTATGTCCATACACTGTGCCTGGTAAATGTGGGAAAAACCCCATTATTATTTTATGGCAGGGTTTATTTCTCTGTCTTAATATGGCTTCATAAGAGAGGTTGGCTTTAATTCATTTAGGAAGTGAAGTAAGGAGGGGGGAGCACTTTGCGTATTTGAGAAAGTCTGTCAAGGAAGAAATCACCCCCCCAGCCATGTCAGTGCCTGGTGGATGTGGCACCTTAAGAAGACAATGAACCAGTGACTCTGAATGCAGTAAGTTGGCTAGAGCCTGTGCTGGGCTTGTGTTTCATTAAAATGTGATTGAGAACTAATTACAGAATTTGGACTCGTTGGTAACAGTGGACATTTCTATAATGCCTTTTATGATAATTATCTTCTGATATGCAAATGCAACACGGGAATCTAGAAGCCTGGTGTGCCAGTAAATTAATCATGCAGAATTTTTTTTCTTTCTTTTTCTGTCTCTCCTTTTTTTTTTAATTTTTGAATATTTATTTCCTGGCAAATCCCTCCCTGAAGGAGACTGCATGTAGCAATACAAAGGAGAATCTTTATTGAGCCAGGCACCTTTCAATGAGTCATAAGGAGAAAAAAAAAACACCTCCTAATTAAAATATGAACAGTTCTGAAAGGGGACAAGATTATTCCTAACGAGATAATGTAACAAAAGCACAGGAATACAGCGTATGTGCACCTAATAGAATATACGGTGTCCAAGATACTCAGAAGCAGGGACAAGGTTGTTAGAGCACTGCAGACTGTATGGATAAATCTTCACAGCCCTGAGGAATTTATCATTGCCTGCACAGGGGGGATGAAACACACCCCTGACTTGCAGAAGCAATAGAAAAATCATATTTAGCTCCTCTCAAGCGAAGTCCCGCATGCTGCAGTACAGCAGGTTTTTTTAATCTTCTTTTTTTTTTTTACAGGATTGAATCATTGTATTTCCAGACACACACTCTCTAAATATCAGTCTTTCAGGAAATTGAAGGTTCTTTCTGCAGCCTGCTCTTTACCAGCTGATCTAACCCCCCCTTTTCACCTGAGGCTCACTCCATCTGAAATGGAATTATGCCATCTGCTGGGACACCAAAGCAGAATAAAAAATGAATTCTAAAACCCAGAAAGCAACAGAGAATAATAAAAAAATAAAAAATGGAGCATTCATGTACTCTTTTACAAAGGTACCCAGGACTGTTAGAGGTTTATGTTATCCACTGCTGGAATTGGATGCACATAAAAAAAGGGCAAATAGAATAATCTTTAGTAAAGATGTTAGCTCACTGCATAAGTGTTTTAAAATACATTTATTTTATTTTTCCACTTTAAATATGTGACTGAATTCAGTATTCACCTGCCATATAAACCTACTGGAATCTTTTTCAGGTACATGAATTCAATATAGTTTTTTCCTGAAGAACCCATTTCCTATTTAGTTTCTCTAGCTGTGACGAATCCATGAGATTTACAGTAAATTATTTTCACTCATTAGTTATGATTATTTCCAAAGAATGGTGAGGCTACTTTTGTAATTGAGGTTTAGAAAACATCTGTGTAACGTATTTTTTGCTATGCAAGCAAATTTCCCTTTTTGCTGTTTTCCAGTGGCCGTGTGTGGTTGGCAGCTCTCAGATTGCCCCCATGGTTTGATAAACACACGCTCCTGGCGTTCACTGGACGGGGTGGATATGGGTGGCTCTGTGGCAGGGAAACGATGACGCAACCATTGCATCCAGTCACCTCCCATTTTCCCTCTAGTTTCCTCCATTTTGCGGTTTTACACTGCAGGAGCAACAGGCTTTAATTGATCTGATAGTTCTTTGTATATCAAATCCAACATTTCTGGTGCTGGTACTACACGGAGGTGTCAATTTTGTTGGTTTATGGGCAGATTTACAGGCATTTATCCGTACTCCAGTCTCATCCGCTGCCAAGGGGCACCTCGCTGTGAGGGGTGTAGAGTTGTAGGCTGAAGAGAGTGTGAGTTTTGGGCAAAGACAGGAATATGTACAACCTGTCTCCTCGCTAAGACAGGGTGAAAAACACGGCAGGTGCTCTAAGGGTAAGGTGTGTGATTGCATCCTGCTGCCTTGGCAAGAGGCCTCACCTGTAAACTTATAAAAAAGTTTATTTTTAAGGAGCTAACTTGTCTACACAGTAGATGTGTCCACAGGAGGGATGTTGCAACGCTGTGCTAATTTTTCTCTGTATATAAGGAAACATGTGGAAGAGAGGCTGCTTCCCAAAATCAGCAGGTAGTCTAGTACAGCTGGCTACAGAGCCATATATCTACGTGTAGTCCCTGATGAAGAATTGCATCATGAAAATGGTAATGGGCTACATCCAAGGTAGGTGAGCAAGAGGTTGGTTTAGTGACAGGACAGGTTTAACGGACCTTGGATCTGTCCTGGTTCTGCAATTAGTGGGATTGTGCCTGAAATATGATGCTAATTTCTGGGTGTTCTCAAGAGAAAAATGGGAAAATATTTTGATGAGTAAAAGTGGTCTTGAAAACCTGTTGAGTGTTTTAACCAAGTCTGTGGCATTTTCTTGCCGAAAGAAGGGCAAAGACCTGACTGTAGACCTTGGGCTCCTCTGCCATGATAGAGAGCCACTGAAGTTAGTAGATAAAATGTTCAAAGACTGGTGCTTTGAAATTAACTGGTTAACAAAACTAAAAATTCGTTTTTCCCTGCTGCCTCTCTAAATGTTATGGCCCCTGTCCCTCGTGCTCCTTACGTGAGTCTTAGGGGGGACAGACTCTGTAATGTTTCACACCCTTTTGTGGGTAACTGTGGACTGCGTACAACATAGGAAGAAAAAGGAAAGCACCACTTTCTGGTCAGAAAGCAGCTATTGGGCTTATTTAACAGCTGCTTTAATTAGTCAATTAATTACAGACTCTGTGTATTAAGATTCACAGATCCGAAGGGAAGGTTAACCTCTGCAAACTATCTTTTATTCAAATTTCACTTGAGGCAGCTGTTAATCAGAAAAGACACGCTGAAAGACTTGAAAACATTGATGGCCACTCAGAAGTTTAGTTTTTAATTTTAAAACCGTAGTAATGAGGCTTTCAATTTTGAAAGTAGCACGGGTGGCCAGCTGAATGTCACGTGAAATATAAACCCTTTAAAATATGAATCTGTAATGGAAAACCTGTAACAGATTTCAGTGTCAGAGTCAGCACAAGCAAGGCTTGCTGATCTGAGCCTCCTATCATCTTCTCTGACTAAGTAACCACAACTAATTACCTTGTAGATACTCCTTTTTTTCTTTTTTTTTTTAAAACGAATCTTTTTGAAAGTGTAGCACTGTAATAGTAATGCTCACTGCAAAAGTGGCACTCATATCCACTAAAATGTTAATATTTTGCTTTTTAACTGAAATGGAAATCATCAAACGTGGAGTCAAAAGTGCTGCTTCTTTGTACAAAGCCAGACCAAAAAGACTTTCTACCATCAAAACTAACCTTAGCAGGGTGTCATACCAAATTCTTTGCAACATTTTTGTCGCCCTTAGTTGGCTTTTGGGCTACACACTTGTAGCCTCAACAGTCCCCAGCCAAGCTCTGTGAATGCTTGGATGCTAACACGTACATTAGTGACCCATATGTGTTCCTTGTGCTCACCAGCAACTTCTCCTGTACCTCCCAGTAACAGGGAGAGCGGTGCTGGTGGGGAGTTGGGGCTGAGAGCACCTTCACCTAGATGTGGGCAGCTCAAAGTAATGGCACATCCAAGCCCTGTGCCAGGATCCCACCATACCTCAGCCCTGTGCCAGCATCCCACCACATCTCAGCTGTGTACCAGCATCCCACCACATCTCAGCTGTGCGCTGGAAGCAAACCCAAAAAAGAAAAGCAACAGTCTGGGACTGCAAGGAGTGGCAAACTGGGGCAGTGCAATAGCATGAACCTGGTCTAGATGTGGCCAATATTGGTGGGTAGGACCCGTGCAGTTCCCCCTGTCTGTGCCTCAGTTTCCTCACATTTGGTGGTTTCTTGTGATCCACAGGCTAAGTGTCTGTGAGTGTTTGCTACTACTTAGTATTCAGTGAATTTAGTTACAGACGTGAAGTGTAAGCATTCAAATGTAGCCCTCTAATTAGAAGAAAAGGGAAAAAAAAAGTTTTACATCATCTTTGACACTTTAATTTTGTCTGCAATAATCTCTTAGCATTTACTTTCAGGAGAAAAAAAAGGAAAACCACTTCAGTACTGCCTCGGTTCAGATTACAGAAGCCCTCAGAGGCCTAATGTACTCAAACTAAATTATTATTATTCATTGTTGTGTCTGACTTTAATGTTGTTACAGTATTTTCATTACCCTTTTTCTCCTTGTGTTATACATGAGGCATATTATGTCTTAATTCAATGCTCAACTGCCAGAATATTTGAAATACAATTTCCTCCTCTCGTTTTGCTACATTCTCTGATGTGTTGTATATTTATATAATTGTAATTTTTGACACGGCAACTAGACATATTTTTTATTCTGTCAAGAAGCATACCCTGTAAAATAAAGGGAACACAGTCAGAATTTCCAAGCTGTGTCACCTTTTAGAAAAAGGCAATGTGATACGATACCCAGTAAAAAACTTGAGGCACTGTTATCAGAACTGCGATTAGATTCTTCTCTCCTTCTAGCTTTCCTAAGGTTGACCTAATTACAAACTACTTAATGTGAGTCAAATTTGTCCTCAGCCTGTTTAAATTTTCAAGACCAAATCTTCTAATCATCTCTGGTTTTTCATGCTAAACTGGCTGACCCTTTTCTTCTTCTTCTTACTAATAGGGTGCTGAGAAAATTTTACTAATGAATGAATCTGGGGATCTGCAGGATCTCTTAACCAAAATTGAGGTAATTCTATTTCTGCAAATAAATATAAGGAATGTACATTGAATATTTGTAATTGAGTAGATTTTCTTTTTATACCAGTTCCTTTTCTTTTGTTGTAATCTGATGATCTCAAATGCCTTTTTTTTTTTTTTTTTCTCTTTGAATGAATGCTATCAGAGTATCACAGCACATTAACTTTAAGAAAATGTGAATGGTGATAACATCAAACCAAAATGTCCATGTCTATTTTCTCTTGATTTTGCCACAGCAGGAAAGCTTCCCAGGTTTCTTCCCTGCATTTAGTCAAATTACAGCATATGCTTTCCTGACTTACTCTCAGTAACTCTTTGTATATCATACATGATTGAGTTTATCACAAAATGAGTATTACTTTTGTGAGGAATGTTGGTTTCTTACAGCCAGTCTCCTTCTTGAACTCCTCCAAAACTTCCAGTCAAGCTGAGCCCAAGGGTTTTTCACCTCTGTCTTATTCAGGAGGTAGATTTTTATTATCCAGGAAATCATGAACTGCCTCATCCCTTTGTAGTGCAGGTGGTACCTTCTGCATTTGTCTGGCCTGTTCTTTAACTCAGCAAAACTCTCCTTGTTTTGTGACTGCGTGTATCTATTTCTGTATAAAATGTAGAACAACCTGTTGGCTGTATTGATCCATATTGAATATCTAGCCAGAAACTATTAAACAGAAGTATAAATATGATTAAAGCATGCAGCATTCTTGTCTGACCAGCAAGTTTATCTCCTCCCTAATATTTTTTAATATTAAGAAATTAATACTTCTTATTATGTCTCCTTAATATTTCTCCTTACTTTGGAATGAAATATCCCCAGATCCTGCTTTGGGAAATACTATAACTTAATTACCTAGCCCAATGTGTGCCCTAGTCTTGGGACAGAAAGTACATCTACAAGACAAACAATGCTAGACTACAGCAAACTGAATAACTGCTTACTGAATACAACCACAGCAATATTGCATTTGGTTTTTTTTTTTGTTAGTTCTCTTAATTACAAGGAAAAGTAGTTACTTACAAACCTAACAAACAATAATGAAAGTAAAGATTAAAAATATTATTCTCTTAAAATTTTGAGATTATTTGCAATAATGTCCAATGAAGTAAACCACCATCATAAATTATGAAAGATATGAGATAAAAAGAATTCAAGTTTTACACTAAATACTTCCAAACATTGTCCCTTGAGAAGTTAATAGAAATAGGAAGAAAATTGCTACTGAAGAATAGCAATTTTATGAGTTTGAGTTTATGAGACAAAAAGAAAAAGTGCCTTTTATGCATGTTCATCTGAGTTGTCAATAGATGAATGCAGTTACTGATGTTTTTTTTTTCAGAATTCTCTTTAGTTTTCTCGATGAAGCTACAAGAAGGACTACGTTACCTGTACATATTTTAGTATAACCTGGTAATAATTTGTGACTAATTTTTTTAGTGGTGCATTATTCATCAGTCTAACATAAGCAGGAATTGTATGGATTTTTGTTCTTCCTTTGTAAATAAATCTGTAAAGTCTTTATCCAACAGTGCAATGTTAAAGCCACATGTCTGTGCTGTGGTAAGTACCCAACATGGTGCACCTTTCATTTCTCTCATATATGAATATTATATAACTTTAAGGCAATCATTAAACAAACTAGCAACATTCTCAGCAAGTAAAACTGGCTTTGAAGTCTCTTTTTGTGGTCTCCATTGTCTTTAATCCAATACAAAATACAGTAAAATTATTGTCTTACTCAGGAATTGGGAGAATTGAGGGAGCTCAAGCCTTGCTTGCAGCGATTTTCTCCAGGTATAACTGTTGAATACTGATGATCTTCCTTTACATTTAAAGCTTCAGCATTCTGCACTCATAAATTTGAATACACCACTTATTTCCTCAAGCGCTACTTGTCAGAAGCTATGAATTGCTTTTTGATATGATCAACTCTAACTTTAACAGGAACAGCCTGTTCAGCACGGACCCGCAAATGCTAAAAGTCATAATATCTTAACGTACAACATTGAAAATATACCATCAACATAAACTGCCCGGAGTTTAGATTCAATCAATTGCAATAACTCCTAGAATTGATCTGGACCTAAATGACATCAGAGTAATGCATGCAAGCTATCCTTTAGCTAGATATTTTGGCATGTATAAACACAGGTTACTAACATATGACATGCCTGATGAGACTGCAGTGAGCATCTCTGACCATTACATGTGGATCTGACCAAAGGAAAAAGCAGATGTACTTCTATGGAGCTATATCTTGGGGTGGGGAGGTGGGTATTGCTCAAGATGCCAACCAGAATGTGTATTCTCAGCCATCCTGGAGCCCCTCCTTGTCCTAGAGCTTACGGTGGTCGATAACATTTTTTTGTCTTTCTCACTTCTTTCTTTGAGCAGAGAGTCCAGCATCCTCACGAGTGCCCCTCTTGCGGGGGCTTTGGTTTCCTACCGTGCTCAGCGTGCCATGGGAGCAAGATGTCTGTGTTTCGGAACTGCTTTACGGACTCGTTCAAAGCCCTCAAGTGCACCGCCTGCAATGAGAACGGGCTGCAGCGCTGCTTGAGCTGTGCAGGCTAAGCATGGCATCTCCACACCTACAAACTGATTTTATGGTACTGCACCAGTTTGTAATATGATTTTTTTTTTTTTTTTTAAATTATTCTGGTTATCCAATTCAGTCAATAAAAATCCGTTTGTAGTATCCTTACTGGTTTGATCATTGGAGACATTTAAACATAGCTCACTGACCATAACGTGAACTCTGAAATTTATTTTTCTACATTCTTCATAGAGAGATTTGTAGGCTGCAAAACTTACTGCACTATCAGCCCTTTGGATGTGAAATCTTCCCTTTTTCTGTGTGAGATCATCAGAAAACAAAATTTCCTACACCTCTGTCCCACTTGCTATATCTAGAGGTGGTAGCTGGTGCTGAAGAGTTAGACAAGTCGGGCTTACGTATATTTTTGAACATTTGAATCTAAAGGACATATACATATTCTATGAGATACTGAATGTGCAGGCTTGAACGTGGCTCCAAGATCCTACTGCTCCTGCAGCCTCTACAGTGAGGCTCAGAGGGAGCATCTGGATCTCCTGCATAACACGAGAGAGACTAAATCTTCTACAGAGGCCATC
Source organism: Tringa tobata (assembly GCA_033628505.1). NCBI lineage: Eukaryota > Metazoa > Chordata > Aves > Charadriiformes > Scolopacidae > Tringa > Tringa tobata. The sequence continues at coordinate 8,228,682 of JAHREE010000278.1, read as the reverse complement.
CACAATGCTTAGCAGCATATGACAAATAAGACTCATCTAGTTGCATCGTTGTACAGGGAATTTTCTATTTTGAAATGCATCAGGCTCTGCTACTCTTGTTTCTGGTCCTTACCACTGAGGTAAGGATCCAAGAGGATGTTCTCTGGCTGACAACTCAGCATATTAACATATATAAGAGCAAGTAACAGAGAGCAAGGTAATCCTTAAGCTGTCTGCTTTGCAAAATAATCATCTTGGTCCTGAGAAAGAGAATGGATAGCATTTTCTGGTTAATTTTTGGAAAGAGCACAGCTGCCTGTTGTGAGGCAGAGAAAGGAGTATACGAGTACTTTCTAAAACAAAATCAAATGCTGGTGCAATAGGGACTAGCGACCAAATTCACACCTGGTATGAGATCTCTGCAGAAGTCAGATATCTGTTCAACGTCCACACACTTTCACTCGTGTGACTTCAGACCCATCTGAGACGAACGAGTACCCTGAGAAAATGCAAATGTGACTTTTCAGTGACCAGATGAAAGATGGTGATTACGAGCTTCTTTTGACCTATCTTTTCTCCCTACTTGCCTGAAGTTGGGCTTCAAGAATAGGTTTTCCTCTACAAATTTTGACCTAAAACCACTTCTCTTCCAGTTATTAATGTTGGTCTAATGACTTTTAAGAAAGGGATCAACATCCTTAAGCATTTGGCATTCCTTTCCAAGTAAAAAGCCATGTCATGCTAAAGAAACTAATCATATATTAAATTTCAACAGATGATCACGCATTGAACTTTCATTTACTTTCATTTTACAAAGTCTCAGGATGGAATCTGAGAATATGATTAGTCTTTTACTCCATAGAGGATTTTGCTATTTATAAGAGTAAAGTGCAAGTAAATTTGTTACTCTAAATAGGGAGGATACCTTTAAGCAGGGTGTTCTTCCTCCTCACTTTGTTTTCTTTAATAACATTGGGGTATTTCAGAGTAACACATTTCTCACTTGGACTAAGAGTCTAGGGATTATGAATTTTATTTAATCTTACACTATTTAGTTAACATTTTTGGTTTTGCTCTGTTGGAGAGTAGCTTACTCTTTTAACAGCAATGAGCATTCATTTGCTGTGGGAAAAATCTAGCCATTTTTAATAGAAAATACTGTGTCTGAGAGTTGATTTCCATTAAATCTCTGGTTATTTCCTTGATGTACTATTTCTCAAGAGACATAAAACCAGATAGATGGTCTTACCTGTCAGTAGCCTACTGTAATAAAATATTTTATATTAATTTGCAATGAGAAGAGCTTCTGTAGGCAATGGTGCATAAAGAAGCTTTGCCTTTATATCTAAAAAACTGTGCCAACCATAGAGCTTATTGACCTCTGTACCTAGTTCTAAAGTTTGCTGATCCCAAACACCGACCTCTCAAATCAATGAGAATCATTCTAGTGATTTAAAATCTCGGTTGATTTGGTCTAGCCTATCTTCCCTTTACAAATGAAATACAGAGTTATGTAACTAATGCTATTTAGTGTACAGTATAAACGCCTCTTTTGAAATAAGAATGTAGCATGTCTTGAAGCCCTCCAAGATGTTAACTCACTCTGAGTTAATTTGCCACACCTGGGAACTCATAATTAAGAATGAAAAGAACCTGATAGGTCTTGAAACAAGAGAAGTTAATTCTGCTGTAAGTAAACATGTATTGAAAGAAAAGTGGCTACTTTTGACTTCAGTGACATGTGTAAAGGTAAGAAATATTCTTAAGAAGTTTGGGTTTTTATTGATGAAAACAATAAATTAATTTTACTGGGCTAAGTTTTACAGTTTTCATGAGTAAATACATAATGAAAGATACTTCAAGTACTTTACCTAGCTATTGCATTTATATTATTACATAAAAATTAATTTTATTCACTTAGCCTGAAATACATTATTTGACCACAAAAGCATTCAACAGGAAACATTTATGCCCTAAATAATTTAGTAAGGAGAAGAATTTAGATTGCTTATCTTACTTTAAATAATTTGGAGATGATAGTAAAAGACATTGTGATCCCAGAATAATTTGAAAAGTAAAAATTATTAGAAATAAATCTTTATGTTTAATCCTATTTTTCTTTCTTCTTGCACTAAATTTCTTAGGGGTGATGAATCAGAAAATAATTACATTAGAAGGAAATGGCTGTGAAAAAACTTGCAGTTTAAGCTGCTTCTATTTTATCAGACGAACTTTGAAAAACTGTTTTCAGATGAGTTAAAAGATTCATGAAATCCAGTCAGTTTTCCACTCAAGAAACACCACACTGCAAAAACACATATGCTGTCTGTCTCTCTTTGAAACCTCACATTTTTTCCACCGATGGAAGGATCACCTTCTTGAAAACAAAGGTTTATTTAAAATAAAATACCCCTCAACAATCAGACATTAAGTTAAACCAAAATCACTATCCTTAAGTGACCTGAAATTTGAAAGTATATTATAAAAATATGCTGCAGGCTAATACCCTCTGGTACCTTACAGAGAGTTATTTTTTGATCTGGAGAAAAAGCCCTGCTGTGACTACACAAATCAAGCAAGTGTTGCATGACCAGTCAAAAAGGACGACTACGAGTTGTTATTTTTATTATTGATCATGATCTGTTCAAAGTAGGTAAATAATGATCAACAGAAAATAATTAAATGTCATTATTTAAATGTGAACACCCAAAAAATTACCCCTTAAAAGTTGCTGGTTTACTTTATGGTATTAAATCTGGTGGATGCATTCTTGTCTACCACATTTGGGAGAAATTCCTTTCTGATTCAACTCAGGTAAATAACAAATGAGTGAGGATGACAAACCTTCAAAGCATCATCTAAATCTGAGTACTCTGTGAGCTAACCCCCAGTACCAACTCTATACCATTGCTTCTGGCCCCTTATTCAGGCCAATATCTGAGACTTTGAAGACCATCAAGACTCTGTCTTACCCCCAAAGTTCATTTCCACATTAATTTTCCTCATCCTCGTTGACAAGTGGGAATAGCACACAGTAGGACAGAGACATTGTACTCAAATAAAAAGTCTCCAGACCTGTGGGATAATATATTTAGGTTAAACCTTATGCATCAATAGAGTTGCACTGGCAATGAGTGCTTTATACTGCCTCAGGCATCTAATCAGACAGGCAGGACATAAGATCAATACCTCAGTCTGCAAAATTAAAGAAATCAGTAAAAACTTGTCTATTTTTTGGTTAAGTATAAGAACAAAAATAATAAACAGTCATCATCATTACTCATATATTTGATATATTGCAATCATTGCTTTTAGTATTATAGGAAAATTATGCTGCCTCTCATTACAGCTCGACGGTAGTAGCTGATGCTGATAAGTTTTGCCTTTCATCATAATCACAGAAAAAAAATTACTAGAATGCTATCAAGCAACAGAGCAGTACTTTTAAACACAAGTAGAATATTATTTTTATTATTATAGTTATTCCCTCCATCAGTTAAGAACTCAGGAGAACAGAAGCAAGATTAAGAGACAAACATATCAGAAAGTTTAGTCTGCAATCCTCTTCCTCAGTGTTTCAGGGAGACCCATTAACAGGCTTTCTGTGGGATCCAGAGTTTCACGAGAGGGCTCCTTGCTATTTGATGTCATATTCTTGCAATACCTCTGGCCGTGCACACAGTGCCCCGAGGTGACTGGTGCTGCTCTGCCTTTTTCCACATCCCACACTCTTTTAATAGCTTGGGACATAATAATCCCAAATTTGTCAGTCTTTTCTCACATTCTCAACCAAATGTTCGCATCCTATATCAAAGAAAAGTCGACAATAAAATCCTCTCCTCTTTTTATAGCCACTATATGTGATCTTTCAGGACATATTTCATGAGTAATATGGTTTAAAAAACCCTACAATATTTTTCTGCATTTATTCTCCACTCCTTTATCAGGTCTATGGTGGCAATAAGTCTTTCCTATTGCAGCCTATACTTCTTGCAGAACATCTAATGCTCAATAATGCCAAATATGTCATACCGCAGTTTACACTTACTTTCAGCTAACTTGGTATATCTACTTATTGTAGGATTTATAGCATCAGGGCCTAGCCACAAATCCTGTTGTCCTGCCTTGGAGCTTTTCTACCATCTGTCTTTGCTGTACTATAAGTTATGGTCCAGAATATCTTGCTATACCATAACTTGGGTTTAGAATTTGGTCCCAGATTCACTCATTTCATCTTCTGTCCCTCCAACAGTTTATCCCCCCTGCTTAATAAAGGTAGTTTATTCCACCCTGCTCTCCTAAATCCTCAGCTAGTGCCAGCCTTTGTCCTTCACTTCTCCTGACAGCCACCTTGAGTGTAACCCATTGTCTTCATCCAATGCACACCAGCAGAGAAGCAGCATAAAGACAAATTAGTCAATATCTTTTATTTTTTTTGGCTTAACTTGACAGTGAGTTTTATTTTCAAGAGTTTTACTATATCTCCAAAGCCCTTTTCCCCCAACGTGGCATTTCATGTTGATAATAATACTGATAATTACAAACTGATAAAGGACTTCTTGGCTGTGAATCTGAAAGTGTTTCATAAACAGCGAAGATCAGCACAGCAATTTTGAATGGTAAGTCAGATTTAACATCCCTGTTTTAACATCCCTGCTTGCCTCAGAGGCACTGAGGGAGAGAAAATTAATCTGAATCTCCAGACAAAATCAATCTTTGCTGATGCTGAGATTCACATAGTTGGTATCAGGCAGAAATTGGAATACACTTAAGTCTTCTCCCTCTAAAAAATATTTTGAGTTAATGTTTAATTTTTTGCTTGCTGGACATTTTAGTGTTCTGGAAATCAACTGCTCATCTTCTTATTCTAAACAGTGTCCCTCTGAAGCACACAATGAAAGTTAAATCTTATCCCTTGTCTTCTTGGCCAGTTCCTTTTAGGTATCCTTGATTCGTTTCTAATTTCTGCTGCATCAGGAATCCAGCTAAGATAATTAAATAAGCAAAATTTGTGTGTCCTGTGTAAAAGTTGTATTATGCAACAGTTAAATTCCTAATAATTAGAAATAATGAAAACGTATTTTGGTACAAATCATTACTGGAATCACATTTTCCTAGTTTAAAACCATGCTAGTGAGCATGATTTTTCCTTTTCATTAAAATTAATTCTTTGTGGTTTTTTTTCTTTTTTGTTTGTTTTTAATAACAGGGAAAATTAACCTGATTAAATCTATCAGAACCTTATAACAAATGGAAATTGCTGTCTCAGTCCAAAGTCAATGGTCATATCAAATGCATATTGAAACTAATAACAATCCCAAAAATGATAGTGCTGATGTGTAGCTTAACTAAAGAAGTCAGATAGATTTTTCATGTGGTCTCATGTTGCCTGTAATAAAGAGAGAATGAGTTTACTCGTACTCTAGCGTAACTGTGAATATCCTGGCTGTGAAATTATTGTGTTCCTATTTTTAATTTCTGTCTGTTCTGTGATATAGGAATCAATCACCAGCCAGTACAGAGGAATTCATAACAGCTACGCTAAAAGCCATGTCTTTTCTTCTTAATATAACATGATTTAGGCATGATTTTTTTTTTCCTGTGGAGCAAAAGGACTGAGCAGAATAACCCTACCCCAAAAGTAGTCTTTTGGGCCAAGCAGAGTACACAGTGAAACTGTGAGACTTGTAGTGGGAAAAAAAGAGTGATACATAATACTGTAGTTTCTTTTACTTACGCCACGTGGCCTTTTATGATGCTTCTAGCAAGGTTAGGATGTTTAGCACTGTACCTTCTGCTTCAAAGGCTTCTTTGTGTTACTGAAGGAGATTCTCTAGAGCAATTGAACTCATAAATGAATTTTTAGGATAGATTTTTGAGAGTGCTCTTTTCTTTAAAAAAAAGGAAAGGATTTGAGACTGCACACAGTAATAGCTGTAGACAGGACAGAGACTGGGCAGAAATGTTGCCTAGATGTGTTCAAAGTTATTTGATCTGGAGTCGGTCATTTGTGGTTCTATTTTTACCTCTTTGGGAAAGGTCATGAAATCCTGAGAAATATTGCTTGAAAATGGCAGATTGCCCATAGTAATCATGCAAAGAGGACATGTCTTCCTGATTAAATGCAACTGAAATTGTGGCAGAGTAAAACGGATGTAGAAGGACTTTTAGAGCAATCTTAAAGAAATTTGTATTAGAATCAGAAGAGCAAAAGTGCTATTTAATTCTAGGGCAAGTAGGGATACCTTTGAGAAACAAAGAGCAGCCAAGAGATGTCATTGCTTCTCTCTTATCTCATTTAATATATCTATATAAATGATGTAAATAAGAGGGAAATTGTTGTAAATGAGAACTGGTGAGCAGGACTGAACAGGCAGTGAAAGCACTCTTGTTTTAAATCAGATGTTGATTTCCTTCGGATTTTAAGTTCCTGCTGAAAAGTAGATGCTGGTTGTTAATGTTCCTCTCTTACTCCAGGGGTTTACTCACTCTAATTTAATCTCATGACTTAAGTGCATATCGTATATCACGAGTGATCACTTAGATGAGTTGGCTGAATTTTAATGACGGGGTGCAAGAAATCCCCTTTCTGAGGGTTCCTGGTGAACCAGTCCAATAGCTCAGCTGCCAAAGCCGTGCAAATATTTTGTAGCATCATTTGGCCCCAAATCCATATATTTTTCTTGGAAGAAAATGCTTTCCCGTAACTAACGTCACACGTGGCCATAGCACTGACAACAGGCCCTGGCCTATTATGTTACCCAGTATATCAATCTGAAATGTGACACGAGGGAACTATGTAACCTCTGCAATATGACACACGTTGGAACCATTACCTCAGCAACTCGTGACCTCTGGGGAAGGTGAATAAAATATTGACGGCCAAAAAACAAAATGCTGATGCTAGTCTCAGTTTGGAAGGTACCTTGGCAATTTTGGCACACACTTCTTATAGACGTGGAAGTCAACAAGGACGTTTTAGAACACAGTTGGGAGTTGGTTAGTTTTCCACCCTCAGAGATAACATGACACCAATCAGGAAATGAAGATAAATAATCTGTCCATTGTTAAATCCTTGAAAAACTGTGAAAGAACCAGGCTTTCAAAGTGAAGTCTAATTCTTCCCGTCTTGAACTGAGGGATAATAATAATAAACAGATAGGATTTTATTAGCAGAGCAATACAAGAGACTGTATGCTCTTGGAAAAAAGGAGAGTGTATGTATTCTGCCACTAATTCCAGAAGATCAGATTTAATTTTGGAATTTAAATGATCATTTGCAATATACCGGATAAGTTAACAGGCTTGAAGAAAATGAAAAATAAATAACTAAATAAAAGCCAAATACAAAACTCCGAACGCCCAGAGCTCAGGCTGCTATTTCCTTCTCACTTCTTCAGCCTCCTTTGACAAACCCAGGACTACTGACAGAGCTGCTGAGTGCCGTTAGCTGGAGCACCTCTTGATGCACCTCTTGAAGTACCTCCCAGAAGACGTCCTAAGTGAGGCCGTAAGAGAGCTTAAGTGCTTTCCTTTGCTTTCCTACTGCTGAACTGAATCATGATGAAAGTGGGCAAAAGACAGGAAAAAAAGATCTGCTTTTGGCAGGGTGGAGCCTAATGTCTCCTTGAGATCTACACCATTCCTTTTAAGTGCCACATGCTTGGTGTTCCTCACTGATAAACCACACGTTCATGTGGTAGGTGGAATTCCAGCCGAAATGTATGGTTTGTGCTCTGAAACTTCACATCACAATGACAGCCATTTCTGAAAATATGAAATACACTGTAATTTCAGCAATTAACTGCAGAAATTAGAAGATGTGCCACCAACAATACATTAGAAAACAGTGATACCACAGCTTTGATGTAAACAATGGAAACGGTATCTGCAGCACAGCAGAAGAAAATGTTCTTCCTAATGTCATGGTAAATGAGAACCCAGCACAGTGGGTAGAAGTCGTTGTGTGGGACATGCTGTATATTATCAGTGAACTTTTGTCCTGAAAGCATTTTATTGTCAGCAGTTTTACAAGATGCCAGGAGTAATTCAAAACAGTTAGGAAGCTCCTTAATGACCATATTGTTCACGTGTTGGGCAGGATTTGTAGTCACACTGAGACAACTAGTGATGCTGTGGACATGCCGTTACACAGCGTGATAATACACTTTTGTCGTATTGTTGCCTTTTCTAATCATAAAAAAAAATGCACAAGAAGAAAAAAAGAAACACCCGAGAACCTGGCTAAACTTGCTGGTTGTTTGGGAGTGTTTTCAGCCGTCACAGTTGTTTCTGTCCCAGGAAAACTGGCTCCACAAGCTCAGCCTCAAGCTCTCTTTTATCACGATGGCAAAAGCGTCACTGCTTTTCCCGGAGCTGCTCTTGCCTCTTGAGGGCTCAGAGCTGATGCTGTGTACCGTGGTGTAAGAGGGAAAGATCTGTTTATTTGCCTGCTGCTTTCTCCGCTGGCAGCACAACCCCCCGTTTCCCTGGTCTGTTGCTCAGAAAGCTTGTGTCACTTTGATCAAAAAAAACAAATCATAAGAAGATGGCTCAGTAATACGAGAGAAACAATTTCTGTTTGAATAAGAAGCAGAATCACCATAGTTCCTGAAATCTTCAGGACAGCGTAAGGTTAAAAGTGGAGGACAAAGCCTCCAGCTCTGGAACAGCGGGTTTATGTTGTCACAAGAATAATTAGTTGCCTGTAGAAAAGGGCTGCTCTTTTTTCACGGGAAATACATTGGGCAGAGACAATCCCAACCACACTCCTGGTGGACGAGGGGACGTCTGGTGAGTGTCAGCAGAAGCTGAGGATCTTCTTTCACAAGTGGTTACACCACAGAAAGAGAGGCACCCCAGGCGAGATGAAAGGGACAAATAATGAGCAAACACAAAAGGGTGACACTTATTTTGCTCTACTGTCTCTAAACCATAGCTTAAAAGAATCTTCTTCAAAGAAATTGTCTTCTTCAGTAAGTCAGTCTTTTCCAACCCAGAGGAACGAACAAGAAGATTGTTCCTGTGGTGTTTTCTCTTCTGACCCATGTAAATTCTACTGCATTTAAGCTAGCAAAAATACATTAAGATGCATTTTTAAATGCTCGTGGTTATCTAGATGATATAAACAGGTTTGGAAAGTTAAGAGTGGATCCGTACTGTTTGGAGAACTGTAAATATATGCAAATAATCTCTTCCAAAATGAAACCATGCCTCAGAATATCTTAAGTAGGTCATGGCCGTGTTAATTATACACACGAGTGTGTGTGCGCGTATATATAAAATGTATATAGGTTGATATAGCATCTATATGTGTACACACCTATCTAAACAATGATGTTTGAACCATGAGCATCCGTATGTGTCTGTTTTATCCTTCCCTTTCTTGCTCTGACATGGATCATCGACTATTCATCATGCCCATACTTAGAGTGCATGCTTTTTAGGACACTGAATCATCCATTATGCTTTTTGTGAAATACATTTATTTGGGAAAATGTAGTAAATAACAAGAATATTTACAAATAACAGTATTTTTATATGAGCTTATCATTTTTTTCTGAGGTCTTCCAGCACCTCTCAGAGTTCAATAAATGAGACTGATCATGATTTAGTAAGACAGAGATCATTTTCGCTCCAGACTTGGCTCTGAAAGAGAACCAAACTAAAATATTATCTTTACAGGGCATTTCTGCATTCTGGCAAGAGATGGGAGATTATAAAGACATTGATGAGTTCATGTAGGAAGTTATCAAAGTAGAGCTGTCTCTATATAAAAAATAATTCTTATCATACAGAGAAAATATACTGATCACTGATGATACTATGAAATACAGATGAAAAGGTAAAATTAAATGTGCTTGTATGGAATTAAAAAAAATTTATATTTTTCTCCTGTAACAAAAAAATCCTGCTACTGCACTTTTTATTTGGCAGTGATGATAAATTCATATCAGATAAATGTTTTAACAGTAATTACTCAGCTTGGGGTATATAAGGATTTTAGGTTGAGTTATATGTTGGAGAAAAGCTGTTTCAGTTCCTAATTTCTAAACAATGTTGTTTCTCATGTTCATTTTCTTTCCTTCCACCATTCCCTAACCCTGCTCTGACTCGGCACAGCACTTCAAATGTGAGATAAAGAGTACAGTAAGGCATATTGGCCTCCTATAATTCCCCCTGAAACACCATTAAGTAAAGAAAAGCTGTCAGGTATAAAACCTGCTGATCCTTAGGGATGACTCGGAGGACATTTTGTCTTTAATAGCTTCATCCCTTGCCAGGCTATAATTCAGTTACATTTCTGTCAACAGCCTCATCAACGTATGACTATGACTTTCATGAAAATTACTGTACTATAAAACTTTCTTTACTGTGTGATCTAAATTGATTGATATACAGAAGCAGAAAGACAACAGAACCGTGATACCATATTATTTTGCCCTCTGCTCTCAATAACTCTGTGGGCTAGGAAATAAAATAACAGGGAGCACCTCTGCAAATGATTTTTACATGCCTTTTAAAAGACAGTAAGCCAAAGGGCAAATGACCTTAACCAGTAGGAATCCACAATGATATTTTAGAAAGGCACCTGAACTGAAAAGTGTGGTTTGGGATGGGGTCGGGCAGCCCTGAGTGGGAGGATTCATATGCCAGGGATTGTTTTGAAAAATAAGGTTTTGCAGGCTCTGAGCACTGGGTAAGCACCTACAGCCTAGCATTTGCTGGGAGATGCTGACACCAATATGACAACTGTAACTGCAATGCAGGAAGAACCAGGTATTTTTGGCTGTGTACTTCAGATTATCTGGATCAGACAATGAAACACAAAGGAAGACTGAATAGATTTTGAGGACAGCTTTGGACTTACTCTGAAGGCAATGGCATTTTGGTGAAGGAAACCCATGGGGGCAAGACTGAGGCTGCCGTGAGCAGGTTGTGCAAGAGATGTGGTGTCGTGGTTTTGACCGAATTGACCAACCAGAATGACAGATGGCCCCTCCCCGCCCCCCCCAAGGAAAAGAGAGGAGAGGAAAAGGGGAAAAAAAAAAAGAAAGTATACAGTATATACAAAACTGTATCAAGCTCCCAGGATGAT
>JAHREE010000278.1:8134196-8212652 GCA_033628505.1 Tringa tobata | reverse complement strand
ACTCTTCTCTGTGCATTAAAGACATCGCACAGGTCTTGCCCTGTGCAATTTATGGATATTGAGGGACCTTGAATCATTTTCTTTCACCTAGTTAATACCAAACAGGTTGCAGTTAACAAATGTGTATCTCTAGGAGAGACATTTAATCTTGATACAAAGACATGAAACAATTACAAATTCACTATTTCCCTTAGGATTTCCCTATAACGATTAATCATCTTCATTGTTGGAAAAATGTCATGCCAGAAATGTCTGGCATTACTTTCTGTCCATATGTTCTTATTATGACTCTACTATATTAAATATCCCTTTAATACATAATTTATTGCTGTGAAGGCACTTGCAATCAAGCCACCTCTCAAGCACATATAAATGTGCATAACAGAGAAACATAAAAGAAAGCTCAAAGAAAGGCACAAAATGAACAACTAGACCACAGTGCTTGAAGGGGTTTATTTCTACCAGACTAAAATCTTGTTCTACTTAAATAAACAGACAAAAAAACACCAGTTACAGCCTGATAACATACATATAGCTTGAAGACTATTGAAAACAAGCAGAGGCAAAAGCAAAATAAATCACTCCTCTGCCCTAACAGATCCTACCTAACACTCAAATCCCTTCCCCAACCCTCTCCCATCCTTCTCTTGTTTTTCTTTCAAATGTGTGTCCCAGGCTTTTCTTTAAAAAAAGTTTTGAGCTTAAATATATTCAGCTGCAACTGGTTAGTTCCCAGCTGGAATACTACAGAGCCTAAAGGCTGATTTAACTCATTAGGTACTGGCTCACAGTCCAGCAAAGAGAGGTCTCCCCAGAGCCTGCTCTTCTCCAGGCTGAACAACCACAACTCCAACTGTCTCAGCCTGTCCTCGTAGGAGAGGTGTTCCATCCCTCTGCTTATTTCTGTGGCCATCCTCTGGACCAGCTCCAACAGGACCATGTCATTCAGGTACTGGAGACCCCAGAAGTAGATGCAGCACTCCAGGTAGGGTCTCACCAGAGCAGAGTAAAGGGACAAAATCACCTCCCTGCTGGCCATAAGCAGTGGAGGAAAAAAACTGCTTTCTCACCTCACAGCTTGAGGTTATGGCTTGGGGGTTATGGCAGGGTTAGCTCATTGGGCCTCTGCAACACCTTGAAGCTCAGGACTCATTTCTGGGGTAAAATCAGTTCCTTTGGTAAAGTGGGATTGTTGTCACCTTTGCAGTCACAGAAGGCAAGACAAAATTTGGACTTCCTATGTGAACCTTAGAAATCTCTAGTTGTAGAAGGAATATTTAAAGCACTTACTATACCGTGTATTTTTTTGGTGTCTGATTGATACTTTTTTTTCCCTTTAAATTTCCTTTGTCTGTTCCCTTCCCTCCACTGCAGCCTGAGGGATCTGTATTGTGTTTTCGGGAGAAGCTGTCTCTCCTCCTGTGTGGAATCATGTTATGTCTTAAACAGGAGATATTCATGAAAGGAAACACCCAAAGGTTACTGAGAAGCTTCAACACAACCTCAGATGCAGCTTCCTTGGTATTAGAATTAGCACAATGACTAAGTAAAATATGCTAAGTAACTGTGTAACTGAATGCCCTAGATTTTCCACCAGATTAACAGCTAAGGTGTGACAAGTAGACATGTATTCCCAAAGATGGTGAAGTCGGTATCTATAAAAGTTTCTCCTAGACTTTGCCTTCACAGAATAGCAAACATTTCACTAGAATACACTTTAAAAAAAAAAAAGAAAAAAAAATATTTTTTTTTTTTGGTCTTACAAACTGATACTTAACACTTAGTTGAGAAGATCAATCAGAGGAAAAAGTTCCCCATCACCCCTTGTGGGACAAAACCTTCACAGCTAACAGAAAAGACACTGAGCATGGATGCTGATAATTAGAAGCCTGAGCAAGTACAGCAGGAGATAATAAGCCAACCTGCTACGTGCAGGGTGTGTTTAATATTAATAGCCTCTGTGAGTCCGCACATGCACCAGTGGATGATGCTGGAACAAAGCACTTCAAGTAGCCTTAGCAAGGGTAAGGCTTTGGGAACCTGCTTCAAAAGAGGATGCTGTTAAGAGTGCATTGCTCAGAAGTAGTACAAAACTTTTTGTTATTCAGCTGTTGTGTATGTGCTGTTTTCTTTGCCTTTGTGGTTGTCACATTATTTTTTTTTTTATAGTCCTTAACCCCTTTTGATCTTTCTTGCCACCTTTGGAGGCAGCAGCCAGATAGGACTTGGGTAGAAGATGCCCATAACAAGGGCTAGGACTGATTTGCACCTTCCAGTAACCTCCTGAACATTGCCTGCTGTCCCACACCTGAAATAGATCCTGGGGCCTTCTGTTAAAGCTAAACTCCACAGAAAGACTAGCACAAATTTTGTTTAATTAACAATTGCATGTGAAAACAATTTGTTGGTAGGGTTGTTTTATTTTACCTGACCAAGGTATCTTCCAGTTGACACATGCTATGATTTAGAGTCACTTAGACATCTTACTTTGGGATTTAATCTATTCTCTTTTTCAGTCTGTTGTCTTAAAGTTTAGTAGTGGAGAAACTACTGTTGTTTAACATATCTACAAACTGTCAGGATTTATCAGTCAGAAAAATACTTGCCTTGACTCTAGTGTTCTAGCTCTTAAATTGGCTTTGGTGTCAGATGAGTTAGTGGCTATGTACCAACCTGAATTTTCCTGAGAAGGAAGTCTATCTTGTCTGTTCTGATTACTTTGTATTTTCTTTATTTTTTTTTGTTGATTTTGTTTTTGGTTTTGTTTTATTTTAAATTTTCTTACTAGAAGCTGTAAAAAAGAAGTTTCAGTGATTTCTATGCAAAATTTCCATCTTAGTGGTGCTTCAGGACATTTTCTTTGGTTGGGGTAGGAGGTAAAAAATTGTCAGTCACTTTTCCTTAATGGTCAATGTAAAAATATTTCATGAGTAACAAAGAAATATTCATTTTGACATAAAATCTATTTTACACAAAAAGATACGATCTTCTGAATTAAAAGTTCAGTTCAACATTTCTTAATTGCCCCTACATGATCTTCCTATCTTTAGAGCTATCAGAATATAAAGGTTATATTTGTGATGAAGATCTTCTAAATCTGTTAAAAACATAGACACTGATGATAGGAGTGTTGAAATAAACAGAGGTCAGCACAATTAAGAAATGTTTAGAAAGACTAGTGATTAATTTTTGTAATGAATCTATTAATTCTTGCTATGAAGGATAATACATTTTTTATTCTGGATTGTGAGAAAACGTTAAAATATATGTTTTCATTGAGTCAGTGTTTACAAAGGGTCTTTCACTGCAGTCTTATTTGCGTTCAATACTCATCTCTCAGTACCAACTGGGTGCTGCAAATAAATCCCTTGCTAAGGGTGGTATTTGAGTAAAGCTCTGCAGAAGCAGTTTCAGCAGGTGGAGCTAGTGTGCTTCCAATCTCTGACAGCTCTGCCCACCGTGAAAAAAGATGAGCACAGAAGTACACAGGACTGTGGTTAGGGATGTGTCAGGGTCAGCGGTGAAGATTTTCTTTTGGCTTAGTGGAAAAGTAGCAAACATAAGTGGGAATTAAGTATCCTTTGCCAAGCACTGGTGGATAAGAGGAGTGAAGCTGTGTGATTCAGATACCGGTGATGTACCATAACACGGAAAAGAACCTGAGAGGCATACTAAATATTGCACTTTTCTCAATGATATCTTGTTATTTTGTACTGTTACTCTCACACAGTCATCTGCTGTGCTCATAAATAGTCATTAATATGTGGCCAGTTTTTTAGGTCTTACAGAATGTGTTGGTCACACTGGACTGCAGTAAGCAAGGAGATGCCTCCATGGAGCTGCAGCCAATTAATGCAAGCCTGCACTAACCTAAAAAATGTAATTTAATTGATAAGGCCCTCTGTGACAAGGGCCTTGTACAGCCATTGACAATTACTGACATTTGAAAGTGTGAGGATGCTAACAGCACCTAGGTCAAAAGTTTGGGAGAAAAGGACTGGTTCCTGGACATAGCGCACAGGCTATGTGACACATCATCAGCAGCATCAAGCTATGTGACTGCCCCTTCCTGTGCAGAAGACCATGAGCCACAATGAGGAGCATATGTGAGGGAGACAAAGAGACCTTGTACCTACACCAGCAGACCTGTCCTTACCGTGCAGTCACGCTGGGTTCAGTTCTCAGGTTCGGCGGTTATCCTTCAATGTACAAATACAGAAGGTGGGAGCTTCTTACAAAACCCTACTTCAAAACAGTACTAACAGGAGACAAAAGAAAATGCTGAGAGCTGTTAGCCAATTTTTGCAGTGGTCCTGCCCTGGGTAGGCCACCTGAATGACTGGGTATTCAATTTGCATATCCATACGTGCAGGCAGGGAAAGAAGGCAAGAAAGAAAAATAATTCAGGAAACTTTCCAATCTGCACAAAACTGCAGGATTTTCCATTTGTGACATTGACTTCCTAATAGCAAAATGTGTAGATGCTGGTGGCAGCGAATGGCTGGACTCTGTCCTCACGGGGGGCAAGGATTCACCCTGTTCACGCTCCTGACAACTTTATTTCAGTAGAGCTGAGAAGCGGAGAGTTATGTGCTAATTCAGAAGTTTATATGCGGTACCGGTGCTATCAGGTTGGACCTTCTCTGCAGGTCTTTAGTTCTTACATTGTGATTTAGTGTAGCACATTATAAGAGCAGTGTGTGAAAGTTTCAGAGCCATCATTGGTCATTGTTACAGCAGCATAACACTGACAAGCAACTGATGGAAAGAGAGGATTTTATTGCTATACTCTTCTCTCCTTCTTGCCCATTCAGGTCTTCAGCTTCTGTACTTTAGTGACTCCATACACTATTGAATTCTTGAAAAAAGGTTCAGTGGGTATAAAGTAAGCCATTACTTTGTTATCTGCATGTCTGATACTGAAAGAACAATTTTACTTTACCGTAAATTGCCTACTACAGCAACAAACTAAGTCGTGATTTTGCATCTGCATATATAAAATTGATGTTCTGGTTTTGAATTCATGTTGTTTTGATTTCATGATCTAATTTGAATTTAGTTGACTCTTGTGCAAACTGTCATCTGTTGTTAGTATTTCAAGACTTTGTTCCATAAGTCTGTAAAATCTTGCCAATCCTGTACTCTTACTGGAGGTTACTGCTCTCAGATACCAGGAATGTAATATAAAAACACAGACAAAACTTTTCAGCATATATTAGAATCTCCTCTGGGTTTTCATATGGCTGATATTAGTTATGTATAGCATATATCCATCACTAATTATACTTGAAATGAAATTTCCCTTAAAGGAGTGAACGCTACAAAGTGTTGCTTAATTTTCCTTGTTATAATGAGTTCAGCTGAATAATAACAATAAATCTTGACTGGAAACTCAGGGATTTTCTGAATGACTAGTGCTTGTATCAGTTACGGTCTCAGTCTCTGAAACAGTACTTGTGCTCTTCTGTTTTTATAAATTCCTTGAAATCAATGGATGAAAACTGTTGTATGAAAGTTGGGCGTAATATTGTAGCATTGTCTACAGAAGAGCTTGTCTACAGTTTCCTTTTCTGCCATCAATGACTTGTCTATGTGGAAAGCTGGAGATATTACAGTGTGAATTTACGGTGTGTGATTTACTCTGCGCTGGCTCCACGCGAGGGCATCCATCTCACCTAATGTAGGTGTCCCCAGGCTTCTGCACTGCCAATGGAAGAGTCTCCTGCTCAGGGAGATTCAGAGCATGTAAGTTAGACATCTGCTGTGATCTCCACTCCAGAGAAACCTCTCTCTCTCCCCACAGTGACTATGAAGAGAGTCTAGGTAGATTACCTTCCACTTTGAGCAATGGGATAGTTTCCCTCTCACCAGCTTTGCCTCTTACCACTGCCTGTGAGACAAATTCTTCCACATTTAGTTTAGACTGAATTGTACATATTCTGAGGGATATACTCATGTGGTCCAGACTCCCTCCACAACCGGCAGAAAGGAAGATAAGTTTATTTAAATATTGATTCAGAGCAGGAGACTGACATAAATATAGCAGGGACGCCTCTGCTCCTCTCTCTCTCATTCCCTATTAGAAGTGGGAGCAGGCTGTCCTCCCAAGCACAAAGTTAACCTTTGTGATGAGCGATTAAGGAGGTGGTGTGAAGGAACTCCTAATTTGCACCCTCCCTGATTCACAACACTCACTACCTTCTCCATATTGCCATGCCGAAATGATACATAGTTTAAAAAAAATGCTGTCTGTATAGAAGGTCCCAGAAAGTGAATCAGGGTCCCAGGGGCAAAGAGTCCATCCACTCTGGGAGCTGCTAGTTCTCCAGGTACATATGGTATTATTTTCCCAGTAGTAACTCTTAATGAAACTGTAAGTACCTTTGGTTCTTTACTGCTGTGAAACTAGGTACCGTGCATTTACAACTGATATGACTATTGCAATGAAATATCATCATCTTGCTGGTGCCACAGTTTTAAACCCCTGTGACCCATCAAAACTGCATTAGGCAGAAAAAATAACTTAAAAGGAAAAGGGCTCATACAGCATGGCCAACAACAGCACATGAGAGGCAGAGCTGTGCAAGGACTAGCATAGGAATTGCAGACTTTGCTAATAAATGCTTTCTGTCAGGTTCTTGGCAGGAAACCGATAGAAAAGCTATAAATCTATTGCAAAGACAAGTAGAGATGCTGTCTTTCTGAACACCAGATAAGGTCTGACTACCTTCAGAAGAGATCTGGGCTGGCAAAGAAATCTCACCCTCTTGACAGTGTTGGTAAAGCAGTGATCAAGGACTGGAGTACTGAAGGAGGCACATGAAGGGAAAGAGCTTCTATATTGCATCACCTAGGGATAAAGAATATGTCAGTTAATAATTATTGAATAAAATTTAGAACACCGTGCAACAACATTTTCCTTTGAATTATCCCTGCACACAAGTTCATGAACAATCACACTGATGAAGGAGATCTTAAATAGTTCTGTAAAATAACAGGAAAGAGATTCACAATAACTGGAGAAGTTGTTCTAAAACCAGTGTGTTGGAGGAGAAAAAAAAAGGGAGCGAGAGGTTTAGTTATTGAAATAATTTCGGTTCTTCTTTAATAAGAAACTTACTCTTAAGTTCTTCAGGTGCTCCAAGAGTTTTGAATGACAAAGGCTGGTTGTTACAATGTGAAAGGATCCTTTTCTGTTTTGAGTATTCTAGGATCGAGCACAGTAGTTAAGTAGCTTTGTTAATCTAAGCAATTATTAATAAAAGAACTGACAGACCAGTCTGTAGCAAGATAAATCTCCTCGGCCAAAAAAAATTCTGAAATCTATAGACTATTTCTTTTGAAGTTAGCTGAAAACTTTTCTGCAGTAATTTTAAAACCTTTTCTCCCTCAGTGTGGATGCTTTCTTTTGTTTTGTTTTGTTTTTTTCTTTGCGTACACTAGATTTCTTATCGTTCTCCCCTTATCTTCACTGATGTGAAAACAGGCAGGAGAAATGCTTTTTAACTCTTTCCTTTTGTATATAACACAACAACTATGTGTGCAACAGACGGAAAGTGTTCTGTGCAATATATTTCATCTGGATTCTTTCATCTGGATGACTATTCATGTCTTGTTTAAAATTCAGGAGTTTTGTAAAGGTTATAGGAGTTTGAGTCTTTTTTTGCTTTTTTTTTTTCTCTTGGGGTTAATTTTCAGTTGCACCCTATTTTGTCTGGAGATTTATTTGGATTAACACACATACACACACCACTTTTTTCTTAGTTCTTTAGGCTTACCACAATGCAGCTCACAAGACCTGTGACCCATTAAGCCTTTATATGTGGTCAAAAATGACTTTTTTCTTTTTGTCTACCCTAAATGGCATCAAATAATAGAATCACAGAAAGCTTGGGGATGGAAGGGACTTCTGGAGGCCAACTGGTCCAACCCCTCTTTCAAGCAGGGTCACCTAGAGCAGGCTGCCCAGGACGGTGTCCAGATGATTTTTGGATCTCTCCAGGGGTGGAAGTTCTACAACCACTCTGGGCAACCTGCACCAATGCTCATTCACCCTCACAGTGAAAAAGTGTTTCCTGATGTTCAGAGGGAGCCTCCTGTGTTTTGGTTTGTGCCTATTGTCTCACGCCTTGTCACCGGCCACCACTGAAAGAAGCCAGGCTCTATCCTCTTTGCACCCTCCCTTCAGGAATTCATATACATTGATAAGATCCCCCTTTCACCTTCTCTTTGCTAAGCTTGACAGTGATATTTTTGATGTACATGCTTTAAAGTAAGGCATCATGCATGCTGTTCAATAAGCCAGAGCCAAGGGAAAGGTTTTGACCATTACGCTGTGATCACACACACATTTAGCTGTTAATGTGGTTCATAACTTTCTTATAGCTTACTACATCCTCCAGACCATGCCTGGGCAAGGCTTCAGACACCTTGCACCAAAAGGTCCCCAAAAGGCAGGACGGATGAGACTACACCAGGTTTGGCTCCCTCCCCTCTCTGCAGTCCCCCAGGTCTGTGTCAGGAGGCTTCGTAGCCTCGGACATCCCTCAGGTTCTTCTCTAGGGCTATTGCACATACCTTCAGTCTCATATTGTGAAAGCTCCTCTTTAGTTGTGGAGACTGATGTAACGTACAGAAACTCAACATCCTTCCCCCTCGGGTGAGTTTTACAGGACAGAGATGGAGACTTATAGGACTGCCCAGGTGGGCAGGGAGTGCAGAAAATAAAAAGCCTCTTCTGTAGAAATTCAGGGCCACCCTTGCTGCCTTATGTTTTGGGAAGTCAACCTGACAAAAATTTAACACTGGCTAGAAGGTATCAGCAACAATGTCAAAAAGCATGTTCAACAGGAGACAAGAAAGCATGCTAAACTTTCCACAGCCCAGAAGAGTGTAGTGGTGACAGGAATGCTGTTTTCATCTGTGGAGTGACAGAAAAAGTCTCAGAGGCCCTTGTTGCTCTTTAGAGTCTCAAAGACAGCATTGATTAAAAAAATAACCATTCTGAGTGCCACGCTATTGATGAAAACAACACATGGAAAGCTCATCTCTCGCTTGTGTCGCAACAGATGGTGCCTCCTTTATGATGTGGAGAGAAGGGAGTGTTGCAGCACTTACGAACAAAAAAAAAAGTTGTAGAGTCTGGAGATAAAGACACTGTTTTATTCATTAGCAAACTCTTATTACACGACTCCTTAAAATGGAGCATGCCATAAACACTGATGTTAAATGTATGAAAGTCTCCATACCCAAAAGTCTGGTCCTCTGTGGAAGACCATGAGGCTGAATTTAGAGCTGACGTGCATTCACAGCCACTCAGTGGTGATTACTAAGCGCAGACCTAAAGCACGTTTGGGTTGGTTTGTTTTGTTTTGTGGGAGGATTTAGATGTATTTCTGCTCGAGAAGAATAAGGCTGAAGCTATCTGTGAGGTACTGTTTGGGACTTCACGAGCCTTTTCAGCTTTTTTCGTGTTTCAGTGAAGTGAATCAAAAGCTGTGCAGTGGCAGAAATTCCCATCTGCCCTAATCGACTTTATGAAATCTTTGAAGGGAAATCTCAAAGAACTACAGAAACATCAGAAGCATAGTGACACTGCCAGGTTGACGATCACCAAGCAGAAAATTGTACCGATAACTTCTTGTTTCATGATAGGATCTGATATCGATTAACTGAATAATCTCTGAATTTACTTGGTTGTATTAGGAAACTTTGTTTCAATCCTCTTCTCACTTTAATTACTAAGGTTAATATGGAGTGCAGGACTTTCTGAAATCATCTATTTCAAATCTGGAGAGTTGTCTACAGAGCATTTTTTCCCACCTCCTGCCTCCTGTCTCTCCTCCATCTGCACACAGACAAAAGGCCTTTGCTTGAGAAAAATTTTCCCTTTGTTTTTCTGAGATAATACATTAAGGAAGAAACTTTTCCTTTCTCTTCATTCAGTGCTGCTCTTTGTTTACATGTCATTTCTGTCTTCTTCTGTCAATGGGGACCGACACTTTTCTGGCTGGCTTCTTATCTGGAGTCCAAGGAGCTTTTTAGCTTGCCTGCTGCAGTTTCAGTTGTCTCAGTTGGGATATATCCATCTTTCTTTCACCTTTTCAGAACTGCTGGCTTCACGGTTTATTTCCTTTAGCCAGCAGAGCTGTTGTGGTGGACTGTTCTCCATGCCTTCTGCTGTTTTTTTTTGTTTGTTTGGTTTTTTTTGTTGTTGTTGTGGCTGTTTTCAGTTTGACAGTACAGTCTGGGAACAGGGGATTGTATGGTAACTGTTTGCATTTCTAAAAACATCTTTCCACCTTGCTGTTTCATTTTGCTTTACACTTAGGGAAGGTATAAAGCAGATAGATAGTTCTGAATTTTGCAGATTCTGCAAACTTCAGCCTCCTTAATAGCAAAGAAAATTCACAGTCTGTAAATGCAGCCTCTGGAAGGTTGTTCCAGGCAAGCTGAAGTGTGCAGGTCGGGGAGAGAAAGTACCATTTTATGTCTGAGACATCTTTTTACCTGTCACGCCAATAGTCATGACAGAGCACAAGTTTTTCCCTATACACATAGGGAAAAATGTGTGCACGTATGTAGATATTATATTTGCATGCCATGTAGATATAGCTAAGTGTTTTTCTAGTTTACTCAGGCATTTTAGCCACTGAATCAAGACTAGATCCATTTGCCAGTTTGATAGACAGACAGCTAGATGGTTTGGGGTTAAGGATTCAAGAAATTCACCACTTGTGTTTGTTCAGTAAAGAGCATAATGAATCTTGGTTGTGCCTCCACCCTGGAAAATACTAAAAGCAGTAACAACTCTAAGTCAAATATATCCAGTAGTCCTTCATGAAAAATAAATTAACAATGGAACAAGTCCAAATTGTGATGTTAGTTTTGGCTCTAGGAAATGGCTTTACAGCAGTTTATAACAAGTGTATATATACATATATACATATATCTGAAGAATGAGTCCTCAGAACGTATTTCTTTAGGTATTACAACCCTTAGGAGTTTCTTTGAAAGACAGTTTATTTTTTATTTTCAGTTTATTCTTCTTTGTGTGTGTTTTGTGGCTGTTTTTTTGTTGTTGTTGTTGTTTTTTTTTCCTTTCAGAAACGGCATCTCTTCTTTCTTGTCTTGTCATCCTAAAGTGATGATGGCTTTTGAAGCCTGTTTTTTTTGCAAAAGTGGGAAGAGCAAGCGGGTAGCCCTTGAAACTGCAGTATGCAGTACCTGTTGTTTTGTGCGAATGTGGCTGCAGGGCCAAGAGCATCTTTGGACTGAAGAGACAACTAATTAAAGTACACAGCAAGTTCCAGCTCCCCTGCCTTAGAGTTACGTACCTTCAGAGTAAACAGTGTATTTGCTAAATACAACCTGTTACCGCTTTACTGAAGTTTGTGACATACTAAAGCAAAAGCTGGAGGGTAAGTGGAATGAATTAGCACCTGTTTGGTCCTTGGGTATCATGAGTTTACATACTTTTGGAGAATAACAGGGAATAACGTCCCTGCAGGATTTTGCCTGCCTGCCTGTTGTGCTGGCAAATTAAAGGAGCTGGGCTCCAGGTTTCTAAGGGCTTCTCCTGTTTCACACAGTCCTTGTTGGGAAATTTGCAGCTATCTATCTTATGTGTCTTGGCTTTGGTCCAAAAAAACCTTGTGAGACTGTGTTCATAAGCCAGGTTAATAATGTATCAGAACAGTTAAATAAAGAACAATAAAGAAGAGAGGGTTTGAAATACTAAGTTTGGGAGCCCTCTTTATTTCCTTTCAGTACTGATATATTTGGGATTCATGTTTTATCCCCGGAATGAAGAAGCTTTTCTTCATATTTAATGTAAACTGAGATTATAAGTAATACGATTCTGATATCTACGAGGAATATCTACGGTGAGGTTCACTGATGAGCTGGATATATTGGAGTTAATGTGATGGGAGTAGAGCAGAAGAAACGGTTATGCAGCTTCCCAGATACTTTTTTTTGTTGGAAGGGGTTGCTGTTTTTTTAGTGCTTGCCTTAAATGCGGTAGAAAGGTTGGAATAAAGTAGCAGGGTAAAAGCAGGTAATAGAAATAAATTAAGTTATTTAATGTTTCATACCTCTGCATTAGAGTTTCCTGTAGGGCTTATCACTATAATGCCTAAGCAGTCCCTCAGTAATTTAGATCTGCTCTGTGGAGGCGTTAATGCACTTGAGTAGAATCATCTGCTCTTCTGCTTTTTCCCAGTAGACAGCCAGTGCTCAGGTTTCCCCCTCTCTTCATTTTTCTTCCTTGCTAAGTCTTTCTCATGCTGTTTATAGTGGGAAAGCTTTCTTGGAGAATATAATTTTGCATGCATTCTGATGGTGGTCAGAAAATTCATAGAATTATATAATCATAGAATGGTTTGGGTTGGAACTGACCTTCAAGATCACCTGGTTTCAACCCTCCTGCCAAGGGCAGGGACATCTTTCTCTAGACCAGGTTTCTCAAAGCCCCATCCAACCTGGCCTTGAATGCTTTCAGGGATGGGGCATCCACAACTTCCCTGGGCAACTTGTTCCGTTGTCTCACCACCCTCACAGTGAAGAATTTCTTCCTACTATCTAATCTAAATCTTCTCTCTTTCAGTTTAAAACCATTACCCCTTGTCCTATCACTACACTTTCTGATAAAGAGTCACAGACTCACACAGAATCACAGAATGATATGGGGTTGGAAGGGACCTCTGGCGATCATCTAGTCCATCCCCCTGCCAAAACAGGGTCACCCAGATCAGGTTGCACAGGAACGCATACAGGCAGGTTTTGAATGTTTCCAGAGATGGAGACTCCATCACCTCTCTGGGCAGCCTGTTCCAGGGCTCTGCCACCCTCAAAGTAAGGAAGTTCCTCCTTATGTTTAGGTGCAACTTCTTATATTCAAGTTTGTGCCCATTTCCTCTTGTCTTGTCCCTAGGCACCACTGAAAAAAGACTGGCCCCATCATCTTGACACCTTCCCTTTAAGTATTTATAAGCATTGATCAGTTTCCCCCTCAGTCTTATCTTCTCCAGACCAAAAAGACCCAAGTCCCTGAGCCTTTCCTCATAAAAGAGGACTCTCTCCAGCAGTTCCTGTTTCCTGTAGGTCCCTTTAGGTACTGGAAGGCTGCTATAAGGTCTCCCCAGAGCCTTCTCCAGGTTGAACAACCCCAACTCTCTCAGCTGAAAGCTGATCACATTACTCCCCTTTGAAACTGGGAACGTGTTCTCTTTCTGTCTTTCATGCGCTTCATCCTTCATGAACTGCCTAGCTGCAGCATGGCCAGGCATGGCCAGAGATGCATTCGCTTGGGGTCCCAGGTGACTTCTAAGAGTAGAGCCTGCATTCTTGAAAAAGTAGCAAAACCACCCTGCAACTGAGAGAAATGGAGCACAAGTGTCGTGTGTTTTCAGTCCCAACACTGCTGAGGAGGCAGCACTCGGCAGCCAGCAGAAGCCTCTCAAATCTCTGGAGCAGTGACTTTCTGTAACACCACGTGGAATAATGTGAGGTAAGACTAATGCTGCCAGACCTACCTCAGCCAGTTATTATTTCGTTTGCTTTAATACAAACCACGTGTATGGAGTACAAAGACTTTGCATCAGAACTGTGCTGTTTTAGTACCTAGAAAGGCTGCAATAGGAGGCTCAGTGCCTAATTGTCATTGAAGTGCAATGCTTTTGAAGATCTCTTGAGGCATCTGTCTACCTCTCCTAATCCCTAATTATTTCTGTGTATTCCCTTATTAAAACGCTACGGTTTCTCAGTAGTGCAATTTTCTGCTCATTCCAATATGGCAGTCTTTAGTCTAGTCTTTCAAGATTACTGTCCAGGAATGACATTTCCTGTAGTTAGTACTTTCCTAAACAGTAGTAGTATTTGCAGAGTATTATTTGGAAGACATGTGCATGTAAATTTCTTTTTTTCAGCATTTTTACATACTTGTTACAATGATAAATATTATTTGGGTGTATACCTGTATTGTACTGCATCTGTCTATAGTAGTTTCGCTAAGACTCACTTTTTCAATAAGGTGTACGAAGAAGTGCCCATGGGTATGTGGTAATATGTATTTTCCCATTACGGGAAGATGTGTAAAATGTAGGTGTGTTTGATTGCACTCCTTCTGCCTTTTATGCCAACTTTCTTCTTAGGTCAAAAGTTCTCAACCTTTGACAAACTGAGACCTTAAGATGAAACCATACTATCTGTAGCCCATATTCCTCTCAACCGTAATGAAACTGTCGGAGTTTATACCTTTTTGGAATTTGCTTTTGGTTTGCTAGGATAAAACCCTATGACTGAGACCACTTGCTTTCAACTAGGAGCAACTCTGAGCAAGTGATATGTGTCTATATGTATTCATAGAACTTCTAATGCAATGGCTGTTCATCTCTGGACAGCAGAGATACTCATCTTTGGAAAATGTGTCCCCGTAAAGAATACACAATACCATTATTGTGTATATCTAATATATTGTGTATTATCTGCTAGAGTTTCTTCCTACACAGTCTTTCTTTCCATTTTTCTATTTCAAGGGCATTGTATTTGGGAGGGTTTTTTTATTCTTACTGAATCTAACAGAAATGCTGAAGCCACAGGCAGTGTTGGGGTTTTTGTGAGCTGTTAAACCTTTATTCTGACTCCTTCCTTAGGTCATTTATTCTTGATACTTCTGGTTTCTCTTCAAGATGTGCAGAGCGAGACTCATTTAATGAAAAAAAAATTAACTGGACAATTGTTGAAAACAATTGTTGAGGGGATGGTATAAGTGCTTGGCTGGCCTGGAGAGAATTTAATACAGCTCAGGACCACTTCAGAAGAAAGGCAGGTGTAATTTCTAGACCTGATAGACATCATCAGCTTCATGTCTCTAGGTTTTGTTTTAAGGAGTCTAATTATTGACAAATCTAAACAACAACATGCCTGTAATACCCTGACCATATTCTGCCACTGATCTGGGATAAAAGACCTGAAAATTTGGAATAGCATTTAGTGCTCTGAATGGTGTGGGTTCCAGTCTAATCCTGCCACCAGACCTGAAATCTGGGATCTTTAGCTCAACCCAGAGCTGTGAGAACTGTAGTGGATTTTTTTTTTGTTTGTTTGGTTTGGTTTTCTTTTTTCAGAAGCTGGTAGTGGAAGAAAAAACAGTTGAAAACAACCCTGTTTGAGTAGGATCTGGGCAGTGCTAGTGCTTACCTTCATGAGCTCTTCTGAAATCTGCTTTTCTGCTCTACAACCAATACATGAGAATAATAGATATCATTTAAAAATTGCTTGATAGCAAAATTCTGTATTTCTGGGACATGTGCTGGCTGATACCTGTACCAGAAATTTTTGTATATGGAAAGCAGAAAACACCACTGGAGTTGCTGGAGAATAAAACTTGTCAGCAGTATTTAGTTTTTGCAAGAAGACAGTAGAGATAAACTATGGGCATTTCTTGCTGTGCTAAGCAACACAGTAAGTCTGAGTAGCTCAATTTCAGTCCACTAGAGGTCTGTGAAATCATTTCCCAGGAATGTTTTTAATCTTGTTTTGAAGTAACCTTGCTGAGTATGATACAGTTAAAATAAAATAAACTTTTGATCCAGTTCATATTGTTCTCAGACAAAAGACTACAGACACACAGAGATCTATTTAATAGACATGGCTTTGTAGCAGGGCTGACTAGAAAACAGTTCTGGCTGATTCTTTATTCTTGGATCAGCACAGGGAATTGCTCTAACTACTGATTGACTAATATTTTAGGTAAAAAAAATGGCTTTCCTTACAAATGGTCATTTTTTTCTAATAGGAAAAGAGTACCATGTGGCGCAGAGAGTTCATTAGCATGAAATACCCACCCCATGGTGGTTCTTCATAGTGCTAAATTTACTTAAGTGGAAAAGAAGCCAAGATCTATAGCCTCACAAGGCTAATGAGGCCTTGCAGAGCACTGGAACGACACAGGTGGTTATCTATTAGCATCTAGCTCAGACTGTTTGATATGCTTTCAAATCGCTTGCTAAGCCTCAAAGCTTAAGGTTCCAAATATATCTGGGCTAATATTTTTATTATTTTTACTTTTTTGTGCTATGCTAACTCGTTTCCTTTACTTTCTATCCTAATTACAGTTAGATTAGAGTTTATTTTATCCTTAATTTTATCCTGCATGTGCAGTTAGTTCAACTTGGCACATAAAACCAGCTGAAATAATGTTCTAAAAGGCATTAGTAAATTTGTGATTTTCATAATAAAACTAGTGCCTGGTGTTAGCATTTAAGAGTAGGAGCACAGCATTACAAATCATAAGATAATTGTGGCTATTCAGAAAGATTCAGGTAGGCTCCATACATCCTAATCTTTAATCCCAGTTGCTGCAGTTCAAAGAGAGTGATTGTTGAGAGCATAAGCGGTAGTAAAAATGATGGTATTCAAAATTGCCTGAATTAATTTGAATGTATTATTTTCATCTCTGCTCAGGATTCAATATGTCACTTGGTTTCAGTTAAAATTCTTTGTATTTGGTTCATATTCAGTATGTGGTTCATTTTTGCATCGGTAAAGAGTGCTACTGCACAATGATTTTTATGTGCCTTGAAAAATAATTAATGTAAAGCTGAATATCATTGATAAATGGAGGCTATTTATCAGTTTTTAGCATATACAGAAGTATGAAAGGGAATAATGCAATTTGTCTGAAGCAATTAGTTGTCTAAATTAGAGATAAAGGCTTGAGGATGAGACGTTTAAAGAACCAAACAGAATAAATATATTGAATGTTCAAAAGTACAAACATGTCACTTTCAAGTTGGTAGTGCCTTGTAAAATGACAGATGTCTTTGTACTTTCTATGGACAAACACAGAGTGCACAGTTATTAAATGATGCCTAGGTGTGATATGCGTAATCACCTCGGAAAGTAGATAGGAAAGGCTGCAATACATTTGATTCTTGAAACATACTCATTGTGGCATGTTCCCGCTAAAATGAGTGGAGACCACTGGCATTATAAAGTGATGGAGAGCCAAATCTTTCACTTAAAGAGATAGAAAATATTTAGCATGCTAAACAGCTTACAGCAAGGTACTGGTTTGTTACAGATCTTGAGTAGCAAGTAAAAGGGAATGACCCTGCTCCACGTGGCAGAATCAATTACAAACAAGGACCTTCACTGAAACAAGAATCCAACAGTTTTTCCTCATTTCTGTGAAACACAGGATGGTGTACCCATCATCACTTCCATCATGAATAGGCTGTAGTATGGTAATTAATTGAAAGTACCTTTGAAATAATTATTTACGTATAATTTTTACAACAAAATATAGAAGGTATTGGGATGACTTTCTAAATTTATTTTATGGGCAATTTCACAGCCTTTCTCTCCTGGTGAGAATTTGATAATTGATATTGATTGTCTCTAAAGTGAGTGCAGGAATGTGTGTAATGGTATTGCTATGGTCTATTTGCTTTACATGCATTGTAGCTGAGAAAATAAATAAGAGTCCTCATGTTAACAATTATGTCAGAGAGAAGATCACTTTTGCATTTCTAGATCATGGAAATATATTACTAAGCAGAGGTGAACCCTCAGTGCAACATATAATGTGTCTTCTCCTACTTGAATGTCTGCTCTCAGACCCAGATTGTAAGATGGAGCAAACTTGGAGGGAGCTATGCTAATCTGTGATTCTGAAAGGCGGAAAACCAAACTGTAAAGCAAACTGAGAATCTGAGCGAAGAGTTATTTTCTTCTGTCCTGCAAAGCACAGGATGTGAAGGTCAGCAAAAGGTTAGGGATAACTTGATGCCACTCTTTTCGCTTGTGCAGTGTAGAGAGTTAACGTCAACGAGCAGAAGGAAAGAGCAGATACACCTGCATCCAGCAGCAAACTATAGCTTGTATGTGGAAGTTACAGTGGTTTTTAGCTGAATGCTGCTTTGGAGGGAATGTGGGCAGATCAGAGACCTGAATTCACACTGCCTGTGAGCCAATACTTTCAGGTTTTTTTTAGATATTCCGTACATGGAGGGTGTAATGTTTAATATCAAATTTACCTATCTGAACATATTTGTTGTTATACATGATTTCTGGTTTAGTAGAGCGATACAAAATATACTGAAAACACAATGCAAATGTAAGTTACACTTATCAGTATATAGCAATTGTAACACACAGTTCAATCACAATAACAATGTGATTTCCATTATGTGGTCTCTATAATGTGCTCAATACTGGGCATCCCCAATCACCAGGAAGGAGTATTTGGATTGAAGCCAGCTCAAGCCCATTGCTCTCTTCAAATTACCTGTGCTACTGGTCTGGTTTTTATACTCTATGTTGGGCTGAGCCACTTATTCACTCCCGTGTCTCCATGCTGGTCTGGCTAACTCAGGGAGACTTTCACCCTCTTTTATATAACTCAGGTAGAAACATTTATACCACCAACTGATCCACTCAACTGCTGGTAGCTGTTTAGCTAAAAAAAAGGCCACCCTCTGGTCTCCTTTGTGTTGAGATTAAGTCAGCTTCTTTGTCGCAGCTGTGGTCAGTCACAGCCTGCATATTCCCTGAGCTTCACACATCACCCTTGCCCATCTCCTCTGAGCTCTCTTCCATGGTAGGGCTTTATTGCTCAGTCACATGTATGCGAAGCAATGCTTTCTGTGTCTTCTTCCAAATACTAAAATCACATGATGCATTTCAGAATGTGTGCCAGGTGCCAAGGTGTACCAAAGATAGTAGTGCAATTCTCCAGGTTCTTTAAAGTACCCTTGGCTTTTCTATACCTGTCTCTTTGTAGAGGATGAACACAGGCGATGTCCTAATTGAATGTCTCAACAAATTTCTCTTTATATTGATACAGGGTTCCCAATAGCCTACCTCTAGTTGTGTCCTCGAAGAAACACCTATTTAACAAAGGCATGTAGCAGCTCACTACTGTAATGATCCCTCAAGAGGAATTTAATTTTTAATTAAGTGAAGCAATGTGTTTACTCTTGCTATATAGCTGATTAATCAGGGCTTTGTTAGCTGTATAGAGGAAAGGGGCTAAATTAAATACACCTTTAATGAGATGATAGGGAATTGACCTTTGCTGTCACCTGGAGGGCAATATATAAACACAACCATTGAGGGGATTGTTCTGAGAGGTTAGATAATATCCGTTAAAAGGCATGTTAAGTAGTGGCAGGTTGGTGGCTGGAAAATTAACCCACATGACTGAATGAGTTTCATGGAAATTGTTGAAGCTACCTCTAGATTTTTAATGATCAGATCTGATAAAGAATCTAGTGTAGCACAGTTTACCTCTTCAGAAATATTAAATGATCTTCAGGTCCCCTGATGTTAAAGTCCTTCGTAAAATATATGGTTTATCAAAGGATCACTGTCATTTTCCTGAATATCTTAGTCAGGAATTTGGGCAATGAAGGACGGTGTCTTGGTAGAAAGAGCATTATGAGTTTTCTAGTAAAATTTCACTGCAGTGAAGTCGGTAGCAAAACTATCCATTATTTCTGCAGGACAGAAATTTCATGCAAGATCTTTGTACTCCATCTCTACTGCAGTATGATCTTTATGTCAGGGCTTAATTCAAACTGGTAACAACCATTATTTTGTCAGTAAAGCCTATTTACCGGAGCATACATGTCTTGGCAAGTGAAAGGCTTGGGAATGAATTGACTCTATCAGTGTCCTGGTTACTCAAACACAGGACATATCTTGGCACATCATTCCTGTGGCAGCAATGAAATTATAATCTGACATGAGTTTTTGACCCCCTTTACTTCTGAAAAAATTGCTTTGTGGGAATGCTATTATACATTATACTTTAATGAGGGATCATAATTTATGATATGAGCCTGTATTGCTAAAAACACTTTAAAAGGATTCAGCTGCTAGAAAACAGAGATATATGTATGTAATTCATTGAGAGAAAATTGTTTCTGTGTTTTTATTTCTTGAAGAAAGTACTGCATAAAACCAATATTAATAGATTCTTCCTCTACCATGCAATCAGTAGAAAGAATATTACTTCAACCTTTACATTATCTTTTTCCTCTCTGGCAATTTTGATTAAATGGGTATGTGGTCTCTGCTCTCAGGACACCAAGGGGAATTAACCTCAGTGATTTTTTCAGGTGACTCTGCCCTCATTTATGCCTTAGGCACCACTCCAGGGATACAACTAGAAGGTAATTATCTAGACACTAGGGAAGGGAAGTTAATGAATTGGAAAGCAGTATTGAAATGTAGCCTTTACTAACTAACATACACATTTACCAGCTCTATGAAATAATGTCCTTGGAAAGACCACTGCATTAAAGGCAGAGTTTTAAAGGGAAGACCTTTAGATATTTCTTTAGGTCTTTTATATAAGCAATTGCATATTGACCTACAGATGTGGACTTATGAAATCATATAAAGTGACATTCCAGAGCAACCATTCAATATGCCTTGTAGGGCTGAATTGATTTTAAGACGGATCTTATTTGGTTCACGAAATCGTTTATGTGTTTGATAACTGGTGATTGGACTGGACTGGATCAGTCTCATGATGATTTCACTCTCTATGGTGCCTAGAGGGTGATCACCAAGCCTTTCAGGTTTCTGTATATTTCAAGCAAATTTCTCATGACTTTTTCACAATAATTTTTTTTCTTCCTGAAGAAAGAGAATAAAGGATTTTTCAAAGCTGCCACAGCTACTTAGAGGGAGAATATAAGAATGCAAGATAGCTTTCTGCCTGATGCCCATAGCTAAGTTGCTCTGCTCTGCTTGCTGCTAAGAAATGCATCTGGCATACTGGACAGAGGTGGAGATGAATGACTCCCACTTTGCATACATGATGTATGAAGAAGCCATGATTCTCCTTAGGAACACCAAAAGATGCAAATCATGCAGGCATGCAGCTGCAGAAGGTGATGTCACATAAAACTGTCTCTGTAGCCCTGTCTTACAATCCCTGATGTATAGGGAAGTGGATGATACTTCTCTGTTGCTTCCTCTTCCAGGCATTACACGGCCAGGGGCTGTGCCAGAATGCGCTCAACTAGTGAAGCCTCTCTGGTCTATGTCTATGCTCAGAAATGAGGATGTTGTTCTTTCCTGCTGGAAGAAGAGGAGGACCTAGTTCCTAAGTAAGATATCTCCCTTTCCCCGTTGGGGGGAGCTGCCATGGACTTTGCTTTCCTTGGTACCAGCGCATAGCCATATGTGTTCTGTCACCAGTTTGCCCTTGTAAGTGTCTAATTTGTGAGCTGGGTATCTTGAGATGCCAAGGCCAGGCTGTTTGCCAAGTTCCATTTGATGTCTCTTTCCCACATGGCTAATTACAACAGGTGTGTTCACCTTCCATCTGCCGTGAGGTTTGAATCCCACTGTTGCAACTTCAGGATGTTCCAGCATAGGTGGTGAGATAAAAGGCTCTGCTGTGAGGGCTCAAAGCTGTTTGTCTCTTCTGGACCTTGGAGAGGTGTTTTTTTACATCCATGACCACTTCAATGCATGAGTTTTACTCCAGAACTTCTGACTTGCTCCGCATTGGTCTGGGATGATAAGGTCTGTCTTCTATATGGAAGAAGACATAATCTTCCCTTCCATTCAGTAAAAGAGGATAGCTGTATTGTTGATTTGTCTTAGATAGTAACTCTGGGAGCGTAAGCTTCTGGGAAAAGAGAGGCTTTTTTGTATGCTTTATTTCTTCCTCTCTCATCCTCAACAAGCACAGGCATAATTTCATCTAAAGAAAAGCTCACTGTGAGCAATTACATATTTTTGAGCCATCATTACGCTATCGTAATGGGTGCAACTCATGGACAAGGCGAATTTCTGAGTTTGAGTTAGTGACTGCATCCTGCCAACAGATTTGTTCCTATTCTGGGAGCTGCTTTTCCACTTTAGTTCCTTCTGTTCACAGATTTTCATAAATAACAACTTAGGATGTGATTTATTTCTCATAAGTATTGTCTCTACGATATCAATTAAATAAATACACATTAAGCATAATGATAATTGGCTGATGTTCCTCAGGGTTCACTCTCTGGCCTTCTGTTCTGTGCAGTCCACACAATCCATATCTGTAGATGATGATGGTGATGAACAATCAGGGTTGTAGAAGAAGAATATTTTGCTTACCATCAACATTTTTCAGCCTCTATTAGTGACAGTGTTTTGCTGAACTGAAAAACTGAATGTCCATAAACCACCTGCGCTTTAGGGGAGATTGGATTTAGCATTTGAAATAGTTAGCTGAGTAACTACTGTCAAGAACTTAAAGTACTCTGCCTTTGATTGACACATTTTAG
The DNA here is from genome assembly GCA_033628505.1 of Tringa tobata. Lineage (NCBI taxonomy): Eukaryota > Metazoa > Chordata > Aves > Charadriiformes > Scolopacidae > Tringa > Tringa tobata. The sequence continues at coordinate 8,190,360 of JAHREE010000278.1, read as the reverse complement.
GGTAAAGACACTATCTTTCATTCCCATAGCCCAAGGTAAATACTTATTTCTCTTTTTGTTTCTAAAACAACAGAAAAAAAATGAAATAACTTCTTCCAAGGCTTTTCAATCAGTGTTTACAGACAGATGTATTTTTTCGCATTTCTTATTATCAGGAACTAACAACAGAAATTCTAATTAGTGTTATGGATGGCTTATATCTTCTATTCTTCTAAACAAATCTATATTTTATACATTTCTAATTAAAATGCAATAATACTTACTAAGTAGAAGTTACTCCTAAAGTGGATGGAGGGGACAATCACAATTATTGTTTTTATTTTATTTCCTGGCCTCTTAATGAATCCTGTATAAATTGTATCAGGAAAAATTAACTTTTAAACTATCCAACTATGGAAATTTAATCAGATATGGAAGTCAACAGGGGAACATCTTACAGTTTTCAACATGTTATCTGTAGTAATTTTTTTAAGGAGATTTTGTGAATAAATCCATTGATGCTGCCTGAGCCAGAAAATAATCCACATCTCTTTTACATTTGCGTGCTATTTTTATTTTACCTGTTGTGATTAAAAAAGGATAAAATCTTATTTTTTTTCCCCACAAATCCATAGAGGTTAAAAGTACAGTCCACAAAAGCACGAAAATGTGCTTTACAGCAAAGAAATTCCCATGTTTGCCTGGCTGTACCTTTGTGTGCTTGTTCTAGTGTAGCTGTTTGCCTTTTTTTGCAACGAGTGACAATGTTAGCTCATGTTCCTCTTGTAATCCATTATAAACTGCATATCTTTCCTGCAGAACTGCTGCCTAGGCAATCGTTCCTGATCCCGTGTCATGCAATTGATTATTCTTGGGCTCTATATGTTCACTCTTCCCTGCTTGAACTCTATTACTTTTTTCAGTCTGTTTCCCTATTTGTCAAGATGCTATTGAATTCTGTTGCTGCCCTCCAACATAGTAGTGATATGTTCCAGGGTGATATCACCTGCTGATTTAGTGAGAATAATCTCACTCCTACCATTCAGATTTTTAATAAATATATTAGCTAATAACAAGGTATTAATTAAGACCAAATAAAGAACCCTGCAAAACCACAGTTAATATTTCTTTCCATTTTGACCATGAACCAGTGATGCTCACTGTCTGCTAGCAGTTTTCCAGCAGGTTTTGCAACTTATAACAGCTTTTCTGTAAGAGTTTTGTCTGGGCCAAGCTTCCCTAGACTGTTTGTAAGAATGTCATGTGATAAAATGTCAAAATCTTACTAGTTTTGGGAAAGAGAGGAGTAAGACTACTGGCAAAAGGGTTCTGAGAATACTTACCAGGTTACTGGTAAAATTGATTTGACGTGTTTTATCTTTGTCAATTCCATCTGTGCTCTTCTTCCTCTCTTTGTTCTCTTCACAACTCTTTCAGCTGGTTTGTCCGACCATTCCTGGACTGAGGTTACACTGTTTGAAGGTTCCTCAGCTCCCACCCTACACCTATGTGTGTAGATAAGTCTGTGCTATCTGGTACTCTGCAAAATAACTGCTAATGGATTTGAAACTGGCTGACTCTATTCTTTAATTTTATCCTGTGAAATTCTTCAGGTTCAGCTATTCAAAACCAGCTATGCTATATAAATATCCTGTAGCCCGTTGCTACCCTACTTTTTTTCCTCTCTACTACTACTTTTTCCCCCCTGCCCAAGAAAAGAACAATACATGGAAATGCATATACACTTAGAGCAAAAGACAACCAGACATTCCATATGTTGCATTTCTATTGCTCTGTGAAACTTGAGGCCTTTACTATCACTAGGTTACATTAATAATTTAAGATAACTTCTAGATATAAAACATGAGGCAAAATGGCTGTGAAATGATGAGCTCTGCTGTGAAATTGTTTCATTTCACACTCAGGAATGCATTCATCTTATCGCGACAAGAGGGCAGCACTGCTGAGCTGAAATATTGTTTCAGGGTTGATAAGGTTCAGCCTTATCCTATTAATCCATTTCCAGTTATCTCGTAGATAGAAGGTATTACACAGCAGCCTCAAAGATGGATGGAAAGCAATATTATTGTCACACGCTTACCAAGAAAAAAACTGCAAAAAGGCTTTGAATATGTAAAGGACTGTGGAAATGTTAAGGGTTATCGCTGTAATCTCTGCATAGGATCTGTGTAAAGTGATGGTGTTTGAGGGGCTAATAAGATACAGTCTTTCATGATCACTGAGAGTCTAGTATCTAACTTTCATCTTCTTTGAAAGATGATTTCAGGGTCGGGACTTTTATTGGGACCTTCAGGATCAGCATTATTTCCCCAAAAACTTTGGTATTCTTAGAGCATTGATTTCCAATCTCAGAGACGTTTTAGACAATGTCAAAGAAGACATTTGCAATGCTGATATATAGTAACCACTTCAGGAATATTTTATGAATATATCAAGATTTTATTAAGGCCAGGACCATCCATTTCCTTTGAAATGTGAAACATTTACAATTGTCATCATATAAATGTGTCCCATTAGTCCATTGTTTATGCTATAAAACAGCAGATTGTAAGGTTTGCTTTTCCCCCAGAAAACTCCCAGAAACACAGAGACTTTTTGTTTGCCACCTTGACTGTGTTCTTAGCCTTTTTTTCCAAAGGAAAGCTGCTTATAGAGCCATGGTATCAGTCTGCCTCTGCATCATTTAGTCTGCTGGACAACTTAAGCCCCTGGGAAAGAAGGCTGGAGGATTTGGGGGTTCATGTTTCACATCCTTAAAGTTCACCTCGAACATCTGGGTGCCAGCAGGTGATGTTGCAGGAGGGAGGAGGTGGCTGGTAGGACACCTACAGCCCTGGGATATGTGAGCTTTTGGCTAATCAAGGAGTGAGACAGGTAAGGGATGTGGATGGGAGCTGAAAACAGTTTGTCCAGCTGAGGATGGTAAAGTTACCTTTGCTATTTTTTCATGGGACTAGTTGTTAGAATAGTATTTTACCATCTTTAATCCCTTTAGGGGACTAAAATGTTGGTTTTTACCCTATCAGATGTTTAATCATCTAGTTATTGCTATATATGCGTTAAAACAGAGATGTCTGTGATGTTACAAGTTTCTCTTAAGAGAAAAAACACCATTTTTGTTTTTTGAAGAAAAGAATAATTTCAGTGTTGCTTTTTTTTTTTTTTTTTCTAACCCTTTTACCCTCTTTTGGTCCCAGCTGCTTATTAATCTAAAGGAATATGGGGATCATCTTCACCATATTACTGACGTGCTGATTCTGGTGTGTCTAGAGGCATAATTGAACTTAGTGCTGAGACTGTTTTAATTACATTAATTTTAATTATATACAGTATATTTTAATTACATAGACTGAGACAGAGGGGCTCCCATCTATTAAGATCCTCTGCAAAGCATTTGCATAATGGGACCCTATTTCTGTGAGCAGTGTTACATTTCTTGATGGCTTCATGAGTGGTGGAAGGTCAAATTTTTTAAAAATTTCATTTACATTTGTGTTTTTAGCAAGCACATTTGAAAGCCACCTGGCAGACTTCATTCCCCTGTGCTGAAAAGATGCATTTTGAAAGCAAATATTAAAATTAGAGGAAAAATTAAAGAAACTTCTTATTTGCGTGCCTGTTGCGGCACAGTTCCTGTGCCAGGGCTTCCAAGGACTCAACTGGGAACCAATTTAAGAGTTTTTATAATATCTGGGGAGCACTCATGTGTAACAGATGAATAATGCCCTCCCTGATGAATAATGCCCTACCTCTCTGTTCACCACAAAGCTGCATGGTTATGGTCAGAGGCGTGTTGACAAGGGACATATATTTACCAGTACATATAGATTTCCCAAAGGGGGCTTTTATCTCTGCTACCCTTCTCAGACCCCATTTTTATGTCTCTGCTGGGGCCCAAGCCACACATACCTTCTGGTGTACAGACTCTGAAAGGGTCCCAATCCATGGCCATGTCCTGTGCCATCCTCTCCCTTTGGCACCCAAACCATGCACGGTAATTAATTTCCTTTCATAGGAGCATTATGATGAGCCTCTGGCACGGGGCTGGCTCAATTCTCCCATTAACCCCGAGGCTACTGGTGACCTCAAATACTGGACTCAAAATCATGGGTCTAAGCCACAGGAGTAGTGCTGGCTCATTAGCCATATTGTGACATTATTTGGTTACAATGACCTTGTCCCGTTGCATTTTATGGTGTCCTTTGAATATAGATAGTGCCTTTAATTTTTGAAAATGCTAACAGGATCAGAGTCTGCTGTGATTTACTTCTACTGTCTTTAAGTATTTCCTAAATGCTAGACACTGTGATACTAAATTAATTCATTGAGCCTAACCTCAACATCTTTTTCTTTCACAGAGCATTATTTCTTTACTTGAAATGCCTTTCTTACGGGATTTTGGGGATTTTTCTTTTTCATTCTCTTTTTCTACCCATGAGACACATTAGTAAATAAAACAAGGAATAAATTACAATTTCTTTGGGAATAGCAAACCCTAAACTAAGTGAATGTCTAACTCTGGTAGGTTATTTTTGGATGCTTCAAATTAGCAGTCTAGAATTTGCACCATAAGTGCACATCCAAATATACCTGAGTGATTCAGTAATTTACGATTGGTCTTTGAAAAGGAATGCAGCATGTGATGAGGTTGGGGCACAATCGGATGGACTAATCCATCTAATCTGATTAACTACCCCATACATCATGCCCTTTTTTATTTTCTCCTTTCAAGTGGACATTTACCCCTCACCGTTCAGATGACTGCTTCCTCCATTTGTCTTTGACCTAAATCATCCTGCACAACTGGGTAAGACAGTAGTCACAAAGGTAAACTGGCATGTGTAGGGGGAAGGAGGCACAATTTTCGGTATAGGGATAGTGATATGCAGCTGGAGACAGTAACGATTAACCTTGACTCAGAAATAGATAGGGTAGTTTAGCCTGTAAATTCTCAGAATACTAAACGGCTTTCATTAGCACACCACGTTATGAGAGCTGATCAGATATTTTCTAGTGCATTTTATTGACAGTAAACAATTCATGGAAAAATCAATTCTTTGTCTCTCTGGAAAATCTCGATTTTGGTACTTCCTGATATTTAAGAATTAATTAAATCTTTAATAAATTCAATATTTATTTTAATTAATTCAGTATTTAATAAGAAAACTTATTCTGGGTCTGGTCCTATCTGAAGCAAAATGAATCTTTCACTGAAATGACATAAAATATTTAAATTTAAATATTTAAATTCAAATATTCATAGGCATTTTCCTTATTTCATTGCTGATTTAGTTGTAGGTTGGGTCCCCTTCTCCCTTATCAGCGACTTTCCCTGAAGTACTATGTTCTGCATTCTGCATTGCATTTTTGCTCTGACCAGACTATGCATTGTGAATTGTGAGAATCACATTACAATCAATGTGTCTCAGGAGAGGCAATTTCACTATATAGCCTGGCCCAGACAGAAAACAGGCCTTGTAGGACACCCATAAAAAGGTGTCCTCATATTGGAAACACAACTAATGCTTTCCTTGTTTAGAAAACTTGCTTGTAGAAATCCTGAATTGAATTTCATTTTCAAACTTCCACCCTATAAAATGTATTTGTATTCCAAAACGTTGTCATAATTTGGGAGAGTCAAGCCGTTGATGTGACACAGCTTTCTTTGCAACAGAGTCAGTCATAAATCATCAGAATATGTCATAAAAATTTTGTGTTTGTTAGTTATTCCTTTGGATCTAATACTGAACAACTCCTCCAGGAGCAAACAGTTCCAACATCATTATTAGGGCTTTTTTTAATCTCTTTGCTGTGATCATTAATTAATACTACTAACACTAAATTTCATCTTCCATTTTCGTCACTTAGCCCTTCAATACCATGCTTTAATTTTCAATGACCTGCATACATTAGTGTGGTGGGTTGGCCCTGGCTAGAAGCCAAGCTCCCACCCAGCCCCTCACTCACTCCTCCCCTCTTAGCAGGGGGAAGAGCAAGGGGGAGAGAAAATAGGAAAATAACAGCAGCAAGACAGAGACAGGGGAATCCTTTACCAACTATCATAACAGGTAAGAAAAGGACTTGATTTGGGGAAAGTTAGCTTAATTTACTGCCAGTTAAAAAACCCACAATTGATTACTGATTCAGGTAGTGGTAAACAAAAAGACAAACATCTCTCCTTCCCCTTCCCCAGGCTCCTCACCTTCCCCCTTGCTGTCCCTGCAGGTCACATCCAGCACCTTCAGTGAAGTAAGGAGCGGTGTAGGGTGGTGGTCCATGAGGACATGTTGGTTCCTCTCTGTTCCTCTTTCCTCCTCACACTTTTCTTCTGCTCCAGCGTGGGCTCTCCACGGACTGCAGAGAATACCTGCTCCACCATTCAAGACGTGACCCTATACTCCCACTTCACGTACTGTAAGGATATTTCACATGTGCATTTAGCTGAAAGCACGCACTTTCATACCGCGTAGAGCACTAACTCTCATGCATTCCACACCAGAAAGTTGTGCCGGATCACCTGGCAAAATTTAGTACAATTATCAGAGTATAGATTTTATAGAGAATTAAATCATTAGACTGTCTTGTGACTTAGCTGTTGGATCTGTAGAGATATAAGACTGTGTAAGATATATGCTACAAGAAAATGCTCTATAACATCCTTTATGCATGCTGTCCTTGAATGCAGTGTTGCAGCTCTGTTTTAAAACCTATAGATTCTTCTTTGTTCAGTATTTTTGAGTGTACTTCACAAATTATGTGAAGTCAAAAGAAATCTTTCTTTCCCTGTCAACAGGTCTCGATCACTGGTCAAGGCTAGGATTTGGTTCAGGTTGTGGAAAGCAGATGATACAACATGAAAAATGCGTGCAAAAGTTCTCACACAGCAGAAAGGATACATAGGGATAAAGTAAAAACTTGCAGGATGGATGGACTGAGAGCCACAGGGCACAGAAAAAAACTAAAAATCAGAAATAGAGTGAGTCAGGGGAAGGAAGAAAGAAATAATTTTATTAAAGGGGAAAGACTCCTTGTCCTTACCTGAGGAGACTCAAACTCAGATCAGAACATGACAAAAATGAGGGTTTTCAGATGAGTCCATAGTTTCAGAAGACTGGGGAAGTGGACCTTCCCACCTTCAAGGGGTGCCACAAGCCCTGACTGTACATTTATCCCACCCAACAGCTACAACTGGTGGGCCAGAGCACATCATGTTACATATCGTCTTACAAAAGGGAAGTTAAACTTTATTGTCACCTGATTTTCTTAACATTTGAATTGCTTCCACAGTTATACTATTGACTTGAAGGAAAACAACACTGCTCATGCATTTACTGTTTTCCTCAAGAGGGAAAAGGACTTTGAAACAACTGTTCATACCAGTGCAAGGGCTAATCATGCTAATGCTCCACACTGCTTGCCTCTTGCTGAATGCCTATTTCTGTAACATTTCCACGAAATTATATCTACATATTCCTCTGTCGGGGTCTGGAAATCAATTCTAACCCGATTTCAGGATGTCAGTCATGGGTTGTACTGTGGCAGTATTTAATCTGCTGTTCTCTTCAGGTTGATTTGTCATCTCAGAAATAAAGTTGGAAACATTTTGTTTTCACCTTGACTTCTGTTTTGTTTTCTTTTTCCATATATATTGTACTCTTCAGGCCTGTATTACAGCCTGAACAGAAAGTAAACACCATGAGTTAGCTCATTTTGCAGCACTGTGAATTTGATATTTTCTTTGTTGTTCTGCATTTGCTTATACCATTTATAAGACTGATAGCTCTGATCTGTGAAGCGCTCTGAACTCTGAGCAGACAATCAAATCTGCAACTTTCATTTTACAATCTCAATTAGAACTCGGTATTACTAATCAATTAAAGAATAAATAGAGATGTGCTGACTCATTTGGAAAATTAATGCTGTTGGCAGTGAAGGAGAGTGGACAGAGCAGGTGTTTGATGTCTGTCCTTGAGTAACTAAACCACTAAAGCTGGGATTGTATTCGAGACCAGGTATAATGTCTGAAAGAAAAACATTTTCTGGTACACTGGTTCACATCAGTCATATTCTACCACTCACTCTGTTTCAAGCCACGGTGCCATAACAATATTTTTCCAGGTGGGGAATGCCTAAGCTGATTATTTTGGAAAACAACTTGCCTAAGGATATTTTCTCATTGCTTGCATGCAAGGAGGAACATTACATATGATTTATTTCATAAAAAAGATACGTACCCAGGCATAAATGGATATAAAAAAAGGGAACAGTTCTCTTCAGAAATATTTTTCTCTTTTTCAAATATCAAAATAGTGATGTGTTTCTGACAGCAGGCCAAATTCTCAGCCCGTGCTTTGATTAGTCCTGTTGGAAATCAGCTCAGTAAGATTTGACAAGACCTAGGCAGGAAATTACTGTTTTTCCCATGACACATAAAAAATTTTAAAAGTAACAACAAATAAACAAAACACTCAACAAAGCAAAAAACACCTTCCCCCCGCCCCAACAGTTATGAACTGGGCTAAGGGTCTTTTTCATATGTTTTTCCGAAAGAAGTAGGAATTGGAAACATTTCCCTGTGCTCCCAAAGAGCCTGAAGGTGAAGACAGTCCTCAGGTCATAGCAGACCTGAAATAAAGTTCCTACTGCAGCAGTTATTTTGGTTATTTATACAAAGTGGCATATCTCTAGTGTTATAAGACACTTGCAGCATGGCTATAAAGATGGTTGCCTGCCATGTCCTAGGAAGCGTCCACAGCTGTTCTCTCTCTCTGGCCCAGGACAGCTTTTCAGCAGCTAAAAGCCCTCAGATGTAGGGGATTTGGGAAGATCAGGATGTCCTAAAAGAAGAGTTGTGAAAACTGGTGCTACAAAGAGATCAGTTCCCAAGAGCTCACGTTCCCCGATGAAATGCCACACTGTCAGAAAACTCTCACATGGACACAGTCGCTATCCTTGGAGCATGGAGCCCAAAGCAGAGTATAATTACTGTAACATAAATGCCTTTATAGCCTAAATCTGTCCCTAGCCAAGTACAAAATTTTGGAAATAAAAACATTTATCAAAGGTTTTAGTAAGTGTATTTGCTGAGACTCACCTGCGGGTACCTCCTATATCAGTACAGTATCAAGGACTCATTATGCAGGTATATTGGGGACCTGTATCCTATAGATGCACTGAGGGGGTGATAATCTCCCTCCAAAAAACATGGGAGCTCCTGGGCAGTGACACTCAGTTCCTACAAACTGCATGATGCAATGAGTAACCAGCACTGCTCTAAAGGGAGCAAGGAGAAAGAAATCCTCATAAATCCCTTGCTGAATCACTGCTGCATTGTTCTGCTATATCTGGAGTCCTTTGCACAAGCTGAAGGGAGGACAAGATTTGCCTTTTAGCACATCCTGGTGGCTTGCGCACAGGGAAATGACACAGAAGTGGAAAGAGGAGCAGAAAAAGTGCATAGATGCACTTTAAAGAACTTCAGGTTTATTTACCACAGACACCAAGAATGAAATAATGGAAGCAGCATTGGAAAGAAAACAGTCTGTGAGGTGACAGCAAAGAACATAAGAGACCGTAACAAATACTGCACAGTTGTATGTGCTTGCTGTAACTACTTTCTCCCTCTGATATCCCAGTGCTCTACAAATAATTTTTATGACTCAGTATAATCATACTTTTTAATAAAAGGATGGTTATGTCTCCTAGCAGCTAATACCAGAGAAGCTGAGAAACATCAGTAGCTTAATTTTATTTTATTTTGTTTACTTTTCTAAAGCAAACAATGCTGGCACCTATTAGCAAATCACTCCAGAGGGATCACATACTTAAGCCTATGCATCCTAACTGGAAGACATAGTTTTTAACACGCCCTAGACCTGCTGCGTGTGGTGCAGGCATCCAGATATGGAGGATCCCTTCCCCAAAAGAAATAGACATTTATTTTCTAAAAATTCCAGTTTAGAACCAGAACTATCCATTAGGAAATGGCAATGCATTGCCTTTTCAGATTTATTTCCATAGGTGATACAATGGGCTTCATCCTTGGTGAACCATCAAAGTACATTACCAGTGCTCCAACTATGTCGTCTCATAAGAAATGTAGTCTGATTGAGAGGTCTGATCAATACAAGAAAAGAAGAAATGTGAGTGTTTAAACATTATCTGTGATGAAATACTGCAGCAGCATTTTCCACTACAAATCTTGGTCGTATGGATTACTTTTCCAGCCATTGAAAAACATATTTTCCTCAGCAAAAACACATTTTCCTGTCAAATTCAAGTTTCAAACAAATAAATATCATCAGCTGTAGCTGCAAGTCATCACTGTTTGGCAGAACTCCTTGCTGGTTGCCTGATAACTCTGCATAGCTGTATTACTCTCATTCCAAAAAAGAACTAAATGTTTTACTCGGGCAGAGAACTTCCAACAAAAAAAGGTTAATTAAATATAGGGGAACAGATTGCAGGAAAACAGAATGAATTCATCAGCCACACATGGCTAAATTCTGCTTTAGAGTTTGCTAGGACTACTGACAGCACAGTCCCCATTCTCATGCAGTTGTAACACAGGAGACACTGGCTGTTAGTACCTAAGTGCCACAGATGCTTGTATAAAACCCTCATTAAATTTAGGGTGTTTAAGGTAACCTTTTGGTGTATCGAAAGGCCTCCTAATGGGTTTCAAAGGGATGCTGAGTTTATTGTATTTTGAAAAAATAAACCTCAGAAATGGAAGTAAGTTATGAACATGTCATCTGAAAGTTATGGGACTTTCTTGCTCATAAAATAAAAAGCCTTGTTTCTACATACCAAATTTAAAACAAGACATCAGTCTACAGTGCCTTGAGTCTAGCCTGTGAATAAAAGAAAATAATTTCCCTCAGTGCATATATTTAATAAACCAAACTGTATAAACAGAATTGCTAATAGAGATCCCCAGGTCTGAAGAAATCACAAGCAATGAGCTGAACGCAGAACACTGTTTGAAAATGACTTTTCATCCTTGAAAAACGTTAGGTGAAGAACACCAGCACCATTCACTGTTAGTCAGCAGTTCCAAACACCCTGGGGATAAGAACAGCTGCCTTCCCAGCTCCTCCTGCCTGTATGGCTTCCCGGGCAGCCCGCGGGCTCCTGCCGCTGTCCTCACCCACACAGCTTTGCTCAGCTCACACAACTCCAGGGTTTTATTCCCGTGCATCAAATTAACTTTTGCCCATTGTTAGCACTGCAGAAATAAACCAGGTGCTCCCTCAGGATGTCGTGCGTGCTGAGGTACTAAAAATCCATAACGTATTTACACATGCAAGCCCCAAATACCAGTTTGCTTGTGTGTGTGTGTTTTTTTTTTTTTTTTTTTTTCTTCCAAGTACCAGTACTGTGCAATCCAGCTCGTGGGTTCCTGGGATAGGACTGTGTGTTTTAGCTCTCCCACATCTCTTTTTTCCTGGCAAAGATAGCCTTTCCCAGTCGGGTAGCTCATTTATTTTCTTAGCCAAACGTAAACACCATCTAACTTACCAGGCAAAAAGTGCTGCAGCTCAGGACTGAAAAAGGTGGTTAAACCAGAGCTACCCCACAAAGAGCAGGGATGCCATCTGATGGGGAAACATGTCCTCAAGCTTCTGACACCTTCACCTTCACACAAGATCCTATTTGATCTTTTTCTGTCATGGTGGTGTGATCACAACCAATTGCTTGGAGGAGGAGAGCAGAAGGGACCTGCTCACACTATGGCTGTTTACCCTGTCACATTAATCCAGGGGCAGGGGGACACTGGCTTTGCTTGGCTTTTGTTTGTTTGTCTGGGTTTTCTTGGTTTGTTTGTTTTGTTTTTTAAATGATTTATTGTTATTCATGGGTTTGTAATATATAAATCTGCCTTTAGGTGGCCTTTATCTCTGAAAGGATGGGAGGAGAAGGGACAAATGTGATTACCTGTCACAGTGTAAGGCCTGTCCTCAGTAAGATGAAGGAACTGTGAGTTTTCCACATGTCCACGGGCATTTGTTAGCAGAAAGAGCCTGTTTATGAAACTGTGTTGCCTGATCTTTTGGTCATAAGAGTAACACAGGTGGTGCTGATCCTCCCCTCCCTCTCTGAAAGTCCCTGCTGAGCCCTGTACCAGCAGATGTTTAAATGCATACAGATAGTGAGACAATTATTATAAGGCCCTTATGCCTTAACGGGAATTGTACCAGGCCCTAAAGAACAGCCGTCATTGCTAGCTCCACGCTGTAAGCCATATGCCAAAACTGTACAAATGGATTTCTTACAGATGTCCAACCCTTATTCTGTGAGCAAGAGAAAATACAATTATTGTGATACAAGGACAATAACAAGGTTAAAACGTAGTTACAATCCTAAAGGGATGTGAAAAAACAAATCTTGAAGACCGGATACGCATTTATAATCATTTCTGCCTTTGCTTGTGTTATATTTTAAAGAGGGGCTGAGATTTCATTCTGTTTTAATACGTGACAGGCAAGAATGACCCATTCTTTGCCTTTTTTTCTTGCGTCTTGGCTAAAATTTCTTAGAAGGAAGCGGTGAAGATATTGCATGTGTTAACATAAACTAAAGCAAGGATTTAAAAACAGAAAGCCTATAATGTCTTTGAAAAAGTTTTTGTCTGCATCTTCTCTCTTAGTCTGAAGGCAGTTGAAGGTACTGCTCAAAGGGGGAGATGCTTCTCAGGATGCATGAGCAGATTCTTAAAATGCTAACAATATTAAGAATGTTAATATGAATTGTTATTGTTCTTACTGTTAATAAGAATATTAACAATATTAAGGGTTTCTGCAATTTTCATGTAATTATATCCATGTCTTGCAATATCACATTAACCCAGAACTAGATGTTGCGCAGCAACGAAGGGAATAAAATCCAGAGCTTTTTAAAGCAGGTAAAGTAGTCAAGGGATTCCTGAATATCTTTAAAAAGATTCATCACTGTCACTTCACATTTGATAGGGCTTTGAATACTATGGATAAGTCATCTTAGGGGTCCTTCTTATATTTATGTATAGAAGCAGGTAGCAGTCTGTCACTTTATATAGCATTTAAAAATAAAAGGTGCAACACTGGCCCTGATGCAAGGATATCTTTTTATTTATAGAGAAGGTTATTCAAATCCCACTGTTTTCACCATGACTAGTCACTATTCTTAAATTGATCATAAGCCCAAAGCCTGAATTTAAGCATTGAAATCAGACGATCAAGCCATCCATCTTTAACATCTTAGAATTAAGAAATTCTGAAGTTGTAGACAAGTTAGAAAAATTACAATATTTTAGAAAGGAAAGGAGTCTCACTTTAAGTTTTGAATAGCAAGCACATGTGAGAAATTATCATAACACAGTGTGGTTGCAGACAGTTCAGAAAGCTCTGATTGTGGTCCAATGAGGTAATAGATACAATTTTTGAGATTTAAGTTTAATTATTTTTCTTGGAATGAAAGAAAAATGTTATTTCATTTATTAAGTGTTAATTCACAGATTATTTTTTTTTTATATTCATGTTTGTCAAACACATACCCTGGCTACATTATGTTGGCTTCTCATTTCTGATTACATCTCTCCTGTGATGATCTTGATATTGCCATTTTATTGACATCTGATGTAATTTTTTTTTCTGATTATGAAGTAGAAGACATTTTTTACAAAAGAAAGGGTTTTTTTCTGCTCTACTGTAGACAATTTAAAAAAAAACCATTTTGTTCTTCTCAAATTGAGCTGCTGTTAAAGAGGTCTATCAATAAAGCAGTTTCTCAGTGATTCCTGTTGGCTTATTGTTGCAAATGGTCTATGCTCTGTTAGTATTTCAATCTGGTTTCATCTATTCAAACGCTGTGAAATGCCAAAATGAAACTTATAGTCCAGCTTTTCTACTCCTAAAACTCAAACACGCTATTGATCCTTTTACAGTCAGATATCTATCACAGTTATCCAAATGATGTGATAGACTCAAAGAAACCATCAGTCCATCACTTAAGTAAATCAAGAAAAGTTTTCAACTACCCAAGGCAGGAGGTCCTGCGGGGACTGTAGGCAGAAGCTCCTACTCCTGCACCTTTCACTTTCTATTTCAACCTTTCTGTTTTTCCTGCAGTTTCACTTGCTCACAGGGAAAAGCTACACTCAATTCTTCCAACTTTTTGTGGATTCCCTTCAAATAGAGAGAACTATAGTTGCAGACTGACAAAGTTGCATTTTGCTATTGACACAGCATTGGTATGTATTAAAGGAATGGTACCAATTTCCTGACTTCAGTTAACCAGGAGATGAACATTACATGGTGCCATTTACCATTACTTGTAAAATCAGTTTCCTTTTGTTCCACTCCATACAGCTGGAGGTAGTGACACTTGCCCTCATCTGCATCTTATTCTGGACTTCCAAACAAGGTATTTTGGCATGCTTTGAAGCACTGTTGAAGAAAAATTAGTATTGCTCAGCTGTGGTTTTTTCTGCCTTTAAAAAAAAAAAAAAACAACAAACCATAGGAATAATTTACAATACCTGCAATAACACCTAGCAATATGATGACATCCAGAAATAATTATCACAGAAAAATCACTTTATAAAACTGGGGCATATGGTTTGAAATTCTGTATCCCATAGTGTTTCCAATAATGTTTATATTTCCAGAGAAATTGTCTTAATAAAATTTTCTCCAGTCCCTAGCTATCATAAAATCCTAGGGCTGCTGCGGTGCTCTTCTTAGGGTTGTTTCTCAGCATTTTAGTGATCTCTGGAGAAAGAAGATCCACATGTGCTAGCTAATCAGATGATGGTTATGAGCCCTCAATCCAGTACAGCTGTGAGAAAGGTAAATGTTACCCTAGAATGTATCAGTTGAGATACCTCAGCAGAAATAGGGGAGATATTAAAGTACCCTCCACTGGTGCAAACCTCATTTACTGCAAGAGATTTTAGTTGCTTAAAGTCAGTAAAGGACAGAGTGAACTTTGAACAGCCACAGAAAACTATTAGGTGATCCTTATTATGTAAAGAAAAAAATAAACAGAACTGTCCTTTAGTCCATCACAAACAAAACCAGAAGGGGATTACTTCCTTTACATAATGGGGAGAAATAAACACCAGGGAGCAAACAAGAACTATTTGATTTATCAGACTTTTCTGCATTAGACAAAATGTTTTAAACTAATGTAAATATGTAAATTTAAAGATGGATGTAGGTGAGCTTTTGGAACAGCTCTCTGGCAGGGAGCAGAGACTGGGGGCCAATCCCTCAAAATCAGATATTGGCTCTATCAGAAACTGATCCAGTTCTTTCTAAGACGCCTCTTTGCTTTTCTGTCTATTCTTATAAGCTGTCAAGGGCTTCCAGCTTTTTCTAAGTGAAGTAGTATTTGTTGACAACACCTAAACATGTTCGTTGGTGTTTTTTTTTTTTTTTTTTTTTCCTGCAAAGAAGCTAACACCATTCTCCGTAGCACTAAGCAGATTGTCCCAAACTGATTACTGAACTATTCCACTACTGACCTTCCTGCCTGACATTTCCCAGCACTGGCGCCTGATGTTTCCCCTTTCATCTGGTGCTTAACTACCTTATAGTTCTCCTCTTAAACTTCAAATTAACCAGTCTTTTCCAATATGGGTTTATATCAGATCAGGTACACTCAAATCCTCTATCCAGTTCATGTAACGGGACTATAATCAAACCTAGACAAAAGACATTTATTGTTTTACCTGTGCCTAGAGAATTTGTTGTGGTGTGGAAGAAGCCTGTCAGGTCAGTGCTGGGAGGGTTAACAGGGCAAGGAACTAGTTCTGAGATGAAGCATGATGGTTTTACCCCTGCTCAGACATGAAGATTGAATCTGATAACTCAAGATAGATTTCTGTAGTCTACTTCACATCAAAAAATAGATACAAGCTATAAAAGTCTTTTGCAACACATGAAATAATCTTGAGGTTCAGGTGGGTTTCAAAATTGTTTCTATACCTGAATTATATCAGAGGGCTGGAATTGTCCAGAATTTTCTTTCCTATGGTATTTGCAATCTGGCTCAAATGTTCATTATAAGAACCTAAGGGATAGTTGGTATCATTTCAGGGACATGAGAAGAATCCTTTTAAAGGAAGGAATTTTCTGCTTCCAGGAAGATGCAGAGATGCATTAAATCTCTATTCTTTAATTATGCTTACTATCTACATAATCATTAGCAGGCTGGTTATTTACTGCTGAGCAGATCCCTAAATGAGGAAATTAAACAACAGGAGCATCCTTATGTTTCACTAATGATTGATCATTTAACCTCTATGATATCAGGGGCTGGTAAATCACCCAGTGTTCTGAACTTTTTGCTGCAATAGAGTACATTTTGCTCCTGCTCAGGAAAATGGCTCTTTTAACAGTGTTTGGTGTAACATGAAAGGAGCAGTATAAAGAATGAAAGAGTGGCAAGTTCATAAACTTACTTGCATGCATTTCATTTGATCTATGCTGAGATCTAAATAAGGGGAAGTTTAGAAGGAAGATTTACCTCTTTTCACAGACAATAAGATAAAAGATGGTTGTGGAAAAAAGATTCCATTTTAGAACAGACTTTAACTACCACATGTTAAATTACATCCATTCTTTTCAGGCGACAGTAGTTTAACATTTGACAATGAAACTCAGATCTATATCCCTGCTCTAATATGCTCCTGACCAACACGCTTCCAAGAAGAATACTGTGGTCTAAATGAAAAAAGTGAGTACAGATCAAAGACCAAAGGAAGAAAAAAATAAATAAAGAAAAACCAAAAGCAGAAACAAAGCGCATGCAAGGAAAGGATGAAAGGAATAATAAACAATTTCTGTGGATAAAAAAAATTAAGCATTCAAATTGGTATAAATAATCCACTACTGTAATTTACTTCCTGTGCATTCAAGAAAACAATAGGTGTATCTGTTCACTTTGAAATACAAGATTAACTGCCATTGCTTGGCTTTTTAATAATTACAGTTCTCCTCTCCTAGTCTTCCTGGTGTAGTATTGGAATAAGAATGTTCCTTCAAAGCTGACAAAAACCATACCAATTGTGAACCATCAACTTCACAATCATAATTTTGTCTAAAATATTTCTCTCTCCTCCACACCACTCATAACATTACCAGTCTATTATTTCACTTAGGCAATCGACTGGACAATCTAATGCCATCAATTTCTCTCCTACTTATGTGGTCTGTCAGTCAATAGTCTGTCTTGTTTGCTAGGATTTTTCACAGAACTGTAGGACCGAGGAGAATATCTAAAACTAAAAAAAATGCCACAAAACCACAATAATAATAAATAATAGTAACAGAAAAATACGCAGTAGTATTCAAAAATACAGTCCCTCAAAACTCTTCAGACTCATTTTCTTAAATTGACTGTATTTTAGATTGGTATCCTCCCTTTTAAAATGTAGTATATCTGTGTTCAGTTTCTCTATTGAGTGTTAAATTCTGAGTGTAACATCCATCAGCATAAATAAGTGGCTAGATACTACTTTTTTTTAAATGTTATTCATATCTGTAAGAGAAATGAGGCCTGTAAACATCTTGTACTTTTCTCTCACAAACCTAAGCTACTATTCTTATGTTAGATAAAGAGCAGCCATGACTTGGAGTGATTTTACACAGCCTGGAGAAAGACAGAATAAATAGTGTTGTGTTTGGTGAGGCTGCAGCAATTCCTAATGCAGTGTGACAGAGATAGGTAAGATTCTTAGACCAATTATCCCTACTTAAATTATGTATTAGCACTTCAATTATGTAAATACACTAGTTAACAGTCCCTGATTAGCAACATTTACGTAGCAGATATCCCATTTTGCAATAAAAAAAAAATGAATCCATTGATTTACCCACTGCAACCCACGTAGCCACCTCCTTTCAGGCATTTTACAGCTAAAGTGAAGGAAGACTCATCCTAGAATCATAGAGTTGGTCGTTTATCCTGGCTTGTTAGAGGCTTTGATTCTGCATCATCCCCCATCTCTAAACACATGCCAAAAAAAAAAAAAAGGGTGCAGGGACAGTGAAGTGGCAGAACACGGTCTGTCTGCTGGGTTTCATTTGTGCTGCAAGTCACATAGTGGAATCCAAATATAGCATATATGGCATACATACACGCATATATACATACATACAATTAGCATATGTAATAATGCATATATGCAAATCACATAGTGGAATCCATATATAGCATAAGGGTGATCAACAGCAGCTGTGAAGGTACAGCAGCATTGGCTTTAGTATGTGCAAAACACATAACCAGGACACAAACTGCACAGATCTCAGATGTGTTATCTGGTCACTGCAGTGAGATAGAGCCAACGTTGCTGCTGCTATTACTTGGGCTGGCTGAATTTAGCTGTTTCATTATTTCTCGTGACACAACGTAGTAATCACAGCTTTATCCAGGCACCTAACTATAATCTAGGTGTAGGGCGTACTCAAGAAAATAAGGTATTTAAGTTTTCAAAGAAACACATCATCAGGAATGAAACTGTGTTGGACAGTAGATTCGTGTTATCCTCAGGGTCTTGAAGTGATCCACGTCTACTGCATTTTCTGTGAAATATCTGTGACTCTATAAAAATTAACTCAAATACAATGATTGTGAGAAAGTTTATCACATGAAGATTCCTCTTCTAATTACACCCCCCACTATCTTCTCCCTTTAACAGACTTTCAGATTTTTTTGGTTGTGTAAGAACAATTGCACACAGACCCCTATTGAGTCCTTGGCCTGAAAGGTATCAATTCTTGATGCTCCTCTCTGCTTACTGTCCAGGCTGCCATAGAGACTGCAGCAAACACAGGTCTTTGGCTCATCATCCAGCACGAGGTAGAGCATTCACGTACTTCCAAACCCATTGGTATTTTAAGAAAATAGGGCTACGAGTCATCCAACTCCTTCTTCTCACCTGTGAACCTGAAAGAGTTCTCTTTCCCCATGGAGCTCATGTGAGCAATGAGCTTCTGCTCCTTAGCCTTCAAGCCACAGGAATATTGCACCTTGTCCTACACCTAGTAAGTATCAGCAATAACTGCTGATAATAGATTGCTCCACATATTGCTTTTTAGAGCAGAATTATTTCATGCACTCAAACCACTGACAGGTTGGTTTCCCCCCCCATCCCTGCTTCACAATGAAAATTAACTCAATTTCTATAGCTAATTAAGTCCAGCAGCATCTTCAAGCTCTAATTTGTCCTCCTGACAAACCCACCACTCTGGAGGGTACTCACTAAGCATATACCACCTCTTTGAAATCACAGGCTCTAACCTCTCCCAGGCACACTGAAATGCTACTACGGTGATGTGCCTATGCTGTCACAGTGTTTTCTGTGGTAAAAGAAAAATAATTAAAAAAATAGGGAAAGAAAAAGAAATGGGAAAAAAAGAGAAATGTTTCATATTAAATGGAAGGAAAAAATAAGGAAGTACTTGATATTTGTTCCATGCCAAATTGCTTCTGAAGAGGACAGACAGACTGAATGAAGTGCAATTCTTGGTCTGGGGAAGTCTTCCAGTGTTCACTTTCCAGCCCTCTTCCCACTACTCTTCTGAAGACAGGCATGACTCCCTGAATGGGAGATACTCAGCCAGTTGCCCAGGATCAGCATCACCTCAAGCCTATGAGAGCTCATGGGAGTCCTTTTCCTTTTCTCCCCACCCAGCAAATTTGAGGTGTGTTTTGCTGTTGAGGAGCGTAGTCACTGCCTCTTGATTCCACTGACAAAAGGTCAGGTGTTAGTTCAACAAAGTGGCAATTGATTTAAAATACATCTCTGTGGAACCTGGAAGACGTGTTCCTTTTTTGTCCAAGCTAGCACTGTACTTTTGTCAAATGCAGATTGATGTTTTACTTCAGCCCTTGCAAATCCTTGCTGAATGTTTTGATTTACAAGTTCAAACTTTCTTCTGCAAGTACAATTCTCTTTGCAGCATCAGACACTCAGACAACCCCATGGAAAGAAAAAATTACACGGGAAAAGTACTACCAGACTATTTTATAGTACATACGTGCTAAATATTTTCTGGAAACTTCAAAATGAAAAACAATTACTTTGTGCCAATAAAGCAATTATAATGAGGAGTCAACATGAATGCTTTGCAACAGTGCATCCTGTACAATTGATAAAGTGTTTTGTTTTCCATTTGAATGCAAAACTCCCCAGTCTGCACATAAAATGCATAATTTCATCCCAGACTGACACATGCAGTTTCCATGACTGCATGTCTAATGAGTACATTTCTAATTTGCATAAACTCACAGAGTTCCTGAGCGAGGTAACATCATTGCTTACATTCTTCATGCAGAGCTGTCAACAATCCTGTTTTGAAAAATAAGTCTTTCCTCTCAAATAAGCTTTCTTGTTCATAACCACCATGAAAAAGAACTCTGAAACTGCGTCTTTAGATGCCTTTTTTTTAACAAGCAAATTAAAATCCCACGATACCTGAACTCTTGCTGTCATTGCTGTGAAGAGTACAATATAAGTGTGTTTTATTGACCTTTCTTTTTCCCCCCTCAAGGTAGTTCATTTTTCATGCTAGTCTGAAAAAGTGAAAAACAAACAAGTAGCAAGTAGTCAGCGAGGACTCACAAACCTCAACTAAATAAAAGTCAAGTTTTTTCTCCCCAAACTCACAATACATGAAATAAAGTTAAAAAACATCACTTTGTAGTATTGTAAGGCTATTCAGTGTTCTGACCTCTGCTCTTTTCTATCTTATTTTTTATCATGGGGTCCTATTATTTTACCTATGAAGCAGGAGTAAATGTATTCAAAGGTCTTTAAAATAACAGTATGGGTTCTTTTTTTTTGGATCTAGGCTCTCAAGTGTTCATTAAAAATTATTAACTCTAAAGTACCAAAGTGCATGTTGCAAAAAGAAACCCTTCAAAGAACATAATATAAAATATCTCCAGATATATTCCACCTGAACTGAGAATTAAGATATTGTACCAAAATAATTTTGTTTTCTTTGAGTTTCAAAGTTTAAGACTTGTCAGTATACTTCCATTCCACGCTTCACTTTAGACATTAAATAATTCCTTGGAGAAACTCCAGCCTAATTTCTGGGCAACCTGTAAAACATACACTGGAAACTGTCTAATATTCCTCTGCAAAACCATACTCATTCAGCATTTTAATCAATCTCAGGAAGAGATGGCCAAACCGATTCTTTATCCAAATGGATTGAGAAAACATCCTATGATTCCTCCATCTACTCCAAAGTGAGCTCCAAATCACACATGTCACCTTCTAATTTCCATTCCTAGAAGAAAAGCTGAGAATCACCAGGTTCCTCAGCGGCACACATCAGCTAGAGGCCCTTCACAGTCCTCACTTCTTTGGAAGTCATTGCACAGACTGTGCTCTCTCCTCTTCCCAAATCCTCCAGGAATGGCCTACTCTTTGCTACGTCAAAACTGACTGCTGTTTTGTCCGCTGTTCATTTTAATTCCTCCACTTTCTCCTCCCCACCCTCTCTCATTTAGCAGTCTGCTCCTGGAAAATCTACTCCAGGAGCTACTTCCTTAGCATGGTGAAATGAATGTGCTTCACCTCTTGTATTGCAGAAGCAGAAATCAGTTAGGAACTCTTTTTAACATAATCTACCCCTATGCATCCTTCAAGTTGTCACATAAACGAACAACTTTATAGCTAAAGTTTTTCTAATTTAGGTGTAAACTTGTACCTTTTTAGCATGTGTTGCATTATTCTGAAAAAAGCCTACTCCACTCCTTTGTCACCAAGAGGCAGGTGATGTTATTACAGCATCAACATCCATAAACACTTCAAAGAATCACCTGTGACAACTTTTAAACTGAATTTACTTTCTCTTTTCCTACCTAGAGTGCTCTTTCAAAGGTTACTGGTAACTGTGCCCTGTGTCTCCTGTGGCCAGCCTAGAAAGTTTATGGGAAACAAGCCTTCTTTTTCTCTGTTCATTCTCAGCACACCAGTATAAGAGCAAATAAATTGTTGTGGGTCAGAGATCTTACAGATTTCCATTTATGCAGCACAGAACAAGCTTGGAGGCAGATGGTTCTACTTTGACTAGATAAGCATGGAAAAAACAGCAATTGATACTAGAGTTAACCAGAAAAAGAAAAACAAACAGAACTTCAGAAACAAAACTGGAAGTTCTAATTATGTCCAACGTCTGCTTTGGATGCATTACAATTCGGTACAATGATCTGTTCACATACTCCTTGAATCAACACTTTTATAAATGTTTTGTGATCAGATATTCTTACATAAGATTAAGTCTTGAGTGTTTTTAAGTGCTCTCACAGCAGTGCTGAAAGCCAAGATTGTAAAATCAGATTTGGTCCTGTAATTCTGCTAGACCGTAACTCATGATATAACCTCTGCCCATAATATAGAATTAAGTTGAAAGCTTCACTTGAAAGCAAGAAACTGTCAAAATTTGTTCATAAAACAGAGTATTGCTTTTTAATTGAAGCTTTTATTCTAGCACTGCAAAAATTAATACACTGACTTTTAAGTATTGTAAATAGAGTCCCTGAAACATACGTGCAAACTCTTGACCAACCAGCAACAAAGCTAATACTGCAGTAAAAAGCCATAGGCCGATAAATATGCCATAATGTATAGTAACTTTATCACTCTGCTTTATGGTCTACCCGCAGATTTAGCTAATCTGTCACAATCAGCAAGACTCTAGCTTTGTTTCAGACAAAGTATTACAAAAGTACTATTGTATTGCATAATGCATAAGTTACATCACTGAAACATTTTGTTGAATCATCTTGGTCTCAGCTTGCACAAATCAGAAATAAAGCTTAGTAACACCTCAAAGGTAGTTTGAGATTTACACAAGAAAGAAAAACAAACAACTTTTCTGTCCTAAACTAATTCAACAAGCAGAACTTCCATCATTTTCTTAGACAAAACATTCTGCAGACCTCATAATCCACATTATTTCACATAGTAGAGGAGGTCCAGAACTTTAAAAGACTGAAATCTCTGGAAATTCTCACCCCAAGAAATTACAGCTAAGTAAACCCCCCCTTTAAAGATATTCCCCAAAAGTCTATATTTAAGATGGTATGGGTACTCTGAAGGCACTACAGCAAGGAAAATTCATGAGTCTGTAGCAAAACTGTCCTTAAATAGATCTTATTAACTGCCTGTAGGAGCAAAAACACTTTAGAGACACAAAAGCAGCTGAACAGCCCAGATATTTATGATGTTAAGCAAGTCCAGGTAGACTTACCAGAACTGTAACAACAGCAACGTAGCAGAGTATAACTCTGAAGTAACTTTCCAGCGTTACCCTCATCATGGCATTCAGGTGAGCAGCTAATCAGTAGCAGTTTCGCAGCAGTCAAGCAAAGAAAAACCCCTGAATCAACCCAACTAGAGTGGTTAATTTCTGAGAAACCAGCTGGCTGCATCTGCTGAGGGATTTATAGCCTACAGCCCCGTGTGTGGTTCAGTGGGATTTGTTGGGAGCAGAAGCAATGAAGGATTTGCCAAAGGCACAGGATCACACAGGTGTACCAGTTCTTCCACCTGGATTAACAGCAAAACTCTGCCACATGGGATCACTTCATCCCACAGGAAAAAAAATCTTAATAGCCTTAATAATTTGAAATGGATATCATTACTACTGTGCCTTGCTGCTACAGCTATGGCAGAGAGAGCTGCTCAAAGGGAAAGTTCCTTTGGTTTAAGCTTTGGTTTTCAAATTTAAAAAAAATTGAAAAACCTGTGCATGTGTTTTCAGAAACTCCTTGTGGTACCGGCATCCTGAGGTTTTACTCGCCTCATTTCATTGCTGAAACATATTTTTAATCAAGAAAGCTCAAGCTTGTTTTGATAGTGTGAAAAACTACCTTACTTTCTGAGTAATGTGAAAACAGAAATAAACACTTTAAGTGGAAGCTGATGTCACTATTCAAGTATTAGCTTAATTTCTCTTTATCTTGGCAGGTATGAGAATTACCTTTCTTTTTTTTTACTGGGAGAATCCTTAAACAGAAACAAAGGTTTTGTAAAACAGATTCCTGAAAGGCTTCCTGAAAAAAACCTGATCCAACAGCCGTGAAACCTCAGCTCTTCCTATGTAAGTGATAATTGATATTAATTATACTAAAATAAATAAAAAGGAAAAAACAATCCTGTAGACACACACAAATCCCAAAGCACTTATCTGCTGTTATTTTGCTCTATTTTAAATTATTTTGTTTACCTATACTGTTAATAGAGCTTTTCTGTAGCAAAATATTGAATTTTCCTCTGCATGCATTTGAAAACAAATTATATGTTTGGATTTTCCATGTGTTGTCAGTTATTAAGGGGAAAATAGCTTAACTATGGACACAGAAGCAGAAAAGCCCCTCTGTATGGGTTTTTGAAACCATCTGAGGGTGCTCTGATCCAAAGCACAGAGCTCCATTACAACTTCAGCGTGGGCACCAGCTCTATAATGGTTCCAAGCTGTTAATCCAGAGTTCTCTGTGACACTTGAGGCATTGTCTCCCTTGTCCATCCCTTGAATACACACGGCTTCCTCCAACTTTGAAGAGAATTCTCCCAGTTGAAGAAGAACATCAGCAAAGTTTGCAAAACTGCTATTGCTCCTCCAGTGACTGTTTCTACTTGCTGTGTTTCATCTCTGCCTTACCTCTATAGCTCCTGAGTGCTCTGGCAGCTGCCAAGTCTTCCTTCTTCTTGGGGTCAATGCCGGCATTATCAACTGTCTTCACGGACTGAAGGCTGCTAAGCAATTGTGTGGACAGGTAAACTAAATCTTTGAAGTGAAAGAGAGAAAACTTTTCATTCCCTAAAAGTTATCCGAAGGAGTGGCAGAAAGGTTTTCGATTCCAACAGGACTTGGATTAGAAAATAATAAAATACACGGCACATGTTTGTTGCTCATCTGGAGCTTTGGTCAAAGCTTGTTGAAGTCAAAGGAAATATAATCTTTCTGCTGAGAATTTTTAAAGAGAGAATGATGTCCAGAATACTGTATCATCACCTTTTATAAATCTAGATGAATACTCCTTCGTCTCCCTCTGTTCTGATGGATAAATCATCATAAAAATCTTCAGGTCATTGAAGAGAATAGTTATCTGCAATGAAAGACATGGTTTTACTTAGCTGAAACCTGATGCCTTTAAAACCTAACAGTAACAGTGTTTTAATGGGAGATGAAAGGAGAAAGAGAAAGCGAAAGCAGAGTAGATAAAACATTGTGGGAGTGAAATGACTGCAGCTTCTTTAAAAGTGATTGCTTTTGATCCTTGCTCAGTTCAGTAGCAATATGAAGCATGGAAATAAGAATTTCTGGGACCAGTGACTATATAATAAAATGTTAAGATTGTGATCAGTTGGGTTTCTTATCTCTTAAACAGGGATGAGCCCCAAGGCAAAGAACAGTTATACATCAGCTTTCCCAAGGGTACTGTGTTCTCACCTGCTCCAGTAGAAATTGATTCCCCAAAATTCTTTACCACTTTTGAAAGGCATCATTTCCAGGCATTAAAACTCCAAACAGTCTGAGCATATTATGACAGAAAAAGTTCAGAATGTTGAAGAAAATTAATATATTGAAGTCTTTTCTCCTACCACTGGCCCAGCTCAGGAATTGGAAGGGAGACTATAGATATATACTATTATTTTAATAGGGTGAAACCTCAGAGCTACATTGGTGAAAATCAGTCTTACCTCTGTCCATGTTGTCTTTAGTGAGACCGTTCATTAGCAGCCTTTATTTTCCTCTATAAGATAGTCTTCAGTTTCAGTTCAATTCAATACATTAGTATGTCACAGAAATTTACATAAGCCTCAATTACATCCAGAGAACATTAAATTATGGAAAGAAATTATGGGTATATAGTTTCTAATGGAACAAGGAGAAGAAGTATATTGCAGAGAAATTCCATGAAGTCACTCAGCTGTAATCACTGAAAATGTCCCCATGGCTCCAGGATGGAGTGGCCAAACACATTTTTTGTAACCACTCTCAAGCTACTGACAGCATCTTGGAGAGGTGATTCCTTTCACGGACTTAGAGAGGTGGAGAAGCTAGGGACTCACCCCTGAATGACACCAGATGTCTCTCCCACTCCAGAAGGCAAAGTCCTAATTCCCTGGTGCACCGGTGCTTCGCTGTCACCATGTTGTGGTCAGAAAGGATCACGGTTCTGCTGTGTGCGTGCCAAGGCCAGGTCTTGGAGCCTTCTGGGAGTTGTGGGTAAGGAGTGCCAGTCTGTCCTACAAGCCAGATGCCACCAGTCAACTCATTGGCTGTATCTTGCAGCTGTGAGACACCATGGCTGTAGGGCCAGGTCAGTTCAGACTGCTTCGGAAAAATAAAGGGAGCAGCTCATCCCCATTCACTCTGGAGACATTTTGAGTGGAGCCCTATCCTACATTCCCTAGGTAACGTAATTTGCTTCAGCATGAAACATGTAACTCTTCCTGACATCAAGCACAGTTTGTGATAACACTTCACTGTTTGTTTTAGTGAAGCACAACTGCTGATTTCTCATTTACGCTCAGGAAATACATGATAGCTTAATGAGAGACTTAAAAGAAAGTATCTTGAGATATTCTGGTAAGGAAATGTACATGACTTTTTGGAGATATTTAGGCATTACAAAACAACCCATAACACACCCCTTCATAAAAAGAAAAAAACACCCTTTTCTTCCTTATTTTCTCTATATAAACTTTAGACAACTAGACACACTTTGTTAAAATTTTAGCATTCATAAAAGATTGATAAATAGCTGCAAGACAACTTTCAAGTGCTGATCTTTAAGCTTTGAGTAACTCTGGCATTTTTAAAGGTTTGGTTACTCTGGATTGTCCAAAATCAGTACTGGTACACATGAAATATTTTTGACTGTCATTATTGGGGATTGTAAAGAAGGAGTGTGCAGAAATATTGAAGGTAGCTTCAGGGCAGAGGAAGTGTCAAAAGGCAGAGAAAATTAAGCTTTTTTCTTAAACTATGTAGAAGTGATGCCACATGGATCAACACTATTTTGCCTTTCATATATTGTTCTGTAGCAAGTAACAAAAGATGGTAGGTATCTGTGAGACAGTATTTACATTAATTCTCCTTCATTCTTAGGGCTTCCAGGATGTTCCCCCTTTCTCCTTTCTACCCACAACTCATAGGTTGACTTTCTTGTGTCTTCCAAGGTTAGTTTCCTGTCCTCAAGTTACAGACAGAGGTGGAGTCTTGAAAAGGTATTTAGCAAGATATCAAAACTGCCACAGAGGTGAGAAGACTCCTGAGAAGACTCAAAAGGAGTAAGATTGGTTCTACTTTACGTTGATAAGAGTAGTATATTTGGGACACTATAAAGTGGGAGAGAATCTAGCAATTTCCACACTTAATGTAAGTGCAGAGTTATTTTTTGCACAAGGGATACTTTAGCTATAGCAGGATGTAATTACCATGCAAACTCATCTAAGAAGTTTTCTAGGATTCTCAGTCAACATTTCCCCCGTGTGTCAATTATTGATGTGTCCTATTAAAACGCATGCATACAACATTTGCAGCATCCATCCTCCTCTTGCAAGACACATTGTTTTGGATTTTAAAGACTGGGGATTCAGGTTTGAAAGTATGTAATAACCGACTGCACTCACAGTCTTTTCAAAACCCTTGGATTTTCTTCACAAAATTCACCATGGTAACAGAGATAGAGAAAAAAAAAACAACCTTTCAGCCAAAAAGGCACGTGTTAAAGTTCTGCTTCCTGAGCTTTCATTCCCCATCAACTTCACGTTAGGCTCTTTTGTTGGTGAATTAAATAACCAAATACAAGATAGCTGACAGACACCATTCACTGTGCTTTGGCCTGCTTGGAATTTTTTTTTTTAATTATGTTTATTCTTTTGTGGTTTTAAGGAAAAAAGCTAGAATTAGAAATAGCTGTTATATGTGACTGTGTATTTTGTATACTGATTGACGTAAACAGGGAGAAAAAAGGCGAGTTTCTTGTTTCACAGGTGCTGCTGAGAAAGAAAAGTGCTGAGGCTTTTAACTGGGTCAGTTCATCGTTACAAGACTCAGTGTACAGTCACTTGGTTTGTTGTCTTGACTTTCAGGAGAATGAAAATAGCAGCAAAGCTACAAAGGAATAATGCTCTTTATAGAATCTCTCAAAAAGGGAAGTGGAGGGTGGCTTTTCCTGGCTAGGGAACAAAGTTCAATGTTCCATCTCTTTTCCCTTGTGAAAACCCTCAGCCCATACCTGTTGCTTCACGCCCATGGGGACATAAAATTTTTAACCAGACCAGTTCTTTTGGTCCTGGAGACCTAATCTTCCATTTCTTCACCTTTTTTGTAATACAATGCACACCCTCAGATTGCTTAATGACAATCAGTGGCCCTGGAGGCATCTGCTCTGAGTCCCTATATGAACAAAAGAAAGCCTCAACTTTTCATGAGTTTTGTCTCCTGTTGCTAATGGCACACTAAAGAAGAGTCTTTAAGTTTGATCGTGTCTATGGAGAGTTTCCTGTCAATAACTCATAACATATGTTTCATTGCCACTATAATGCTACCACTATTACCATTCATAACTCAGAGCACACAGTGAAAAAGGCATATTTTACTGAGATGAAAAAGAGCCTTAAAGTTTTAAGCTGCTTTCTCTCAATGCATAAAATAGCTATTTTGAAAGCCGTCATGCCAGAAGCACTTACGAACCCTATCACCTTAAAGTAGTCTTTTTCTTTTCTGCTTTGCATTGCCCTTCAAGAAAGGGCATATTATTTGGAAAAAAATGAATGAAAACTTTTTGAGGAAATAGAAAGCATGCTTTTAGAGTGTACTTATGCCATGAAAATGGCACTAATTGTAACCGATAACTTTGATCTACAAGAGTGAGTGATGAGGAGAAGGAAACAGTTACAGCTCTATAATAAAGTGCCATTCATTTTGTCACTTGACCCCATGAAACAGATGGATAGAGGAAAAGCTGACAGAGGAGGGCTAGAAGACAATCTCTCTTCTCAGTACCATGTGAAATAAAAGCACAGTGCTCTGAATTATTACAATGACCTGGATCCACCCGAAACTGAGGTCTGTGTTACCTTCTTCTAGCACAAGGTATTTCAGATGCATAAAACCGTCTGGAGGCTGCATGTGCTCTGTATTACCCCTGCTCTTTGTCCCAGGAAAAGAAGCTGGCAGCACTATTTTATCCTGTATTCCAAACAAGAAACGTAAGAAGTTGCAGACACACCCTCAAAATCCCATAAAACATAATCTCAGAGCAGTCAAAAATGTCTTTACCACGGGTTAGGGGACATCCAGGCTCTATTTCCCTTTTTGGCACCCCTACAGCTTCCCATCCAGGAGCTGCTGCAAACACTTCTGCTGAGTCCTGTTTAGATACTCAGCTGGTGGTCATGCTTCTCAGCTCCTCACTGCTGCTTCTAGCAAGCAATTATAATTGTATCTCAAGCTTTTAAAATGGTCGTAGACTCTGCTATGAAGATTCACTGCATGTGTGGAGGTAGAGCATTGCATCACATCTTCCTAAAAAGAAAATGGGCCCTGTCCACATTCTTGTTTTCATATTCACCGAACACTCAATTTCCATCTCCATGAACTACACAATGCTGTGTTTTGAACTAGCACATGAATAATACTTTGGCTTAAGTGTCTTTCTTTAGGCTCATATATGGCTCATAAACACTTCTTGAATCTCAAAACTCAGATGAAAATTTCCACCACACCTACGTATTACAAAATGGAATAGATTTAAAATATTGGCCAAATTTCACCTCTTTTTCCTTACTTGCATTTTAGCTGTCCTAGGTTTTTTCCTTTAAAACCCTTTATAAACATTGGTGATTTTGTTTGAACCATGTGATGGGCTGACAAATATAGGAGGAAAAATGTGATAAGACCATTTAATAAATAGTCCTATAGCTAAGCTAAAAATGTCTTTAAATATTCTTTTTGCAGGAAATTAATATTTAATTTTTTTTCTAGGTTTATATTGTCAGCAAGAACTAATGATTTTTTCTGTGAAGCTTTCTCAAATCTAAGAAGAAATTTTTGGGCACAGCTCAATCAATGCTTCTGGTCACCACATTCACGTTTTCAATTCTTCTTTGTATGATCTAGAGCCAAATCTTAAAGCTGAGCTCCCAGATCTCCTTCCAGACCTTAAGGGAGTGCTGCCTTTACACTGATTATTCTGAATCTGGTTTTGGATCACTCTCCCAATCTCTGTTGCCTTTATCTTTATTTAATGTTTTAAGAAGACTGTTCTTAATTCCAAAGAACCATTTTTATTTGATGAAAGTCTCTTTTTTTCACTTTGTTCCAGGGGTTTGGCAGTAAGAACCAGAATATAGACACCTGGCTCCTGTCCTCATTGCAATGAGTGGAGGCGCAGCCCTAGTGATTACAATAAAGGCAAAAGTACTGTGGTTTTCTCCCATAACTCTTATTTTATTGATTTTATTGATTCTTAGGATAGCTCACAATGCCCAACTCTCTGAGAATGGTAAGGAAAAATAATCTGTTTATATTCTGTTCCTTGGGAAGTGCCAGAATCTAAAATGATGCCACTGCCTTTTTGCACAGTTTAAAATAGGAATTTATATCATCCATACTCTAATACACTAAAAAGACACGGTGATGATGGCACCTGTTTGAATAGCTATAGCAGGCTAATTTTGAAAGGGACATGTGCATACCCAACAGTGAAGTGCTACAGTAATCTGAACAGAAAATTGTATTTTTACATATATATATATATACATTTTATTTTAGCTTTTGTATAAGAGAATGTCCCTGTATCATATGCGTGTGCATAGTCATCTCAAGTTTACTGAGAACAGCTAACCAGATGTTGGTATTTTATAGTTTAAGGCTGCAGTTTAAAAAAATATCATTAACTACTCAGACAACATAAGCACATCTATCCACAGGTCACGCCCTAGCTCTGTATGTAATTTTGCTCTTCAAACAATTTCAGAGAAGATCCTAACATGTGCGGAACCTTCTCCAACACAGTGGATGGAACTGTGGATAAACACTGCTTACAGTGTTATCAGGAACTCTCTCCTATATAGTAGTAGATACTTATGGAAAATTTTTGGGAGCTGTAATGACACAAAGTGGAAGTTATATAGACTCAGAAACCAAAATTGTCTTGACTAATAATGTTCTAAAATAGTTGGAAATATTAAGTTTTGATTACCTTTTGGTTTTCATGTAACAGTTTCTTTTCTAGTTTCCTTTCCCTGGGAATCTTCTTATTGAAATACATGCAGGATCTGGCTTTACTTTTGAAGAACATTTTATGTCAATAATACACTTATTTTGAGTCTCTTGAGTCAATTGTCTCATACGCTCCAGTACAACATTCATGGCAGTATTTGCCAATGCGTGTATATAATAGGAATTCTTCTGTACTATCGAAACTTAAAATCTAACTGACAGCTGTAAACCAGACCTTGGATGGGCTGCTTAAAATAATTTTCTGATCTGCCTTCTTCAGAATCAATCTGATCGTGATTTCACAGTGTAAGCAAATCAGCATGAAGAGAAAAAAGGCGTCCTGGATGTACCAGTACTAAAAATTTAAAAAATCAAATATATGATTGTTTATTATGGCACACTTGAAATAAAAGTGTCAAATGGATGTGACATGGAGGTCCCATCATACTTAATGGAATATTTAAAGAGAAGAGGTGAACACTAGTTCATGGCTCTATTTTGGCTCACTTTTTTCTGGACTCACTGTATACAAGGTTCCATGAGGTGTCAATTATAAAAAAAAAAGAATAGAAGTCAAAGCTGCTTCAAAGGACACAGCCGAACCAATAACCAGAATTAATTGAATAAATGAAATTCATTAATTTATTATTTCATGCACAGACAATGCATGCAGGGTTCCATCAAGGTTAATCAATTTATCTATCTGAAGAGACCACAAGGGAATGGTAGTATTGAAGTCTGTTTGTTATTGGTGAGTCGATAGAAGTCAAGGGATTTGTAACCAATTTAGATTTCATCTTTTTGATAAACTGACATCATTATTGACATGTGTAGACATACCCTACCTTTGCAATTTTAGTAGTCTAGGAAAATTGTTAAATATAATAATCAGAAATAATTTATTTATAACTAACATTGTAAATTACAGAAGTGTAGCACTGCTCATTATTAAACTTGCCTGACCTTGTCTATTATAGCTGTTTGTTTTCACTTGCTTTTCCTTTTGGAAATTTTAAATATGTGTGCTGGAATTTTGTGTGCTGGGTGTTTCCTCTAGAGTACTTCTTTGGTATTTGTTGGGGTTGTAGTCCTCATGGAAAACTTACACAGAAATTTTTTCTTCACTTCTGAGAAAGATACTAGAAAATATAGTTGTGTTTAGCAATGTTACAAATAAAGCTGATGGGTTTTGATTTGAAGAGTTTGGGCTTCCCATTTTTGGGGTACAGATGTTTGAAGCTTGGATAGGGCTTGATCTGGGAGGAGGGCTGGTGCCAGTTTGTCTTCTGCTGTCCTGGAAATATCGGTCCAAATCTGGGCACTGGGACTCCTCCCATGCCAGTAACTTAAACTGTGCCACATTTTCAAGGACTGGACTTTAACCATTTGAACTCAAAACAGAATGGTCTTTATCATGATTTTGGCTTGTGTCAACTAGCAAAGGACAGGGACCATATCCGAGGGCATTTTGTGTGACCTGTTTTGGGGGCTAGCACAGTTTAATGGCTTGAACACAGCTGCTTCCATTCCAGTTTGGCCTCTGTGCCACGATGCTCTTCATTGAGTTTATAACATTTTTAGCCATGATAAATTCAAGTTTATGAATACTTGTACAGTTCAACAGCTAAATAGCCAAAAAAATGCCCAACGGATTTGACTGAGAAGACTCAAGCTATTCAAACCTCCTATGGTGGACAAGGTTTCTGCTTGTGACTGTATCACGCACCTGCAATTAAGCATGCCCAGGGCTACAGGTGTGAAACTGGATTTTGGTGTGACACCTATTAACAGAGAGTTTATCTCTGCTGCGATCTCCGTAATCCCCCTGGATAACACACACTGAAAATGGGAGGCAATTTTACTGAAATGATGAGGTGACAAAAGCCAGGTTTTGAACACTGTCAGGGGGTGGATTAGACACATACTGCAAGTCAAGCCTCTGAAAAACAAAGAGGGCACTTGCAAAACCTTTAGCTGAAGTAACTTGCCCAGCAACTCTGATTCCCTTAGGCAGTATTCTGTCACCCTGACCATGAATCTATACTTTTTTTTTCTCCTGTCCTTTTAGTTGGTTTTCTGTTTGTTTTTGAGGGTTTTTTTCCCCTCATTTCCCATAGAAAGTCTGCAGAAAAAGAGGCAGACATCAGTCTCTTCCACTGCATGTTGACTATTTTCCAGAAAGCAACTTGTTGCTCTATGAGGCAGAGTGAAGGCTAACGTGTTGCATAGACATTTATTGGAATACAAAAATTAAATTCCCCAAAGCTGTGCACCTCTTGCCTATAACGCAGAACAATAAATATACCCTATCCTCAAATTCCTAGGGCATTTTTCCCCACCAAAGCAAAGTACTCACCTATATGGAGGATACAGAGGAAGCTTGTGCTGTTCTGCCTGATGCTGATAATGAGAAGACATGCATTT
The DNA here is from genome assembly GCA_033628505.1 of Tringa tobata. Lineage (NCBI taxonomy): Eukaryota > Metazoa > Chordata > Aves > Charadriiformes > Scolopacidae > Tringa > Tringa tobata. The sequence goes on along the minus strand of JAHREE010000278.1, from coordinate 8,156,692 downwards.
CCTCTGTGAAAATGAACTGGATCTTGCAAAGTATTTAGTTTAGTTTTTAGTATTTAGTTTAGTTTTTAGTTTAGATTTTTAGTATATTACATTTCTTACTTGTGGTAAAAACAAAGTATGTTTGGTTGTTTTAACTGAGAGTAGCAGGGTGAGGAGGAGGGTTAAATTATAATTGGTTTTAAATTATAACAATCTGCTCAGAAACAGATGAAAAGAAATCATGGTTTCCTGTTCTAGCTTTGTCTTTTGACATGAGCAGAAAAAAAGGGAAATGAGCTGGAAATAACTCCACCACCAAAGAATAATCAATTTCTGTCTGAGAACTGAGATGACCATCTGGTTTTAGATAACATGGGACAAAGACATAAAACTTATGGAGCCACAAAGGGTGAGAATATGTCACAGAAAAAAGAAATACATCACTAGAATACATAGAGACAACATGGAAAAAGACAAGGTAATCTATATTTATCTAAAATTTGCTAAAAATTGGAGATGCTGCCTAAGATTCAAAAAGCACTCTTTCTGTTTATGAGAGAACATATTTTCCACAAAGATCTAGAGTATCTTTGAAACTTACTGAAAAGTTAACTTTTCTGCAAGAAAAAAACCATTTCCTCCATTCTGTTACTATGCTACCTAAAAACAGTGTAATAAAAATAGTTTGAGATAAATAAGGTGTTAATGATTTTATACATGAAAGGCAAAATATGTGTATACGAGCCATTTAGAGCAGCAATTTTAAATTTTATATTTGTTTTGTGTAACTATAAAAACAAGCCAATGTGTTTCAGGTTAGATATCTTTTGCTAGCAATGGAAGAACTGTTACTCTTCAAAATAAGTGCTTCTTTCAGCTTCCTCAAATTACTCTATAAGCTGAAATGTACATGATAGGTGCAGAATTGCTTCCTCTAAAATCCTAAGATTATTCCATATTTATAAAAAGGATTGTGCAAGAAAAGTGGATGTTGATAGAAAAATAGCACAAAATGCAATAAAAGATTTGAGGGAAAATGTCTCCGGCATTACAGATACAGGCTCTAATTGCTGGAGGCTGAGAAAATAGGAACTGTTGTATTTCAACAGATAAAGACAACAGAGATGAGTAAAACAAAATATTCTCCTCTCATCTAATTTTTTTCATTTAAGAACATGTGGCAGCCGCAATTTATCTTACATAAAATAATTGGCAGCCGGTGACATAGCCATGCTCACAGATGGCACTTTGGTGTTATGCATATTACTGTTTATGCATGAGAATCGGGAAGACTGGATGAAGGACTGGCAGGATGTGAAGGTATTACCCAGTTTGCAGCAGGAAAGGGATTATTCTCACCTTCACTTCCCTTTCTTTTCTATGGTTCCTTAAGGAAAGGATGGTAAATGTGAGGTTTGGGAGAGGGCAAGGCAAGGCTGTTCTCTAAAGGTCACAAATAAGACTTAAAAGCAGTAGCTGAGGGAGTTTCCTGCTGCCTTATCTCCCCTCTTATTTCGATTTCTAGGTATTAGCATTATCCCTTGAGGAAATGTACGGTTGGCTGAACATGTATTTTTTTTCTGGTGAAGAAATTTTTTAGCTGACAGAGGCTGACACAGACCTCTCTTTTTTTTAGTGGGTTTTTTATTTTTTTATTTCTTACATACTTTTCTGTCATAGTTTTGATACCACCCTAAAAATAAAAGATTGTAAGGAGCATTCTACCCCACAACGTGCAGTATATATGTGCAATGTAAATTTTGTACTTCTCTATAAATATCCTCTCCAGTAAAACCATCTTTGCATTTTATTGATATTGAAGGTGAGGACCACTTCTACTGCTCCTAAAGAGAGCGCACTTGCTGGAGAAAGAGTGCTGCTGCCATTCTCCCTGCCCTCTGCCTCTCTTCTCCTCGTGACCTAAGTGTTATTGATAATTTTTATCATGTAAGGGTACGTTCTGTCTCTTTTGCTTTATGGCTCCGATTCTTATTCTCACTTAGGATGGATGTATCTGTTCCTGCCTCCATGGACTGTACTCTCTCAGGCTCTTAGCTGCAGCTGTGGGAGCATAGCAGAGGGGTTTGGATGAGGAGCTCAGCTAGCAGACATGTCAGTATGAGCTATTTGTGTTTCATCAAGGCAACCTGGAAGCAGGGACAAGGAGGAAGCAGCTTCCCAGAAGATTTACACTCAGCTGAAGGAGCATGCTTGTGTTGGGAAGGCCCACCTGAGGTCACACACCTGTGACTTAAACATCAGAGAAGAGAGATTTCCCCTGCCATTCCCTGGCTTAATCTGTTTTTATCATTTTTATTACCAAAGACATCCATCTTGCTTTCCAAACGCTCTATAGAAATAAGAGAGACAAAAAATCAGGGAAGTTTTAGATACCTTGTAAACAGAAGGTTTGGAGCTTTTGTAGTCTGTGGCTTGTGCTGTGTGGTGTTGTCTGACTTAAAGAAAGAAACAGCTCTTGGAATTACAGAGTTGCAATTTTTTTAGACCTGCCTAGCTTGTAATAATTTCTATTTTTCTCCTTCAGTTGTGTTTTTTTTTTTTCCCTCTCTGTCATGGATGACTTAAAAATTCATAAGCAACTGTTATTGACATAGTAGTTTTGTACAAGTTTTTATTACACATAGTAATTTTAACCCCAGTGGGACAGAAGCTGGAGATCCCTGGCACGAGAAGAAAAAGGCTTTTGGAAGAACCTTTGGCAGAATAAACAGCAAGGGCATTTTAAGCTTTGGAAATGTTGAGGGAGGAAGGATTCAGATTAAGTTAGAGTTGGAGCTGTGGATTCTGAGACCGGATGGGTTTTCTATGACTCTGGGATCAGTGGGAAAGCAAAATCTGGAGCGGAGTGAATGCCAGCCCCCTGACACACAGAAGAACAAAGAGACCAAGAATATCTTGATATATATCTTTCTTATACCAAGAAAAGGGTGAATTTTTAAAGTTTTACCTTTACAGAGTTCACATAATAAGATTCCTTAACTCTAACCAGTAAGTCAGGCAGTGGAAGGAAACCTGTGTTGCTATGCTCCAAACAGTAAAGCGTGTAAAATACCAAAATTTCCAGAAAGTTGTAGACTGCCTTGAAACCCAGCGTATTTTTACTTTTTGTTCCTGCTGAGCACAGCCACAATCTGGAGTCTCACAGTGCCTCACTGTGCGTAGGACCAACGACACGCTTCATCAGAATTCGAGTTTGGCCAAATGAACTAGAAGCTCCATGGTTCAGAAAGAAAATGCTCCCATGAATTCTGCATCTAACAAAATTTTGTAACAACTCAGCCCTTACCGACTCCGAAATCACCTCTAGTCTCAGTCAAATGGGCTAGTTCTTGATTTGAAGTGTGATAGCACAGGGTATAATAATAATGCGAAAGCTGTCATGGGAAACAGATCAGTACAGGGCTTTTCCAGACAAAGAATGATGATCCACTTATGATTCACCTAAGAATGTAAGTTTGCAGTGTTATTCTCGCTATTAAATGCTGTTTGAACACAGGTAGCTAGGAAAGGGTCCCAGCTTTTCAATCTGTTCTTGGCACCCGTTTATTTATTGGCAGAGTATACTGTGGTCTGTCACACTGGGCCTCCCAGCCGTCTCCTTCAAGGATTTTTAATAAATGGGAAATGTGAATGGAGGGTGCTACTGAGGCAGAAACAAATATCCAGAGGATAACACCTGTGGCCTGCTGGAAGAGAAGCTGGAACACAGTAGTCCAAATGCTAGTGTGACTGTAAAGCTCTCTGCCAAGTTTGGAGCATGAACTGTCTTTCTGGTTATTGTGAGGAGATGCTATAAAGCCTCATTCAAAAGTCTGAGTGACAAGCAGGACAAACATTGCAGAATTTGTGGACTCTACCTGACTGGCAGAAGTTTGGTATTTGCTTCAGATTTATGCCCAACCTCGTCCCTGTTTGGTTTTCTCTTTCATTTTCACTAAGGACACTTCAACCTTTGGGATCTCCTGACCGTGTCTATGCTGATAGTGAAGTGCAGGAAAAGGAGAGTTTTTGGAGAGTGGGAATAGGCAGTATTCCAAAATGTGTAAGGTGAATGCTTTCATTCTCACTGTTAGATAAGCTGTCTTACATACAGCCTTAAAACAAAAAACCCTGTTATGTGTACTGGTGACTTAAAGGGTTTGACTTTCAGCTTTTCTTGGCCCATGTGAGATCTATTCAGGTTAGATGAAGGTGAAATTGGGATTATGTTAAAATACTGTATTAGAGCGTGACCTTTTAATCTGGGAGATTCTCTGGAATCTGCCTGTGCCTACATTCATGTATGAACTTGTGGGTAAGGAACATGGATGAAGCACAATTTTGGTCTCGAGCACAGGATGAGATCCCACTTGTCTAAAGGAGACGGGGAGCATCACGTGTCTGGCTCTGATTCCACAAGAAGGCAGTTGTCTGTGGGATGTCTGCTTTCAAGGACAGTCTAGTTTGCTTTAAAAGCATCAAAGAAGGTAAAGAAGCTATATCCTGTAGCCTTCCTTTCCCAATTTCTTCCCGACAATTTAATTTAAATAAATCTAGCAGCTCCGAGGCGAGAATTATTCCGTGTGCCAAGTGAAGCTGACAAAAATTAATACGATGGACTAGAGAGAGATGCCCCCAAGAAAGTGGATGCTACTTTTCAGAATGACTGTGGACTGTCAGGGGCACAAACACCTTTCACGTTTTTAGTATTCCTCTGACTGTTGGTAACAAAACGAAGATACTCGTTATTGAGACATACAATTGCTGGCTCCCAAATAAAAGTGTAAAAAGTCTTGACAGCACACGTTTGCTGCCAAGCTAGTTCATTCCTATCAAAATATGTAGACTCATAATTTGCTCAGAGGCCTAAAGGAAACTAGAAGCGAGCAGTCCCTTTGCAATAATATATTTTCACTATAAAATGCAGATAAGTATAACTCCCTATTAAAATTTAATGCTCCCCCCCTTATGTCATAATTGCACTCATTGTGCTTTGAAACTACCTTGTATTGGTATAATAGAATTAATGTGAATGTAAGATCTAATGTCATCTCTCAACATTAGATAGATATCTATACATGCTTCTGCAGGCAAGTACCCAGCTCGGTGCTTCTCCTCGGGGATGCATTATGGAGGTTTTACAGCTGTGCAGAATGAGGCTATCGGCAGGATGTGCCAAGTTGGGCAGCACTAGGGGAAAGTCAGAGTCCCCTTAACGACTTGTTTCTTTGTTCCTTCACTTCTGTTAAATCTACCCCTTTCATTGCCACAGTTCTTTAGTAACTCGTGGCGAGTGAATTAGTAGCACGTTTCGGGTTACTTTTGAAGGTTATCCGTGTTTTATAGAGGAAGACCAGAGCTTAAATGATCTCATGAAGGTCACAGTAGGAATCAACAGGAAAAAATGCTGGTTTTATTTCAGTCTCAGCTCTCCCCCTTGCATTAAGGGAAAAGTTCACATGAACCTTTCCTTTCCATACTGTTATGATTGTGGAATATGTGTGTTATTCAGCTGTGTTGCCCAGAAAGCTTGATAAAAAGCTTGTTGCAGAAAACACCTTTCATGGTAAAAAAACAGACTTGAAAGAGCACTTCAGGAGGCAGATCAGAAGTCAGGTGAACACACATGACTCTTTTCTTTATAATCAGCATTTCAAAACATCCAGTTGGAGGAGTTTCTGCCTGTGGTTTCCACAGTTGTCTTTCACTTGCCAGCTGCAGAAAGAGGTATGACTTTTTTTGCCCCTGTATCATCTCTGGCCAAAAATAGGTTGGTCTCCCTTCATGGTGCCTCTCCGTACTTGGATACTCTGGAAAGAAGTAATACAACTGCTATTTCACTTTCTGTCGAAATTGTGCAGGGTTGATCTAACTTTTACCTCTGTCCTCTCTCCCTTTCTTCAGCACTGCCACTAGTTACAAACCAGGAAACAATCACGACATTTTCACTCTGCAGGCTTCTGATTTTTTTAATGCAAAGTTGAGGTTTTTTCGGTGTGTATTTCTAAGTAACCTAATTTGGAATTTGTGAACATTTACCTCTGTGTTAAATGCATTTATAACTAACCAGAGAAATACTTGAAATAGAAAAGATGACTTGTAAAAGGCCAAAATACAGGATATTTTCTCTTTGCTATGGTGAAATAAATTTTAACTATTTTACCAGTAAAATTTGACTATAGCTTAAACAGTTACTTTTCTTTTTTTTTATGAAAAGTGTTTCACACACCTGAAAAACATTTGCAACAGTTTCCAAGCATTTTAAGATATCTGGTTTATTTGCTTTTAAAAATATTGATCGATATTTTTATTAAAAATCTAGCTAAAAAAGGAATGGCAGGGGAAAAAAATAATCAATTTTTTAATTAAAACTCAATTTTTCCTGTAAGAGTCACTCATAGTTTGCAGAATCCCTAAAATGTCTAGAATAAAATATATGAATTGAAAATGATGACATTTATTTTATTGAAAACTATTTCCTTAATTGATTTCAGTCCTTGTTACCTTAGAAAACTGGCAACAAGACAGGTAAGGACTGCTTTTATTGATCAATATACCTCAAGCAGACAGCAAGAGGCAGGAGCTTTACTTATACATGTTAAATTATAGGATTTGTATTTAGCAACCTAACCAGTAAAATAAAATAAATTATTTGGTCTGGGCCAACTGAGATGTCATTGTACTTTATAGGGTTCTACCGAAAAGTTTAGTTTCACTAGAAACAGTATTTCCCTACAGTGTTTGAGTATTACTTCTTAATTTTACTCCTAAAAGCCTCAGTTTTGAAAAGGAAAGATAATGCTTGATTATTAATTGACCAGTTAGGAAATGAAAAGTCAAAATACTCTGAAAAAAGTATAGGTAGTATCCTTTCATTTTAGACTTTCTTGGTTTTAACTTTTTTTTTTTTATTATTATTATTATTTATTCTGCATTTCTTAGTTTATTCAGTGGAACCTGATTTTCCAAACAGTTTTATAAACTGTATTTTCAGGCAAATTTACAAGCTAGACAAAATTGATATTCTGTGTGGAAATCTGCTCTTCCCTCTCCTTTGCTTTTCAGTCACACGTGCTGTTACATGTGTTTAGAAACCAACCAGGTTAAAATGGACAAAAAGAAACTGGAGGGGGGGTAAAGTGGTGACAGCAGGAAACTTGCCATGGGGCTCTTACCTTGTGTCCCCTGGCAAAGATAAATGTGTTTCAATGTACCTCTGAGGGGAGTGGAAAAAATTAAAAAGTACAAGGGGACTGGTTTTCTTTCAGAAAAGGGGATTTTGTTTTTTAAACAAGCATTTGGGATTACATAATAATAAATGTAAATGCTTCGGATGCTGTGGTATTTTGGCTATAATACCAGTATACAGTAGAAGTAGAAAGCTTGGAGAAATGCTCCAAGGAGTAATTTCAGTAGTGGTCTGGTCTGCAGAAAGTGAATTTAGTCTTCTCTGGTTACAAGGAGAGTTTACTGAGAACAGTACACTTAGGCTGCCTCTTTAGTGCTCTGAGGCTATGGTTGGTGATAACCTTCTTAGACAGACAATGTTTACACTGATTTCAGTGAGAGCTTGTCTAGCTTTCGGGCTGTTCGATCAAATGATTTCCCAAGCACTCAAACAAGGCATTTCCACTGAAGTTAATTTCAGCAGAAGGATATTCAAGCTTGGGCACACCCCCATGCATACAATCATACCCACCCAGCCCCTTGCTTTGGTGATGTTATGGTACTCTATTCTACTACTCTATTTCTACTCTATGCCAGTGTGATGGCAAAAGCCTTTTGACTAAACAAATAAAATAAGTCACATAATATGCTGTCACCTTAAAGTAGCAGGAAACAGAGATGAAGTACTTACTACATGATACATTTTCACTGATCATTATCTGCCTGTGCAGAGAAACTTAGAAAATTCAGCTGTTTCTGGCCAGATTATTGTTTCTCTGCCTTACTATTTTACTGTAAAAATGAAGGAGTTGCGTCCTAAATTCCATGAGGGGAGCAAGAATTGCTTCAGGCTTGAGATATCTCCGGGAGACCTCTCACTAGCTCCTAGCATGGTACCAGATGAAAGGATGAGTGACTCGGAGGTCAGTACCACAAGGTGAAGGAAGTTTCAACAGCTCAGAATTTACAGCACTTGCACGTTCCTGCAGTTTTCCTTCAGTAGATACAGCCAGTAACTGAAACAAGAATTAAAGGAATGGAACTTTCAAAAAAACCCCAAAACCAAACAAAAAACTATATCCAAACCAATCCCATGTAAATGTATCACTTCTGTTCCTAAGAAGATATTACATCATTATCACAGTAATTTAAGGTAAGTCATTAGCCTGTTAATACTTTTTTCTGCTATGCAGCCAGTAATAACATATTTTGAATTTTAATGTAAGAACCCTAAAATGTTAGCACCAAATTATGACTGCTCTTGGATTTTTTTTTCGCCTTTTAGCCATTCATTTTTCTTCTGTGATTGTCTGCCTATGTACCCTCCACACGTGACTAGTGGTGAAAGAGGTCTCTCCCTTCACAGAGGCATCTGATGGTGAGAGGGAATGCTGTGCCATTCAACCTGGATGAACTGACTGAATGCCCATCTTCTCCTCCAGGATTGCATCTGTGTGGATTTATTCTCTGTTGAGAAGCTGGGGCTGAGTGATGTCTCCATAAAGAAACAGTACCAGAAAGCATGTAGTTCACTGCTGTATGTAGGTCTCACACCAGAGAGATCTCAAGAAATCTCCATAGCGTTGGTTCAAAAACTTCTATGGCTGACAAACTCTTTGCTGTTTGGTAAGTATCATATCTCTTTCCTGAGAGTTTCATTGGTATGTAGGGAAAAACCTTGAGTCTGCGACCTACGGTATAACAAACCAGTCCCATATTTGCCTGAATTTGGGTGTGATAAGAGACATTGCACCTGATTATTCAGACCCTCTTGCAGTTACCGATTTTCTGTAATGTCACCGAGTATCTGGCTGCTGCATCTTTGTCTACTAATAGATAAAATTCCATTCAAGTCACACACAGTCACGGGAGATTAGCAGAAATCAAAGCTATAAAAAACACAGAATATAGTAAATCTCTGATTTGTTTGAGACACCCTTGGAAAAAATGGCTCAGAAAGCCATACTGAGCATAATACCTACTGACGTGGGGAGTGTGACCTTTCATTGAACAGCGGCGTTAACTTACATTCGTGTAGTGCTATACTGCTATGTCCATTAACACTCATTAGTAAATTCAATGACTGCTGTTGCACAGCTATCCACACTCTTGCTTCTCTTTTTAGCTATTCTAAAGACTTTAATGGTTCAGTGATTTTGTGTTTGTCCTAAACCACAACATTTTTCTGTCTGTGTTGTGCAAGGCACAGAGAACTTCCCTAATGTGGTATTGTATTACGTGTGTCCATGATGTGTCCCTCAATTAGGGCCAATACATAAAACCCCACTCCTACTATGTGCCTTATCTGCTTTGGGATCATATATCCAGAGCACTAAACAATTACATTCTCTGTAGACGAAGGAGACTTGATATATACTAAGCTGCGGATTGCACTCTCTGACTTTATTGATTTTTTATTAAGCTGTGACACCTAATGAAATGTTAGGGGTTGGGCTTTATTAGCATTTTTTTTTTTCTGTTCAAATTTCTTTTTTTTAATTTGCATAATGAATATTAATCTTCTAATTTAATTGGCTTTATTGATTTTTACGTGACTTATTTAAAACCTTTGTATGAGTAAATAGCAGGTATTTTAAACGCTTTGCCTGTGAGCAGAGGTTGTAATAAAGAAGGCACATAATGAAAAATGGTGCTTAATAAAAGGAAAAGAACTCAGGTCCAACAAAGTTATGTTTGTGGAAAAATAAAATAGGAACAATGGTTGAGCACTTCAGAAAGGTGGGATGTGAGCAGGCAGTCAAAACAGAAAAGACTGAATCACTTGATAAAGACAGGCAGGATGGAGTTCTTGCTTTTTGCTAGTCTGACGATTTCTGGAATGTGCCCACTTAATTGTCATCAACATGAATTCAAATATTAGTTTTGGGATTCTTTTACTGTGAGGCTGATGTCCCCCCAGCTCTGGTCCCCTGGTCATCCAGTGCAGAGACCCATGGGAATACACCTCTGGTCTCTTCTTTCCTGTGAGCCCTGGGGGAGTCCCAGTGTTATCTGGGACACAGATGATGCTCAGTAGGATCATATCCCAGAATGAATCTCCATAACTAGCAGGAAGGAAACATTTCTGAACTATCCCTACATAGATACACCTGGTGAAACTTTCTTTGAAAACTGAGGGAACAACAAGTTTTTTGTGCAATTTTTTTCAATGGATGATTTAACATCATTTTAATTCAGAGTAGAATATTTAAATTCTTTTATTGTCCTTTTATTTCCCTCAAAGCCATTACTTAACACTTTAAAATGTTCTTCCATTAGTAAAATTATATACTACATTAATCTGCTCTAAAAATACTGAAGTTCTTTATATTGGAATTATATAGTTGGGGTAATTAAATATTTTTAATTTCATAGAGTGTATTCACAGAAGGTGATTCAGGAAAACAAGAAATGGTACAGTGACTTCAGATAACTACTTTCATTAACGAACGTGCACAACCATCTTGAAAAAGAACATTTCTGATGCACCCAGCTGGAAGGTTAGCTCCATGGACAGAAGTGAGAGGATAGCAGACCCAGGGCAGTCAGAATTACTGCTCCTCACAGGAAGAGCCATAAACTGAGCCATTTCCTACAGAAAATAACAACCCTATGCTCGCTATCTCCAAAGTAAACTAGACAGAGCTCTGTCAAATGTAGATGGCGTGGATCTGGCCAATATCAGCCTTCAGAAATACAAGGAACGAGGAGACAATGCTACAGACAAATTTGTAGTGAGAAAGTCTCCACGGCCCTGAACTGTCTCCACACAAGCTGCCAGTATTCATCTGAAGTGAGAATCTTCAAAATCCACAAAAGTGGGTTTGAGACTAAAATCATTTACATCCAAGTAGCAGAAAAACTTCCAAATGTAAATATTGTATCATTATGCTTTCTAAACACAAAGAAATGTACTGCCAATCAAAGCCACCATGTTGCTTATTTTCTCACATTTCTTGTAAAAAATACTTCAGTTGAAAGTATTAAGTACCTAACAAATCTTTTCAATAATCTTCCCTTATAGGAAAGTACACACCAACCTGGCTTGAAATGGTATGAAAGAGCTGTGGGGATTCTCCACTTTCATTTAGATGCATAAATCCTAGATTAGCCAGGAATTCTTGGAGTGAGTCTCTTCTGCTCTCTTCTTGTCTTTCCCTTATGTCAGGACAAGAATTAGGAAGAGAGCACATTCCTCAGCTGGAGTAATCAGCTGAGAATTCCCTTTGTACACATGACAAAGAAATTGGTTGGAAAGGCAGAAAAAAAAACCCCAAATTCCTTGCTGTTTCGTTATTTACAAGGATGTAGTTTTAAGTTATGAAATAATGTAGAGTTTAATAAATAAATGCATCCATTTTTACCATTCAGTCACTGAGATGTGAATGTATTTCCAGGCAGTCAGTTTATGTCCAAAAATATGACCGTTGCAGCAAAATACTCAATATCCACACTGAGTCACTTTTACGCTTGGTTCTTCACCACAAAATTGTGAGGAAGGTTTCTGACTGAAATGTTAATTAAAATGCTTTTTTAACCACTCTAAAAGATAACCCTGAATAAATTAGAGGATACAGTGATTTGAAAAAGACAGTAAAACTCCATTTGTGCGCTTGTGTGTGCCTGGGAGGGGAAAGGGTCAAACCAATTTGAAATGTGTAGAGCATGAAGTTCTAAATTATACAAGCTTCACAATGCATAAAAGCTATGTAGTCTGAGTGCATACACCTGCTGAAAGCAGGTGGGAAAGAGATAAAAATGTTGTTTCACTTTTTTCCTTGCAGAGTTGTCAACGCTTTTAAAATCCTCCTAGTCTTTTGAGCTATTTCAGAGTTAACAAATGTAGTCTAGAGAAATGGAAGAGGAGCTCTAATACCCTGGAGAAGCAAAAAGGATCCTTTTCATATAAATCACAGCTTATTATATCAGCAGTTTTTTTTTTTTTCTGGACAAGTTTTAATCATTTTCTCATTTTTCTACTGGAAGAACAGTTAGTTTCGTTGAGAGGAAGATAGTCAGCTGCCTAACAAAACTTATTTTCTTTGCTGTGGTGGGGCATGTGTTGTTATTTGCAAACACCCATATTACAGGTCTGCCTGGGGAAAGAGACCCATGAGGTCAGGATGAGAAAGAGGTGCATAAAGTATTCTTTTGTGTCTCGATATCAGTATTCAGGATCAAAATAATTCTTTGTCCTTTACCTATGTACAATTGAAACATGTTTGATTTCTAAATGCCTTTGCAAAGACAAACAGGATGGTAGGTTTTTCTTGAGCTTTCGCTGGCCTTTCATAAGGAAGGACTCTGCAACTGCTGGAAAACATTTTGTCTTCTGCTGACACCAATGTGGAGCCTTCAGGAGGCAAAAAACCTCCTCCTGGAGGTACTTTCCCAGGTGTTGGTTTCTTGGACGTGAAATCGTACTGGAGAAATCAAAGCAGACAGCATTGCCTAGTGAGAAAATTGCCCACTCACAGGAGTCCCTCAGACACTGTGAAGTAAACTTCAGTAAGGAGTGACTTTGGTGTGAAATAGCTGAGATATCAAGAACTGAACATTTCTTTCTTTAGTATAAAAGAAATGTGTCTCTTGCCTGCTGAAGATAGAAATTTGTTAGGCTGCCTTTGGTAGATAAATAAACACTCTCTAGGGATTTTCTAACCGGTGAGATAAAGGAACTGAAGTCTTTCATAATATTTGACCTCTGTAAAATGCGACTCCTACAAATAACTCTTGGATTCTTTATGTTTTCTGCTAAAATACCATCTTAGCTTTTTACTTTATGTTTAAACCTGGCATATACTAGCGTCATACTCATTTTGTAGACAGAATTGTGTTTGCATTTGAAGGGGTAAGAGGCATTATATGTTTCCTTAACCACTACTTTCATAAGAAAAATTCCCTGAAGGTGAGAGAGGAAGCAACTGGCAGAAGTTATCATTCACACAGGCAGGAAGAACTATAAAACTTCTGTTTCAAGACTTTTGGGTTTATGAATTCTGCAGTCTCTGGATGGCACTGTTTCAAACCGGGAAAATATTTGCCATGTATTTAGTACAAATTTAATAAACTTGATGATTAAGCAATGTATTATCATGGCTTAAGATATTTACACTATTAATCAATTAGGTAATGTTTCAGTGTTTTTTAGACTATGACCTACTGCATCTTCTCTGCATCACTGTTAAGATAAGAATTTCAGAACAGATTTCCTGACAAAATCAAAGATCCTTTTAGGTAAGTGTCCTGTCACTGGCAGTAACCATTTGCAGATGCTTGGCAAAAAGAAGGACAAGAACAGGACAATTATAGAGTGACACATTCCCTGATGTGCCATTCCAGCTTTCAGCAATCTATAGTTTAGGTACTTCCAGAGCCAGAGACTGCATTTGCATCAGCGTACGTATTAGTCTCTAGTGGACATTTCTTCCATGAATTTGTTTTACAATTTACTTTCTGAGCCCATTTATAATCTTGCCTCTGCAACACCTCGTGGCAATGAGTTACTTAATTTAATTACACCCTGTATGATAATTTCACTAGGTGTCCTTAGCTCTTCCATCATGAGAAACTATAAGAAGTCACAGAAAATTGCTGTGCTGGCTATCTTTTTAATCTCCTTTCCAAGCTGAAGAGTCCTAATTTAGTTTCTCCTGATACATAAGCTACTGCATACTTCTGGTCACCCTTTTAGCCTCTCTGAATCCATTTTTTAGTTATGTGCTATTTTGCAGATGAAATAAGAAAAAGCAGAAGCGCTGAGACTGTAGGTAAACAACGTTTCATCCGTAACCTAGCAGTGGAAGGAATTATTCTCAATTCTTGTCCTAATACATTTTACATTTTATGTCCTTGGTGGATTGCTATTGAGAATTGACCTGACATTTTTAAATCCTCCCATAAAGACTCCATATTCTCTTACCTGCATAGTAATTGTCAATTTATAATAGTTCTTTTACTCCAGGTGTTTTTCTTTGCATTTAACAATTTCAGCCTTTTTTGCCATTTTGCCTTTTTCCCTATTTATATAGTGTCCTGAGAACATTCCACAATACGTCTCAACTGTTTCGTTTCTTCACTACTGTAATTATTTTTGTGTTGCCTACAAACTTTGTGGCCTCTGTAGTCAGTCCCCTTTTCAAAAATATGATTTGTTAATCACAGCACAGGTCTTAACACAAATCTCTAACAGGAATCCTCTGGTATTCTCCAGTGCTGAGAATATCAGTCTTTCATTCTTAACCTTATCAACACAGTCATCACCAAAGCTGGCTGATGTGATACAAACCTTATTCCTACTTTTAATATTTGTTTTGTTCAGTGGCTAAATAATTGCAAAATAAGCTATCCTTGCAGAATATGTTTTAAATGATAGTATAAATTTCCAGGGAACAAATGAACACAATTAATTTTTATAATAAGTTCTGAATTAGTTTGTCTTGTTGAAGATAAACATCAGATTTGATCAGTCATAAAATAAGTCTGAATTCAGTTTTAAGATGTATCTGCTTTGTTTTGAATCTTTGCCTGACAAGCATGAAATATGTATTATTGTTCTCTTTAACTGGACAGAAATCATTACTTGAATCTATAGCATGTAATTTTGTGCAGGAAACTGAGTTATATTTTGAGATTAATGAGGGAGAAAAGAAGTTGACAGTTTTAGGTCTCAGTGTCTTCAGTTTATAAGATATTATGACATGCTTAATTTGGAGAATCACTTTTTTATATATTTATGCATGCACATTTTATCTCTTGGAAGGACAAATGTTCCTTGCCCACCTCCAACAGATGTTTATTGTACCTGTTCTTGCAGCTTCAAATAAATGACACTCTATAATAGTCCCACAGAGCCTGACCGGGGACTTGGGTATCAATCCTTTTGAAAATCCTTCCTCTAAATCCAACCTAATTTTTTTTTTTTTTTGAGTGGAAGTATGCTGATCAGTTGTCTTATCTCTAAAAAACTTTAGTGTAACTGATCAATATTGTCTTTATAAAAACCTTCCTATAAAGAAAGATCTTTCTGTTCCTCTTTCAAGCTTTCTTAATTAAAAAATGTCCCTTTGGTTGTTCTCCTTACATTGAATTTTCCAATTTTCTATCCCTTTCTTAAACCACAAACGCTTCAAGTGTAGCTGAAATTTCTCCATTTTTTCCACAAAGATTATTTCACAGGTCTCACCCCTGTTTGCATTCACATACCTGCATACTGTTTCCAGCAGTACACCATTTTTATTGAGCATGATTCTCACACACTGGATCCTTAAAACTCTGACAAGTTTGCTCAGGTGTGCTCTTCACCCCATACTATCAGTTGACATTCATCGCATGACAAAAATAAGAGGTGGCATAACACCACACGAAGGTGAAGATGCTCATTTATCATCCCAAACTGAGTGGAAAACAGCTGCTGATACTGGAAGAATTAAAAGAAACTTTTGCATCTTTCTTGGTGACACTAAACATTTTTGGGTAACTCGAGTTTGCAAGAAAACCTCCTGTACTAAAGGATTTCTTTCTTTCTTTCTTTTTTTAATTTTTTTTATTCAGTTTTTCAAGTTGCTTTCAGAAAATGTTGAATAAAACCAGCTACTGAATATGCTGAATCTGATAAATGTCTTCAATCTTTATTTTTATTTCAAGTTGTGTATTTTCACTTGGTTTGCATTTAAATTTCTTCTACTTTCCCTAACATTGTTTTTAGTAAGTTTAATTGTTGATACAATTTGTTATCTATTCTTACAGTTTCTTTTAATGGCTTTGTCTGGCAAATGTTGATATATTCTGGAGTGATGATAGATATATATGTACTAATGGGAAACATTTATAACAGTTAATGTAGGTCATGAAAATAAGTTATGGTAGCAAGAAAGACATTTTTATTATCTTAGATAAACATTTTTGGATTATCATTAGTACAGGGAGATTTGCTACTTAGTGAACTGAGTTTTAAGGGGTTTCTTAAGTTTCCTCTCCTTTCTTCCTCCCTTCTTGTCTTTTTTAACTTTTAAACACTTGACATAACCCACAATATACCTAGTCGTACAAAATTAATTCATTTCCTTACCTTGATGAGAGCTGGAAATATATACTGACCAACTCTACTGTTCTGTTTCACTTCTATTAGCTGGCACCATACTTTATGTACCATCAAAACCAACAATAAATTAATTACTTTAGAAATAAAACATAGAAAACATTCTGACAATTTATCTTCTCTTCTGGTCTTACCCCAACTGCTAGAGGAAATATGTACCAGTAGAGTTATAGAAATTATTAGAGATATACAATTTTGTAGTGCTGTTTCAAATCCTAACATTGATTGCTGTCTTCACCCTGGGCAAAATAAGCCCTGAAAAAATTACTTTGAAATATTTGAAATAAAAAGAAAGCTATTAATCTATTTCTCTTTTCCATTTTAAAAATAACATGATAATTGAAAACAAAATTCCCTTTCAGCCATGCACACTGGTTCATTTGTTCAGTCTGATCAAGACATTAGGGGCCAATCGCATACCACAAATGGTCAATAATCAAAGAATCACTGGCACTAGCAATCTGTGTGAAGTGATCCATAATGTATTACTGTGAAATGCTGATTTCTATATTTAGCCTTATTTTCTCTTCATGTTTTTTTTGTTAACAGACTCTTGTTTTTTGCATGTTTGTCCATATTAAAGTATTCAAAATATCCCCTAATTACACTCTACCCAAGTCTGTTCTCTCTGAACTTGCTGGAAAAAAATCAAAAACTGGGACTGACTTACTGGACAAGATGACATAGAACAAAAGTTACTTCTCCAAGGAGTCGGTCAAAATATATTGCTACCATATCCACAGAAGCACTACAAATACACCTACTCTTGCCATTGACAGAACCTTTTTCCCAGTAAGCACTAAGGGCTAGCAAAAGAAATGCCCTGTGTCCTCTCACCTAGTTCTTTAAAGCTCATCATTTAGAGAATGATTATGATCTAAGCCTGTACCATATTCTCAAAAGATCTTCTGCTGTGCTATCTTCCCTACATGGGAAATGTTTGGGTTAAAAAAATAATTAAAATGGCTTTTTCTTTACAGAAAATAATGGTAGCTCTGTATCTGTGGAGGATGTATAAAAACAGGTGTAATAATTGATTTTTTTGCATGTATATACTTGATAAGTGTTGAATGTAATGTGAATTCCCCCCTATTAACTAGTCATGGCTTTTCACTTGTCCTGACTGTAGTCATAGTCTTCTGTTAGATGGCAGGGAAAGCAACTCTGTACTTGTGTTTGTTCTGGTTCTGCAGAAAAATCATACACTTCTGCTGTGCTATGGTTGCTATGGCAACGTTGAATTGATGTGTTATGTCTTCTGCTACAATTCCTGATACCACACAGATACACACATCTATCAGTAATTTTGCCCCTGTATTTGACAGCCTGGCCAGGAGATTTGCCTCAAGAAATCCTGCTATCACTTTCCATAGCAAAAATACAGTGATTCTACCTTTGCTGCGAGCTGTTCAATTGCAGGCATAAGAGTCAAATTTGCTTGACAGGCACTTCTGGAGGGACTTTTTAATGCACCAAATGGCAGTTAGTCTCACCAAAGAGCATAGAACAGTCTTTACTGGGGATTTTATTTTTCATTTCCTGCCCCTACCCCACAATTTTGATCCAACCCCACAATTTTCATCCAACCAAAACCCTGTCGTCATGCAGGTTTACCTCTTCTGTTAGATTCAAGCACGAAGCTGAATCTAACAGGTTGGACTCGATGATCTCGAAAGTCCCTTCCAGCCATGAAGATTCTGTGATTCTGAATTCATTTGCTTACACAGATTTCCCCAGGCACAAACTTCTGCACCACCCTGGCGTACGAGTTAACTTGTGAAAGGGAAAGGTCTGAAACGTGGACATGTTTTAGGCACTCTTCACACTGTCACTGTGACTTTTGCCATGCACTGGAAGTACCTTTAAATAATTTACTGCCTGGAGGTGCCTGCCTTCCCTGCCTACCCTGCTGGGTGGCTCACTTCATGGACTGGAGAAGGCTGTAATAAAGGTAGGGCAAAGAGGCACAAAAAGAAGCATTTGTTGCAAAGCAAGAATACATCTTATTCCAGTTCTATCAAAAGATTCTGGAAATCGAAGGAAAAATCTATTGCCTTGAGCTGAGTATACATCACTGAGTTTTATGGCCTCTGTGTTGTTTCCTGCCCAGTTGTGTCTAATTAATGACAAAGGAATGTGTTTTATGATTACGGTGATGCAAAGGTTTTCTGGTTTGCTCAGACTAGTAATAAAGCTGTGTCTGCTGAGAATGGAGAAAATGGATCAAATGACAAACGATCTCATTCAATATTACCTGAATTTGAACGATTTTGAATTAAACATTGGCAGTTAATGTATTTTAGAAAAGGAATAGGTATTGTGCACAACCTGCAGTATTTATTGTTGTTGGATCCGATCCTGGTTACTGCCAGAGCAGTAAAAGGTACTGATGATATTAAATAGGGCAGCTAAGCATTTTTTGTAAACTTGGGACCCTGTGCAGTAGATTTGGGAGAGAACAGAAGCAGAGAATATGGCAGGGGAGAAAAAGGTTCTGCTAGACTGCTGTGCTGACAAGTTCTGCTGCAGACACCTCAGAGCCTGTAATTAGCTCTCTAACAGGCCAGAAGGGACCTAAATTTGTGAGTGAAACTTAAGGGCTGTAACCAAACACTTCTCTTACAAAGTTCTTGGAGGTAACTTCAAAGCAAAAATCCTTGTCTGCCATAGCAAAATCAGCTTCCCTAGAGTACCAACTCCAGGAGGCTCAGTACTGATGCTTTCTTTTTTCCTGCTTAGCTCATCTTCAGCCCTCTCCGGGGTGCACCATTACACAGCCTGAACAATGTTATCCTCACTGGTTGAGTCAGCACCAGACGTCACTGAAGGCCACATGGCAGATCTCACACCATTGCTCTCGCACCACTTCCCAGCACATTTGTGCTACCAGTTGAGGTTTGCTTCTTGGTCAGGGATGAAATGACATACAAAGTTGGCTGAGCAATGAATGATATTTCTCTTGAAATGTATGGCATAACTTCTCTTTCTCTACTCTGCTGGAAAGTACACTTGTCCCCTGACAACTGCAATTATAGTTTGCAAAGACATAACCCTCACGTTGCATTCGATGGTCCTTTGTTTGCAGTCACAGCTGTGGTTCTAAGAAAGAAATCCCACAACATCAGGCAAGTCCAAAATTTCCATGTATGGCTTCCCCCAGAGGCAGTTCTCTTGTTAAATATTCAAGCATAGAGAATTCATGCTCTATCATGAATATGAGCATTAACAATTATAGTTATAGGAAGGAAGCTGCAGTGATGGCTTTCCCCTTAACATTTTTTTTTTGCCTTGCCAAGACCTGTATCTTGGCCTCCAATGGAGGCAGCACTGGCTGTTTTTCTTTTCCAGTTGTTAGAGTCACTATTACATGGTCCATTTAAGGACTTTGCTGCTCTTCTGTATGAGAGGTGCTATGAGAATGAATGAAATCCTGCAACTATGAGGTCTTTTGTTCTGTCACAAAATGGATTAGGATCCAGCTGCAGGCTAAACTAGTCTAGATTTTAGTGAGTATGAGTATTAGCTGACAGCTTTGTAGCTGTGTGATTACTACTAATGATTTATGATTATAATTTTTGCTCCTCATCATCCAAGCATGAGAGCAGGAAAAACTGGCTTTCATGTTCTCATCAGAGAGAAGGTGAAACTCACATCATTCTTCCCACCTTTTGGCCTTTGAAGAAGTTGTACTACTCGTCTGCCTTTTAGTCTTTCAGATCCCACAGAGGACACAAAAACATAGTATGTTGGAGGGAATCATAAATATCATGGCAACTTCATACAATAACAGTGGTTCTAGAAGAAACTGTGAGAGCAGTAAAATCTTTTGAACAGGTGCAACATCACTAGAAAGAAAAGAAAAAGCAGAAAGCAGGTGTTTTATTAATGATATTGCTTTGAATGTCTCCTTTGTAAAAATAATAGCAAGTATAAGATACATTCCCATCCCCAGGAGGACATTAGGGGATTGTATTCCTGCAGCAAGATGACTTTCATAATCTCAAATCCTCTCTATATATGCACTTACTCGTGTTTTCCAGTAGCTCAAGAACATTTCTCGTATTGATTGATTTAATCCTTGCTTTGGTGATGGCAAGGAGTCATGTAGGCATAGCCTATTCGTTTAGACCTGGCACATTAACCTTAGCTCTTTGTGCGTGCGTGTGCCTGCAAAGCAGAGGCATTATTCCTGTGGCCATCCGCTAGGATCAGTGACTGAATTTCAGAATGGCTTTCAGCACCAGGAGGAAATAAATATAGAACCTAATCCTTCCATTTCCCCTATATATTCCTGCAGAATCAGGGATCCAGTGGGGTAAAAGAAGCTCCTACACTGATCATGCTCTTTTAATGGGAGAATTGAAGTAATTAGACTGAAATAATTCCAAAGGACCAGATTTTTCAGTTTGTTTGGTAGCTCACTGAAAGTCTTACTGATTTCAATGGAGCTGTTTAAATAACATGCTACTTAACATGAACAAAACTAATAATGTCTGACTCATAAAGAACATGCTTTAGATATCTCATTAGTGTCAAAAAAGTATGTAAATGGTAACTCCTAGGTGGGGTGAATGGAGAGGGGCATAGTACAGCTGGCACACTTGGATACCGCCACTCATTATATGTGAACTGCTTCTTGGTAATCAATCCTACAAACCTTATTAGGGATTGTCCTTTTCACTTTTTAGACCTAAAAGATTGCACAAATGGAAAGCAGTCAGTAACTTCCACATACGGCAGTTAGGAATTATCTGAGTGGTGTGGCTATGCAGGGCTGGGCATGTGGGCAAATAGCACAAAACTAAAGCAAACAGCCTAGTGCATCTGTAAACGTGTATTTGGAAGGATGAGGAATATGCAGACTACATTAAAAAGTGCCTTGGGAAAGGTGAGAAAATGTCCTGATTCATTGTGTTAATGTTGTTGATATTTGTAGGGGTTGTGTTGCACTACATTTGTGAAATCAGACTTAGCATACATTAGCTGACTTGTATTATTTATTATCTGGGCATAATGAGAAAACAAAAACATTCACAGGGATGATAAATCAGTTATCACCGGTAGGTATGACAATATACAGTCCTATGTATGTTTAATGTTGGCATAGAAGCTTAGTTCAGTTGCAATTCTTATTAGTTCTTACTTTCTTTCAAAAATCTGCTTGCCAACAGCTGGAGGTAGCTGGATCCAGTGGATGTTTTCTGTACAGCCTGTGGTGGTTGCACATTCCGAGGTCCAGCCAGTACTGAGGCTGAGCGTGTGCTCCCAATGGCATCAAGTGGCCAAGAACTTCACCGAGGCAGAAAGCCATGCCTGTGCCAGCACTCACACAAGCACCCACAGCACTCACAGGCATGATGGACACAGTGGTCACCTCCTGTCCCTTCCATCTGGCTGCAGATGCTCCTCCAACCTGCCACTCCAGCCTCTCCTCCTGCTTGTTCCTCCCTGACTCACATTGATCCCTCCCTTTTAATGCCTTTGGTTCTTTCCCTAAACATCTAATTGCACATGTCTACAATACCCTTAAAACATTGCAAAATGAATTTTAAGTAGTCCCCAAATCCTCTTCCACCTAAACCCCACAATAAGCCCCTGTAAGTCCTTAGGCAATCACCCCATCAGTTTGCACAGCCATCTGGAGAGAGCTTCTTTGGTTGTTTCATCTTGCCTGAGACTGATGGGACTTTGGGCGAAGATCAGATTAAGAATAGACATCTTCCCAAAGACTCTTAATGATTTTCTCCCACTTCTCTGACCGAAGTCTTTTACACTCAAGAGCGAAACTCTGCTTTTTTGTCACATATGCTCAATATATAAATGCTATTTATTCACACTGAGATATGAGTTCATCATTGACTTCAGTTGGAGCTGACTCTAAAAGCTCTGTTTTATATATCTGCTTGTGGTAATTGGCAATTTTAATGTCAGCACCTGCCTGCACTTACTAGAGAATTATTTTACACTGAGAGTCCTAGCAATGAAAGTAATGAAAGGGACAAATGACTTTTTTTTCTTTTGTTGTTGAACTTTCCAGGAAATTACCATGAAAAATTAAGATGTTAGAAACTAATGGGAATAGTTTTGTTTAAAAGAGAAGTCATTTAACCTCAGAAAAATTAATCAGGCAGCTTTTAATTTAGAAATTTAAAACAAAAAAAAAAATTGAAGTTCTCTTTTCTTATTTCTCATTTTCAAACACTAAGGATCAGATCATGAGTTCACTTATTTTAATGCACTTAGATTTTTT
>JAHREE010000278.1:8091484-8129267 GCA_033628505.1 Tringa tobata | reverse complement strand
GATTGAGAGACGGGACATAGCTTGATGCAAGCAAAGTGTCAATTTATTGTAGCTTTTTCACATACTTTTATACAAACCAAAAACTGCATACTCAGATTTGGGGACAGCGTGTTCCTTGCTGATTGGTTGGTTCTCTTGCACAAGATACTTGTTAGCTGGTTAATGTCAAATGCCAACATTATCACAGTTTTTTCAAACTTGTCACAAAAGACACTGTTTTATGGTGATTGATCACAAAGCAAACACTCTCTGTTCCTCCTTAATTATCTCCTAACAAAGAGCAGACACTCTTTGTTCCTCCCAGGCTAAGTTGTTATTTTACTCCTCCCAGGGCTTGTGTCCGACAAGCTCTAAAACATCTTCCCTTATCAATTGAACAACACTGGGAGTCCTTCTAAGATCGACTGAGTTACTCCCTTCAATAAGCCCCTGTAAGTCCTTAGGCAATCACCCCATCAGTTTGCACAGCCATCTGGAGAGAGCTTCTTTGGTTGTTTCATCTTGCCTGAGACTGATGGGACTTTGGGCGAAGATCAGATTAAGAATAGACATCTTCCCAAAGACTCTTAATGATTTTCTCCCACTTTTCTGACTGAAGTCTTTTACACTCAAGAGCGAAACTCTGCTTTTTTGTCACATATGCTCAATATATAAATGCTATTTATTCACACTGAGATATGAGTTCATCATTGACTTCAGTTGGAGCTGACTCTAAAAGCTCTGTTTTATATATCTGCTTGTGGTAATTGGCAATTTTAATGTCAGCACCTGCCTGCACTTACTAGAGAATTATTTTACACTGAGAGTCCTAGCAATGAAAGTAATGAAAGGGACAAATGACTTTTTTTTCTTTTGTTGTTGAACT
The DNA here is from genome assembly GCA_033628505.1 of Tringa tobata. Taxonomy (NCBI): domain Eukaryota; kingdom Metazoa; phylum Chordata; class Aves; order Charadriiformes; family Scolopacidae; genus Tringa; species Tringa tobata. The sequence continues at coordinate 8,128,402 of JAHREE010000278.1, read as the reverse complement.
TTCCAGGAAATTACCATGAAAAATTAAGATGTTAGAAACTAATGGGAATAGTTTTGTTTAAAAGAGAAGTCATTTAACCTCAGAAAAATTAATCAGGCAGCTTTTAATTTAGAAATTTAAAACAAAAAAAAAAATTGAAGTTCTCTTTTCTTATTTCTATTTTCAAAAACTAAGGATCAGATCATGAGTTCACTTATTTTAATGCACTTAGATTTTTTAATCTAATCAATCATTATCTTACAAAAGAGTAACCTGGACTGGGGTCCTACTAACTCAAAATTATTAGGCCTCCATTATTCTCAGGACTAACTGGAAAATGAAATAGTAGGGATAGGGCAGGCAGCAAAATAAGGGTGTTAACGGAGTAGAGTAGCAAGAATTAAAAGGAGTTGAAACTGAATGTCTTGTGTTGGCTGCCCCTGCATGGTGTGTTTGGCCTGAGCACGGGCTGGGGACATGACCAAACACCCAAGCCACCACTGGTACCCCTCAGCTTGTAGCCACGCAGCCACCTATCTGAGTTGGCAAGCAGTGAGTAGGAGCTGAGAGCCAACTGGCTGCCAGCTAAAAGCAGTAGATGCCTCTATAGGTCCTTCTTTCTTAGGACTCACCTGGGCAAACCTGAAGGAGTTGATTCCCTCCAACCTGGGGATGGAGGCGAGATCACACAGTCCAGAAACTGTTTAATATGCTTCAATCTTCCCCCCTCCCAGCTGTGCAAAACTTCCTTCCATTCCTCCAGTTAAGTAGTGGAGGGCACCCAGGCTTGTCCAGGAGGCTGTTTCGTCTCTGAGCTACAGCCCTCGCTGTGGATTTCAAGCCCTGAGCCGAGGAAACACGTCTCATGTTTAGGAACCTGCAGTGTGCTCAGTGAGTCCCAGGCGAAGGGCAATTTAAAAACTTTCTCCTTGTTACAGCTTGCTGGTGGAGACCTGCTTGGCATCTTATCAGCCGTGTAATGTAAACATAGTCTTGGCTACACTGATATAAGGAATGAATATAAATGAAAATAAAATCACTGTGGAAAAAATGTATACCATATACCCATCTACAACTGTAATTTTGTCCCTCTTATACATGTACAGTCTTCCTTTTAGTATTTTCAAACTCACTGGAAAAACTAGAAAGGAAAAATACACATCCTTGGAAAAAATGAAATTAATAAAAAATAAATAAATCATACATTCCTGTGCTATATAAGGACCATGTGAATTTGAAGCGAAGCAATTCTTTGAGCTCTGCAAATCTAAAATAGTTAGTTAGGTTCATCCATGTGTGAATTTAGTGAAGTTTTGAAATAATGTAATCCTTTGTGAAACTCATAAATCAACTAAAGTTACATTTTCATCAGAGTCAACTTAACAGTGTTACCCCTGAACTAATAAACATAAGAAACTTAAACTGAATTTATATACTAAATTGTACACAGAATACTGTGAAAACTGGTGTAATGTTACCTAGATCTGCAGCAAAGCAGGAATGATTTAAGTCTCAAATTTTGTTAGGAGTTTAATCTGGAATTTGAAAACATAAAGCTATGAATTTTTTTTTTGTTTGTTTCTGTAATGATCATCATTGAGCAAATGGAAGTGAATGCTGTGAATGGGAAGTTCTAATTAACTGCTGTCAAGGTGAACATTTATCCTGTTAAAATCTCTATGGCTGGTCAGTTGTTCACTGAGGGTAACTTTTGCAATGTAATTGGAAAGATATTAAGTATCCTGAACTTCCCTTGAAGAACCTCAGCACTTTGCAAGATTGGCTTTCCATTTTTGGAATTTTTGCATTAAAATGAAACATCATATATTAAAAGGCAAAAGAAAGATGGCCGAGAAAGCAAACCAACTTATAAACAATAGAAGTATTTGATATATATTGATGAAAAACTGGATTTAGCAACAAAAAGGGCTTTTAAATACATCCTCTCAGATGGTGATATGTGTATTTTACAGTGCATGGAAACAGCATGTGTCATGGAATATCACATAAACATACAGCTGACACACCATGGTCACCTATTGCTTTACGTTATCATCCAGCAGGGCTCTGAAAGGAAGATGTGTCATTGAAGAGGAACAAATCACTAAAGTTTAAATACAGGCCTGGATGTGAAACATTTTCACTCTAAATCCTCTGGGATCTTTAATCCCTTCATCTGCTCCCTCATCTGTAAATTAAAAACAACAGGAAAAGGCTTTTCTCCCTTCTGGTATGTTTTAAGGAATCGATATCTTCTGCTCACAAAGCACTCGAACATGTAATATGCTCAAATATTAAAGTGATGAGAAAAGTGTAGGAATTTATTTTGACTGAAAAAGAACTGAACTTGTTAGACAAATCCTCTGTGTCTATTAGAAAATTTTCTGCAATGCAGATGAGAAACACTTTTAGTGATCTAACAATGTATTTATTTTCACATGACTGTGGATGTTGATAAGATATAACACAAAACCCACATTCTTCTCTTCAAAGAAACTGAAATTTGTTTTATTCAGAATAGTTTTCAAATGTACATTAGTATTTATTCTTTACTTCTTAAACTTACTGATGGTTTCCTTATGTTTGGCATGCATTCTAAAATATCCTAGTCTTATTTTGTCTATTAAAAGTGGATCTTTAATGGTTAGGCCTTTACAGTTTTTCTGAGGCTTATGCACTATGTTTCTGACCAGAAAGTAAGATGCCTTTCCTCAATATTACACTAAGTATGTTGTCCAACAACCACAGGAGAATATTCCCAGTTCAGCAGACATATGTTTGTCATACAAAGACCGTAAAAGGCATTGGCCAGGGTCATTTAAGACTAGCTTCTTAGATATGCTAATAAACATCAGGTGATCTTTGCTGTATCCCATGCAGTTTTAATCATTTAAGGCAAGTAAGTAATTCATGAGTCACAAGTTCAGCAAGATTTAATACTGTGGAAAAGGACTAATAATCATGCCACATAATGAATAAACCAAACACTAAGAGGCAGAGAAAACAACTCCCATGGTAAAATCACGTAAGGTAATGGAAAAGCATGCAAGAGAACTTAGTGACAGGCCTTTAATATTTTAATGTAAAGTAATACAAGAATGAGAAATATCTAAGAATGCTGCTGAAGAGGTCCCTGGAGCAGGACAGAGCTTATTCTACTGCCCTTACTTTTCTAGTAGGGTCTAGGGAAACAAGTTGGGGAAAATTATGCCCAACAGTAAAAAGGCAGGCTGAAAAGGAGGCTCTGGAAAATATGGTTGCTATTGCTGAAAAAGATAGCCTGTGAGTTCTGGTCCTTACAGAGGAAGTGGATCAAGTGCTGACTGGTATATAACGATACCCCCTCACGACCAAAGAAAACTTACAGATGTCTGTGAACTTTCAGAAATGAAAAAAAGGTCTGAATATGGTAAGCTAACTACAGGAGGCAAAGAAAATACGCCCATGTAATTTCTTTGTGAGGAAATGAAAGAAGGAGGAAACAGAAAGAGCACATATGGGTCACTGTTCCCAAGAGGGGCCCAAGAAATTTACATTTATTTCAGTATAAAATAAATTTTAAATAGAACACAGTTGCTACACTGCAATGAATTACATTTTCTACGTATAACATGGTAAGATTAGTTCTCCCATAACTGGCATCACATTGAGATTCTGCTTTGAATATTTACCTGTGATCAAAAAGTTTCTAATCAGACTAAGACGCTTTGTGTTCATTCTTAGCCCTGCCATGATTTGTTTCTTCAAGGAAAAAAAAAAAGGTGAAATAGCCACTGGCCATTCTCGAACTCTAGATTTTTTTTTCTTGTCTCTAATTTTCTTTCACTTTTCACATTTACGAGGCATTTTTTTCTTGGCAATGAAAGACACCATTAAAATAGCCTAGCTTTTGATTAACTATTGTGTGTCATTATACCTTACAGTCTCAAACTGTGTGTTTATTGTGAGGCTTCTGCTTTAGAAACACAGAAATCATGAACGGCAGAAGAATGTCCTTATGGTTAAGGTCTTGAACTGGAAGAGAGAAGGCACTGAAGTAAGAACTCTGCATGCCTGCATGTTTTCACTCTGTGCTGGTGAGAACTGGGTACCTACCACTGCCGTGTACCTTTAAAGCTTTGTTCTGAAACAAAACCAGAACTCAAGCTTAAGAATTCAGCTCTTATTCTAAGAGGGATCTATGGCACATTGCTGCAGGTTTCAGTCTGTAGACAAATTGCCACTCTTCATCACATTCTCTCCACCTCTTAAATCTACTAAGCAGAGTTGCTAAAGCCCCTGTCTGTTATAATTTGGTTTAGCAGGAAGACTTGCTTCCTAAGGTGATGGACGAGTGATTCATCATCCTTGTTGTGACAAGTTCTGAAGTTAAGTATATCAGAATAAATGGTGCGCCAGTGCAGCCTTACTTCTTCTCCCTGAAAATATTCTATGCCATGACACAGCTTAATGTCTGAGAATTTGTTTAAACAATGTAATACCTCAAGATTTTCTTCTTGAAAGAAAATGCCATGAAAGGAAAAAAAAATCCTGAAAGGTCCATTGCTGTCTATGAGTTAGTAATAGTTCTGTACTACTGAAACACCTCAGTGAGTAACGAGAGTTTAAATTCTATTTTCAGAATAACTCCACCTCACCTAATAGAAACACAGTTGGAATTTCCATAGGCACTCAGCCTCTTGGGATTTGAAGATTTTATGTCTCGTATCTGTCTAGATTTAGACCTAGATACTTGTTATTATACGGACTGTCAATGAAGAGCACAGAAAGTTACCAAGAACAAAGGATAAGTATAATCATCACCTAATTATTTTCACACAGATATGTGGCTTGCAAGGATGAGAATGACTAGACTGGTGGCACTCATCAGTAAGTCAAGTCACTTCTGAATTAGAACAGACCTTACAATTCTTCTTAACTTGCAACTTCTTAAGAGAGAAATGCTTTTGCAAGGATCAGCAAAAAAATTAGAATAATTGATATAAAGTTTGCTGTAGTTCTTGCAAACGTTTTCTTACTGACCACAGTCAGGATTATTAAGCATTATTAAGAATGTTCAGAAACATGAATGATTTAAACCTTGGCGTGTGTTCTTGTTTGTGGCTAATGATGCAATACTGAAGGAGCTATCAGTCTGTACAGTTTAACAGAGGGCAGAAAATAAGAGTGATTATTTGCTCAGTTCCTATACTGCATGATACAACAAGATAGACTATAGCTAAACTGTCATTTTCTATTAAAGATTGTACAAAATCATTCAGTTTTCCTTATTTATGAAAGAATTACAGAACTACAGATGATACGTTCTTTGACATTCTTGAATACAAAGCAGGACTGAAGCATTTCTCCACAAGATTATCTATATATAAAAAGAAATCTGAAGTTGTCTCCTTTGCTATTACCAGTTTAATATATGAGTGAAGTATATCTAGCTTCTATGTTACAAGTTTGGCTCCTTTTAATTTTTTTCTTAAGACCTTAAAATTAGGACCTTTGGAACATATAGGTACTAGTGTTTATGAAAAATAAGTTCACTGTATGATAAAATATAATAAATAATTAATCACAAATTCTCTCATCATGTGTCACTCTAAAAATATATGCTACCCAAAGAAATAATCTAATATATTTAATCTTGTGAAATACTTTTAAATGTGAAAACCTTCACACTTTTATTTCAGAAAGCTAAATTACATTAATCTAATTCACTCGATTTTTCTGAAATCTGTTTACTTCTGTAAATCTGCTAAGCATTGTTGATGGGCTGATACTTGACAGAAGACTGAGCATAGCCTAATTTCAGGAGAAATATTGTACTTTGAGGTATTTGGTAGATAGTGTTTATTACGCAGAAATTCTGTATCAGAAAAGTAGTATATTTCTTAGCATTCTCATTCTGTCCCTTTAAAAAAAAAAAACAAACAAACCAACAAAACCCAAACAAAAACCCAAATGCAAACCCCCCCAAAAAATGCCACCAAAAACTCGGGGAATTTCTTTGTCTATTTACATTTTGGTGCTGCCGTAGAAAAATATTTTCCTGAGTAAACAAGCTTGGAATAATTTCAGAAACCTGATAAATATTGATTCTGTTAAGGTGAAGTTCCAAATAAATTCCAATTGCAGTTGTAGAGAGTGTCATGAATTGTTTTAGGAAAAAAAAGTATGAGATTTATTGAAGTCATTATTATCATTGAACTATTTTGAAGCTTATGGTAACTGAAAGCAGCAGAAATGTTTACCTGACAGAAAAACATAATAGATATCAAGAAAAATAACACGCATTTCTCTAGAGTGTTCCTTTAAAAGTATTTATCCCTTACTTTTTCACAGTCAACTTTTCCCCTAATGGGGAAAAAGAAGGGGAGAAATATGCTACCCCCCTCTAAAAAGTACTTGTATTTGAGATCATTCCTTCATCAATCTCTGTTCACATTCCTTTGGTAAGTGATTTTTTTCTAGAAACCTTGTTCCTTCACAACTCCTATGATGTACAGGCTTTTAGACAGAGCTTTTAGGCAAATATTATTGATTTCACTCCATTTGTTGAACCTGCCCAAATGATACATTCTCCACCCTGTTATAAACACATCATTTTAGAGGAGAAATCATAGTTAAATTTTAATAAAGAATTGCCTGGGACAGAAAGAACTGATCTTAAATTTGACACTTTTTCCTTACTTATTGAGCTCCCTAAACCTGCTATCCCCTTTAATTTTTCGCCCAAGACTCACAAATAGCTTTTATCTCACACACATAAGCACACTGGACTAGCTCCTCATATGGATATTCTTTGTTCTGCAGATAGACAAATTGATTTCTCAGTATTTTATTGCCAAAATTATTCTTAGGTCACAGTGAATGAACTCAGATTCAGTGTGATCCCATGGAAATTAAAAAAACAAGATCTATTTTTTATTTCAGAAAGCTACTGCAGCTGGTATTTGAATGTACCATCAGGAAGCTAGTCTGTGGGCTCAGGAAGCTGGATAAATAACACACATGAGGATGTTATAATTGGGTCAAATCTTTTTACCCCAGATGTTTTCATGTGTCTTGTCTCCAACAGCAGCCAGATGTGGGTATCTAAGAAAGGGGTTCAAGAAACACTGCAGGTATAGACTGATTTCTTCTCTAATACACCTCTATAGGAAGTTTTAGAAGTTCATGTGCTGCTGCATCCAGCCTGTTTTGTGTTTATTATTCCCTGAAGGGTAAATCTTCCAGCAGTTTACTGATTTTAACACACAACATCCTACAGCAGCGAGTTTCAAGGCTTAATGTAAATTGTGAGAAAAGGTTATATCACTTTTAAGTCTGGAGCTGGCTAATTTCACTGGGTACCACATGGCAGTTGTATCATAAGAAAGTCATCCAGTGGCCATTCTCCATGCTTTTCGTTGTCCTCTTCCCAAGCTGAGGAGCCCTAGACTACTGACCTTCCTCCTGAAGGGGAGACAGGAAGATGTTTAATCTGTTTTATCACCCTTCAGTAGCTTTATGCTGCTGCAGCTAGGCTGATACTAAACCTCAAGACTGCTTAACTAAAGCTGACCTGACTTCACTGCAAAGTCAAACCAGAGACTGCAACGTAAAGCTTCTCTGGCAAAACAAGCTTCCTATGCTGTGTGATCGTCTGCTACAATGGAGTTCTTGATATTGCTCTCCAAAGTACGTCAAGATTAAAGTCTTATTTTTAAAAGTGAGCATTTATTCACAGGAGTTCAGCCTTCATTTTCCAGATGCATTAAGCCTGAAAAATTTGCGCCAACAAAATGGACTTCGAGCACAACACATTCTGCTTCCAGGAACCTTCTCTGTACGCAAGTCATATGATTAGTACCTGATTTAAAGCTCAATTTTAGTTAAAAGCTTCAGGCTGCAATTGCACCTTCAAGGTCACTGCGCCAGGAGATGCAAAATACCAACGGTAATGGTTGCTGCATGTTTGAAGTTGCAGGAATTAATATATATTTAGTCTTTTTTATGCACTGGCTCTGAATAGATGACTGCAATCTCCATAGTAGAAACAAGAATTGAGCCTAAATGTCTTAATTCATATAAACAGATCTCTCCTTTATTTTCTCCAGGTTCTATTCTTAATTAAGAGAAATCTGTCATGGATTTATTTTGAAAGAACATTGTAACTGCAATTTTAGAAGCCTAGTTTTCCTTAGAAAACAGTCAGACCCGTGAAACTTTGAAATCACAGAGAAACCAGCAGAGTAAATATACAAATTTCCCTTCTCCGTGTGCCTCTGAAAGCTACTTTGATTGGGTTTTTTTGAAGAAAAATATCCTTTGAAATTGAGGGTGAATCCTTCAACAGAAGCAAAATGCTACCTGGGGTTAAACTGAAGAGAATACTTGGGGGTGGATGCTGGGCAGTCAGCTGTATGCCCTTCACGGAGATACAAAAAATCTCTTTGATCATTTCATTGGGTTAATGTTTTGTAGATAGAGTGATCTACCTGCAGAAGAGAGCATCTCTCCTGTATTGCAGGGGCTCCAGGGCAAATAAAGTCTTGGTGACCTTCAGAAAGACACTGTAAGTCATAAAAACTAACAACAGCTTGAAAAGGTAGCAAGTCTACGGAAGTAAAAAGTTGTTTGAAACAGATCATAACTTTCTGAAGAACAGAATCTTGTTCAGCAACTGAATAGTATTTGAAGCCCGGCCGGAGTAGACAAATTATCTTCACAGGTTTCTGCTGCTCAGGGCTATCTCTTATGAGTTATTGCCTATCACAGGTCCTTAAGTCACACTTTGCTACTCCTCTGTTGAACATCCATAACCTGAACTTGACTAAACCATACCTTGGATAAAACACGTTTTCTAGGAAGATGTTCCAGGAAAGCATCTAATCTTGTTTGTTCCACTGGTTAGACATGGAAGAAACTGCAGCAGCGGTGGGAAGGAAGGACTGCACAGCTCTTCAGCTTAATGCAGGATCAGATGCTCTACCTCACTGTGTTAACACAAAGGAGGGAGTGGAAAAGACTTTCTGGCAAATCCATGCCTGTTTAACCACTCTTACTGCTAAAAAGATCCTTTATTTCCAGTCTGATTTTTTCTGGCTTCATATGCCAGCCATATGCCTTTCTCAGTAATATTAAACGCCCTTTGACACTCAGTGTGTTATTAGAGACAATTAAATATTTTTATTCCTTTTTTTTTTAAATGCTGCCTAAATAGACAGAATGTTTCACTGTTTATTTTTTCTATAGTCTTCCTAATTGCTTTAGTTCTTTTTTTTTGGTGAAACTACCTTAAAAACTTCATTTTTTACAGCTGTGAAAACCCAGACTAAGTACAGCATTATAGCACGTCTTCACAAATGCTACATGTGAAAATTAATATCCTATTTATGTTCAGTGCTCCCCTTGTACATCCCAGGATAACCTCAGATGCAGCACTGCTCTAGAAACAGCTCACAACTGTCTTGCCTGGTTCACTATGTTTCCTGCACTACTTCCACAATACTTAGGTTTTCCATGACTCAAGACTCTTTCTGTAGGTGTAGTCAACATCACCATTACCCCAAGAAATATTAGTGCCTGAAGAGTCAGGGTGCTGATTTTGCACAGCTTTATCCTTGAAAACAGAGTTTGCAGTTCTTGTTTTCTGATATGTAACCCTTTTTAATGGTCTGAACTGACCTAGACTTTCATCTTGCTCTGTAATGATTGCTGTTGGTCATTAAGCTTGTAGTAGTACTAGATATAGTACTGACTCACAGAAATATTTTCTTTTGATTAAGTTTTCTTACTGACAGTCAATTTTTAGCTTTCAGTTAGCTGTTTATTAACCTCTTGTATATTTGTTGGCACTGGGCTAATGATAAGGTTTCATCAGACAGTCCCACAACACTAAATCATGTATCATGCAAGATTTCAGAAGGGTTATCTGCACAAAACTATCCATATCAGTCAAATTTTAATTTCCTCAAGGGACGTCAGCATGGTTTGATGCAGGTACTTACCTAATAGTCTTGTCTTTAACTATATTCTTATCTGTTCTATGTCATTTGGAAGAATGTCAGCTGTTGAAGAGTATCACTATCTGCTGTATTTCAGTTCCCTCAGCCTCACTTTCCTGTACTTAGAATCATAGAATGGCCTAGGTTGGAAGGGACCTTTAAGATCATCAAGTTCAATCATCAAGGTAACACTGACAAAAGCCATCACTAAACCACATCACTAAGTACTACGTCTACCCGTCTTTTAAATATCTTCAGGGATGGTGACTCAACCACTTCCCTGGGCAGCCCATTCCAATGTTTAATAACTCTTTCAATGCAGAAATTTTTCCCAATACCCAATCTAAACCTCCTCAGGATGATCTGCTCCATAGCCTTCCCCGGCACCGAGGTCAGACTGACAGACCTGTAGTTCCCCGGATGCTCCTCATGGCCCTTCTTGTGGATGGGCATCACATTTGTTAGATGCCAGTCAACTGGGGACTTCCCTGGTTTACCAGCACTGTTGGTAAATGAAACTCACAAAATTCTGCTAACTGAAATGAGATAAACTGCAAAATGATTTTGGTTGAGACTTGGCTTCAAAGTCTTTTGAAGTAAATATACTCTTTCCATTCACTAATAATCACTGCTTGTTAGTCTCTAAGGTAAAACATCCAGACTACAGATGCAACCAGCTAAATGGGAAAATTATTCCTGATCTTTAGTGCTGCTAGTGTTTAGATTTAAGGAATGTTTCAACTGGAGACTTGTCAGAATAAAATACATTTAAAAATGTGCCTGGAAATGTCTGTCTTTGTTCCCAGGCACTGAAGATTCAGTGTTCCTAAGTGAACTGAACACTGCATGAGTGGTGTCCCATTAGGTTGTTAACAAAAATGAGACTGCTCTCATGAGGCCACCCCCAGAGAACAACGTTTTGAATAAGTAAATGTGTTCTGAGGCAAAACTTTCATATTCTTTGTCATCTATTATCTATCCTGCCCAGGATGGTGAGACAAATAGCAGCCTCTGTCATTTAATGACGCATTTATAAAGCACACTCAATTTGCAAAGTTAGAATTTGGAAATTATGACATTTATTGCAGGTGTTGTAGTGGCAACTTTTCTTGGTTTTTAGGAGACTGATTTTCTTCAGTTTCAGCTTTCTGAAAAATTGATTGCTGGGAACAAAACTGCCTTTGTTTAGTATCTCACCCTGCTTCCAATTAAGTTAAGATTTGCCATTGCTCCATAGCAGTAGTACCTTACATTTAAAGAGTCAAAAACCACTTAGAGGAAAGGTTGAGGGAAATATTTTCCATTTGTTAAAAAGAATACTATAACCACCTCCAAAATATCAAGAAACAAGAAAATATGCCAGGAAAAACCTTCTGCAAATTGTAAATAGTCTTCAATTTTCCATATACCCCCACTTGTATTAAGTTTTTAAAGTTTGTAAGTAGTATGAGAATTTATTTATTCCTGTCTCTTGCTTTCTGGAAATCCAGTAGGTATTGCAGTACATGCAAAAACAAAGGCATCAAACAAAAGAACCTCAGAAAGGGTGGGAAAGAAGTAAATGAAACCTAAACCAGTGTTGGACTGAGTCAGATGTTCATAAGATTCCTCTAAGTTGTAAAGTACACAATTAACTTAATATGCATTTTCTTAAAATTTCTCAGAATCTTAGGAACATCAATACAAGTGTTGATTTTTCACACTAACATTAACAAAGCACACAAGGTGTACCCAACATTGAATACAGAGAAAAAAGTCAATACTAAAATTTCAGAGAAATCATCCCAAAAAACGGACAGTTGTGTGATATTTTGTAGAACAAAAGTGATATCTAAACCTCTCAAAAGTGTTCAAAATTCAGGGAAATAAAAATACAAGAGTGGGTAAGTGAATCTCATCCTCAAATGTGCAAGTGTTGTAGACTGCAATTAACAACAGGTAGATCACCGCCATCAAGGTGCACACAAAAAGGCTGAATGAAGTTTGGCCCTTATAAGGATAAGAAAAAGAGGTGCTTCTTTCTGATGGCCCACGATATTTTTGACCTGGAGCTCTACTAGAAAGAATACTTGCTGTACAGGTAGCAGAGTAATTTAGCAGAGAATTTGTACGTCTGGACAAATCTCTTTACTTAGCATAAGGAGTGATACCAAAAAAGAAATATAACATGTCTATTTCTTTCTCTCCTCCCTCACCAAGAAGACAGCAACCTGAAAACCTCTGTTGCACGGAACTCCAGGATTGCAGGAAGCATCATTTTCAGCTATTTTTAAAGAAATAAAAAAAAAAAATACAATATCTGTATCCCAAACAGAAGGGATTTAAATTATGATCTGGATAAGATGTTGTGAACACACCAACCAAAACAGAGTTTTATCTCTGAGGTAAATGGACTGAAACAGATGGAAGAGAGAAAAGAGAACTTTCCTAGAGGCACAATGTCTCTGTCACCAGCTGTTACTGGGAGATAATGTGCAATGACAAGTGATGTATAGGAGGAAATCCAAATGTCTATAGTCTTTTTCCATGGTCTGCAAGAGCAGCAGATTCTCTTACACCTTCATCTTGTTTAAAGGAAAGACTCAGATTTACAATGGCCACGCGCATGGCAATTCTTTCACATCTGTATCAGACAAAAACCAAACTGGAAATAAATGTGTCTCAAGTCAGCTTATCTATAGTTTGTCAAAGCTTTATAGGTAATTAATTCATTATAGAAGCATAAGTAAGACATATTCCTCTTTTTCTCTTACAATTTTTGGTCTTTTCTTCATAATTTGAGTTTTGTAATATAAAAGTATGGTAATTATAGCAATTTGTGGTAATTTTTATACATGTATTAAAATGAGATTTTTTTGATGTCTGAATAATGTTGCAGTAACAAATATTAAAAAAGCAGACTACAATGAGATCTTGGTGTGTCTGCTTTAAGTGATTAAGACAATTCAAAGTGCTTATTAATTCACCATGCTGTGAAATCTAGGAGTGCTGTGGTTTCCTCAGGCTTGAGTTCTTTAAACAGTTAAATCAAGAACAAAATTTGTCCAGCTGCTTGAGAACTGGTGTATGTTCTAAAGCTCTCTGTCAGTACTAGGTTCTCAAATGGTATTTAAAGAGCTTATAGCTAAAAGTTCAGATCGATACTCTTCAAGAGTACCTAAGAGTTATGACTGTGCCCATCTGAAAATCCAGATATTCATCTAATTATTTAAGTGCCTGAATATTTTTAATGTCTGTCTCACAGTGCTGAAAGAAAAGATCTCCCATATCTGGAAATTCCTACCATGTGCAAAATGAATTTCTGAACCTCTTCTTATGTTGGGGATGAAAGTATTTCTTAAACTAACAAGACAAAATCAGATTCTCTCCCTTCCTCTATTTACAAAAGAAGAAAACTCCTTAAAGTAAAACAGAAGCTCCAAATACACAAAGAGAAAGCTCTGTGCTTAGGACTCTTCCTATGTCATAAAAAACCATCTCATCCAAGCCCTAAGAAACCTTTCCTAAAGTGGCACCAAGATGGTTCAGTCCCATCTCAGGCTTTCTAATGAGGTAGATTTTAATTTTAATACTTGTACAAAGACACAGTTATTAATTTCCTAACCAAAAAGACAAAGGGAGGGAAAGATGCAGGCAAAAATGAAATAAAAGTGCCCTAGCATCCATCTGTATTTTGGCTGGGTTTCTTAGGAAGCCAACAGGTTCTACCTACGTCGGGGTTTTACCTGTTTCCCTCTGGTTATATTAGTGCAGACTAATAGAGGACTGTTCAGAATGACTAGAGTGCTTGAGCAAGATTATGTCATGAGCTGGGCACATGGAGGTCATGCAGTGTAGCAGATTGCTTGACTGGCAGCTTGACTGGGGCAAGCAAGAGCACAGTCCTTGCATCCCTGTCCAGAGGCAGAAGGATGCTCGTGTCGTGACTTTTTACATCTCATAAATTAATCCAGGGTGTAACAGAGGAATACTCAGTGCAAGATTTATGTCCCTGGGATTTTTGAGAGTAGGCACGTTGTGGTCCTTCATCTCAAACAGGCACTTGGCTCAGATACGTGCATTAGGAACAGTAGGGGTCCATGGAAGAGATGGCAAATGGGATTGTTTCCTTATTTCATTGTGCTTTCATGTTTCACTGAGCATGGGCACTGCATCGTTTCATTAATAGCACTTAAGCACTATATTAATTATGAAACAGCTGCTCATTATGCTTATGAGGAAAATAGTCATGACTTCTTTTTTAAAATCAACTATAATTTTCTTCTGTTTATACAAAAGCCATTGGTAGGGAACAGTGAGGAGACCTGACTTAACAGACTCCTAGCAGACTCACCATGGGTTCAAGCCTAAGAAAGCACCTTAGGCCAGTACAAATGCTATGGCAGCTTCATTTTTACGTGGTTTTCTTTAATTTGAAGAAATGTGTTAATTTAATTACACTTTGTATTAGTCATTAGAAAAGTTCTCAGCAATCCCTTTTGTCTAACTCCTTGCGTAAACTGTGGGATGAATGGAGAAGGGCCACGTTTACAGTTGTGGTCCTTGGGATCAGGCAAATCCGTGTTTAACATCCTTACCTTATAGGGAAGAGAGACTTTGCATCTCGTGTGCCAGTCACAGAGTTTCCTTGGCTGTGGAAAGTGGGGAGACGCAGAAATGCTGACCGTATACCTGGTATGAGCACTACATCCTCTTCTTCACTAATTGCTTTTTGATCCTGTGCTGGAGATCAGTGACAGTCACAGATATTTTAGGAAGGTGGTCTATTTATGTAAAGTCTGGAAAGGCAGGTACTGGTTTCAGGCAATTTTCAAATACATACTGTAGTCTCTTTGTATAACAAACATTTATTGAACACCAAAAATATTTTAAGCAGCACTTGGGATACTATGAATAAATTTTAAACAAAACTAGTCAGTTGCTTTTCTAGTACTGAATTCCTCATTGTGTGTCTGAGATCTGTGAGCATACTATTTTATCTTTGTGGTTTCGTTCTTGAGGAAAAAAAAATAATAAAATCCTGTTGTCGGTCAGCATAATTTAGAAATTTAAACTACCAAAACAAAATATGAGCATATGTGAGCTGCAATTTGCACAGCAGAAGAGTATCCATCACACACACCCAACAAAGCTATCTTGGCTGTACATGACAACACGGTACAATTCACTTCTTCCACCACTGAAAATCCTCAGTGTACAGAACTAAAAATTATTTTCTCATTCCAGCACCCAACTTACATGAATATTATTTCTGAACTAAACATTATTTTCTCATTCCAGCACCCAACTTACATGAATATTATTTCTGAAGATATAGCTATTAAAAATATAATACTATACCAAATACTCCAAATTACAATATCCACAAATCACGTAACACTTAGAGAAATCACAGCTGTCTCTGCTTACTTATGCTGTGTCTAAATGGATAATAGAGGACTTGTTCCACTGGATTGCATCTAGGAGTGACATTCTGACAGAATGGAAAATGTGACGGTTTTGGTTTTTTTTTTTTTGGTTAGGATTTTTAGTTATTTTTTAAGCATATTTTCAAGGATCACAGTGTTTTCTAAGAGTTATAACTCAAATTGCTAGAGGTAGCTCTAGTATGCTATTTAGGTTCATAAACACAGGAAGTTCTGATTTTCCACATGAATAAACCAACAGTAAAATTCCAGTTTTACTGTTGGTAAAACAGTACCAACCAACAGTAAGCTTCCTATAAATAAGAACTCTCTATTTCCTTTATGTCTGCATTTATTCTATGTACAGAATGACATTTATATAGTTAATACCACAATTTTACTTTTAGAATTAGGTATTCATCTCACATTCTGGCTCTTTTAAATGATCAATAAATTTGTGGCGAGTTTGCGTAAGTATTTTTTTCAAATGAATTGAGCCCTTGACTGAGATATTTTAATTGCTATAATTTGAATAACTAATTCCAAGTTCTGAAAATGAGTTGAAGGTAGTATGTGATTAACTACTGTTAATGAAGCCATTACCTGATTAAGTAACATTTTATGCTTGGAACTGATTATCTCTAAATGCAAATCAAATTGATTTGAATTGTCAGTTTTTCTCCTGGTTTTGTAGTATATTTTTAGTGTTCTGCAACTACTGTTATGCAACATACTTTTCTATTTTCATTCTCCTGGCAGTTCTATAAGTTTATATGTCTAATATGAACCCAGAAAATTTCTGTTCCAAACAAGTAGATTAACTTGTCTATTAACATGCAAAATTTTCTTTGCACAAAAAAATTACCCAGAAAGAAAATCAAACTCAATTATAATGAAATGGGAATTAGACACATTGTTAAGAGCTATTTCCATTGCTTCACACAAACTATACCAAAGTGCAACAAAGATCCCAGTGGTGGGATGCAAAATTATTGATAGAGGAAGTTTATGATGTTGCAGCATTCATTTGTTTAGTTTAAACAACTGCTGGTTTATTTTCATAATTCCTAAACTAGTTTTTATTTCTAATGTAAACAATGTTGATATATAAAAGTGATGTAACTGTGCACGGAACACTGGAACTGGAGGGATCTTTACCCAATAAAATGTAAAAAAATTAATCACAGAATGGTTTAGGTTGGAAGGGACCTTAAAGATCATCTAATTCCAACCCCCCCTGCCATGGGCAGGGACACCTCCCACTAGACCAGGTTGCTCAATGCCCCATCCAGCCTGGCCTTGAAGCAGGCTCATTTTATGTTATCTTTTGTTATTATGTGTACTGCAATATCCCTCACTCAGATCCTCCTGCTCTCATGTCAAGCTTTATACAACCATTTATGGAGAGATAGATCTTCCTCAAAGGAATTCTTAAATTAAGTGGGCAAAACAAAAAAGACTGGGAAAAAGAAAGGAAAGGTGTGTTTGTGGGAGGAGGGATTGTAAGGGCTGCTTGTTTTCACAAGTTTTTACAAGGTTTACTTGTTTTTACAAGTATCATAATAAAATTTTAAAGCGAACATCAGTACTAGAACTGTTGAAACAACTTATCATGCCAGAGTAGTTTCATTAGAAGGGGAGAAAATCATCATAACATTATGTGGGTTTTGCAAATGAATAACATTGGAGCCACTGTGACAATCAGAGCACTCAGGGACATTGCTAACTTTTCTACATCAACCTAACAGTAATCATGAAAGATTGCTACAGGGGGAGATATTCAGGAATAAAGATAATTATACTGGAGAGACCTGTGTTGTCCATAAAATAAGATGGGCAAGCCTACCTCAGGTAGTGAGCTTTACAGATATTCTGTAACATACCCAATATGAATTGCATGAGATGAAGTGGAAACCATATCTCCTGACCATTACATTTATGAAAAAGGTTTAATGTCTTCTCCTAGAATGATTTCCAATTATGCATAATTTCCAACTTCTGCATAATCTTCTGCATCATACTTCCCTAAATAAAGTGTAAATATATAAGAAATAAATCAATTACCTTTTACTTTCATACACTTGTCATCTCACATTTAACCTAGAGTGGGGGTATCACTTTCACTAGGATGATCAAAAGTTTTGCCAAAATGAAAGCGGAAAAAAAAAAAACTCTTGTAATAATTTACAAAAGGCAGTTATGCGGTATGGTCTGCAAATTATGCAAATATCTCAGCTGAACGTGCTGGGTATGAGATATACAAAGATTTCTCGGGTAATGTTTTTACCACTTACAGTTGGCACAAGACAGCAAAATGAGGAAGAGATGGTTCAGTATGTTAAGATATCTATTGAGTAAAATGATTCAGAATAAGTGATGTTAAATGTGTTTTGGTATCACTTTATACATTTCCTTGACAAATCCATATCTTTGTGTTCTTGCTCGCTGTAAGGTCATACATCCCAGAACTGTAAGTGCTCTATAATACATAATCTCCTTTTGCGACCTTTATATTACAATGTTCTAGTAATAATGGAACCATTTCAGATTGAAGTATTGTCCAACGAGAATAAGGCTGGAAGAGCCTAGGCCATGCCTCCAGGTTCATTCTGAAAACTAGCTGGTGAGCTTCTTCCGAAGTTAGTAAATTCTAAGAATATATATCTTTCCTGGATAATAAGAATGCCCCAAACTGGCTAAGATTAGCCAGTGGCATAGTGCACAGTGCAATCATTATTTTTTAAAAGAAAGTGTGCTAGAGGTTTTCACAGAGAACACACTGGAAAATACAATATGAGCCTTGCTATAAGCCTGTGTTAATATTTTCTTGTCATCTACCACATTTTATTTCAGCTAAATTATATAGTTTCTGGACTTGCAAGCTGCTTGTTGCTTGCAAAGCATTGACACAACCTAATCCTTCTTATATGGAGCAAATAGTATAGCACATACACAGCTAATAAATGCAAGAGCAGGACTAGATGAATGTGCTTGTTTAGATTAACACTAATCACCAATTCATAAAAAAATACCAAAATGGTTAATATTTGTCCAAAGCAAATTTTATGTGCATAGAATAATTTGGCTCTCTAAAACCAGACTACTCAGGGAGCATATTTAGTTTAGCACTAAAAAATACATTAAATAATAGAGAGGTGGTTTACAGAAGGCAAACTGGTTGAGAGCTGAATCACCTGAATCTGTGTGTATGATGTTGGTTTTCCTAGATGTGTGCAGTGGAGGAAAGAGTCATGATCATTCATATCTTTTGATGTGCAAACAGAGATGATTGGAAAGTGACAGATATTGTACCTATTTGCCTCATCTGTCCCCTTGGGTCAGCACTGAATTTCTCTTTTAGTGGCACTCTAGAAAATCCATCATTTTATAATAGCACCGTTCACATGGTAGATACCCTGCAATTGAAGCGTTATTAATATATAAGTACTTTCACAACATAAACCCTTATAGCACTGCATACTGGATCTTTAAACACCCTTCACTGACAATGCAAGCATTCTCCGTGTCTCACATGTATGGTTATCACATTATAAAACAATACTACAACATAACCATAAGTTAAAATCATACAGTTTAATTTTCAAGAAGCTCACATGAAATATGTACATCTTTTCTACCTTTTCCCTTTATCCTAAGCCCCAACCTTTTCTGAACTCAGACTCACAGTTTTGACAGTGTTCTTCATCTTATCCCACTTTTCAGGTGATTGTAAGGCGGGGATGTTAGCAGTTGGAGTGACTCTTCGTGGCTTGAAACAAAAAGATTTCAGCAGCGTTAAACAAAGTTGCATTTTGGAACCTGTATGCTTTCTGAGTCATAAATGTCAATTAAATTTGATCCTTTCAGTATTAAGGGGGTACAATGCTCTGATCTTTGGAAATTTGCTGAAGTATGATACAGTTTGATGACTGCGGTAAAAAATGGCAAGGATTCCCAGTTCTGCTCTATAGTAAATTCTGGAACCTAGGGTAACTATTTAAACTATCTAAACTCTGAGACCTAGGATAACTGTTAAAACTCTGAGGGTTTTTTCCTTTTTTTTTTTTTCCATCAATAATTATATTAAAATACAAAATACATATCTGTGATATTATTTATGAGGTTCTAAAGTCCACAGAGAACTAAGTGGTGAATGTCATGGTTCTTTTCATAAAGGAAAGCTGATTAGGTGATCTAATAGCTTTTTTCCAAGCTTCAGATCTATGAATATATGAATAATTTTGTATTTTACAGAGATAGCAACGTTTAATTTATTAACATTAGTGCGGCCAAGTCAGAACCTCAGTATAGACAGCAAGAGAAAAATACAATCCAGGATTTCAGTCAATTTAAACGGGTGTTGACTAATTCAGGACACTGGTCTCCCAGGCAAACGAGTGCCAGGTAACCTCTGTCTGGGTATATTTGTGAAATAGAATGGATATAATAAAAGAAGTAACTCAAGTCTTATAAAGGAAGAACTGAGAGGGAAATATGTCCTTTTGTATAAGTGGGAAGACAGTTAGGTGAATAATTCACAACAAATCATTTATTTATTTGTCGTACTTTATCTCTTCTGTGCAAGATTTGTCCATATACAAGTCGTTATTTTCTCCAATGCATTCATTATTCACTGTATTATTTCTGTGGGCAATTTTTGCTCTGAAGATTGTCTGTTAGAAGTTTATTGCAAGCATTCATTATTCAAAATTTGTGCTGTTCATCTTGGGAATGTGTCACCTAGTATATTTTTGCTTGTTTGCTTGCTGATTGGTTGAGCATAATTCTTCGATTTCCAGTGTGAACCATGAATTGGAAACTTGCTTTCCATGCTTACTATTAAATATCATTTATAAGTTGCTGTGTTGATAAATAAGCTCAATTCTTATAAGATCCATGAAGATCTCAAACAAATGGATGCAACCATTTTATGTTCTTTAAAATATCGGACATGTTCTTATTGGATAGTTTTAGGACCTAACATTTGCAAAACCCATTATAATATTTTTTCTGCTTTAGCTTTGTCTTGAAGTCACAATTGAAATGCAAACAGCTTTAGTGAAAGTCAGTCATCCGTCAGAGATGCTCCACAACAATTGAGACAAAAGGAAAGACTAGAATAATGGTGTATTCTTCATGTAACTAGAATATTGCTAAAACACTCACCATTTACTTGATGTAATTTATCACTGAAGCTACATATCTTTGAAGACATTCTATTTACACTATGACAAAGTCTGTGTTCATCAAGTTTATTTATGTAGACATTTGCCCAATTCTAATGTTAATTTGTTGACATCCGTTGGAAAATTGTCAGTAATATAGGAAATGATATGCATTGCCCATTTGACTTGGTGTTTTGTTTCTAATGTTGGCCAACACAAGAATTTTCTGAAGGTGAAGGAAGCCTGCATTAGCAAACACATGATAAACAATCTCCCCTCCTACTCCCTAATAGACACTATTCAGCACCAGAGCTTGATTTTCCATACTTATATGAAATCTGAATTAAAACATGGTCTGACTGAAACTCTTGAAGGGAATGCTGAGATTTTCAACAACTGGAAGAGAAAGAGACTGTAAGTCTTCATGGAAGACAAGTAAGTCAAGGAGAAGCATTGTAGAAACCTATGTGGGTGCATTTTAACAATCACCAGAATTAAATGTTTTGCTTTAGTTTTCTTTCATGATATTCTTCCAAAAAATTTACTTATGGAACAGCTTGATTTCCATGATTTCTCTCTGCCATATCTATGAACGTTTTAACAATGCCATTTTCTTATTCATGTAAGTGGTGTCCCAAGCTCAAGTTAACCCCAAAATTTTTCTCATTCCAAGTCCTTTTCTCAAGTCATACTCCTTGACTTCACGTGCCAGGTTGTTCCCTCAGAATTTAGTCTGTACCAGTTCTTCCTCAATGCTGCTTGATTTCAACAGGGAGTCAGGAAAAGAGTTGGGTTAGTGGCCTCGTTCCTCTCAGTTCTGAGTCTTCCAAATTTTTTTCCCCAACATAACACAATGCTCACTAGATGTGGGACCGGGTTTTCTGAGAAATATGAAAAATGGAATGAGTGTTTTGATCATATTCAATTCACCTACATCTTTGAAGGCCAAATAATTTAAAACTGGGAAAACCTTATCTCCTATGGCATACTATCTTTATTAGTGTGCGACAGTACTGGATGTAGTCATTGGTTTCTTGCACAGTCTAAAGGTCTTTTTGTGCAAATGATGTATAAAATGGCTAATAGCTTTGACTATGTTTGTGTGCAGCAATTGCTTCTTGCAAACATCTGTTTAATATTTCCTTTAATATGATTTACAATACAACTGAATCTTTATGTGACCAATAATTGTAAACTTAGGGAGGGAATTCTCTGATGAAGAAGCTGCCATTAGTGGTATTTTTGAATCAGCACAAAAAGGTTTTGTCTGTCATGAGATATTCTATTACTATGCTTATCATTCCCAGTAGCAAAACACAATGAGGGAAAATACCTGGTCTAGTGAAAAAAAACCCCAGTCATAATTTCCCTATGGGATGTTGTTCTTGAATGTTTTTGAAGAGTTTGGCAGAATCTGGCTTCATGTTCAAAGTCACTGAACTTCCTGGTGAGTGCGTACACACCTGAGTCATCTCACTGCAAGCAGTTGTATAAATTTTGTTTCCTGGGTATGTCTAACTGTAGCTATATTTTAACAGGAAGAATTCAGTTGCACAGTAACAGTAACATTCGTCCCGGAGCAATGCATCAACTTCAAAAAATTGGCTCAGCTTAAACCCCATTTCTCTGACTCACCTGAGTTGTGAATCTAGAAAAATTGAAAAACTGAAGGATTTTGACACACAGAGATAACTGAGAAGGAAAAAAAATTACTTTTACCTGAGATTTGAAGAGAAACAGAAAGCTAAAAACTGGAGGACAGGTTTTGTTTCTTCTCATCCTCTTTTCCCCTTTTCTTCTGTACAAACTTTCTACCCCATTGCGACATCATAATCCTTCTCCCATTTGCACTGTCCCTCTGACCTTAGTGTTTTCCTTTCAAGCTGGACTTCCTTGTGGCTGGGGGAAGGTGAAGTCCCTGTGAACTGCAGCCAGTCCCAGCTTCCTGCTCCTGCTGGAAGAAGGAGCCATTGGGTTCAACTGCTAGAAGCCCCTGGGCCTCCACCATCCTGCTCATATTGTGCTGGGCGAGGCGATTATGTCTCACCACATTAATTACATAAGGGGTTAGCTTAGCACTTGATGCTTAGTACAGAACGGGGGTGTTCTGCCTTTCTGTTGGTTTTATTTGGGATTAGGATTGCTCTACAGGGTTGAAAATATCTTTCCATGCATGGCATTGTGCAACTCTATTGTGTATTCTTTTGTCTAAGGAGAAGGAAAGCAACTTCAACTGTGTAAGGTCCAGGGCCAAAAGCATTATTAATGTTTTCGTAAACAGCAATGACAAACTTCCAATGAAACGGGTTATATCTTGTGGATGATAAATATACAAAATTGCTCTAACATCCTAAATTTTCTCACCCGGCTTGTCTGAGCTGCCATAGGATTTTAGTGGATGGCAACCTCTTTGATAACACCCTGTATTCAGATCTTTTTTTCCTCTTTACTCCTTGCATTTCAAACCCTTCAGCTCTTTTTCACTCTGCTGCCCAGTCTCCTACATCTCATTTGCCATAATTCCTCACATCCCTTATGCAGTTTCCGCCCCCACCATCACTCTATTGTTAAGCTGCTGTTGCTACGTCTTCCTTTCCTGCTGGGTCTCCTCTGTGAAGTCCTTCCCTTTCAAGTATCACTTTCAGTGCTCTCTCCTTCACTAGGAGCTATTTTTTTCCCTCCTGTGTCTCTTTTGCTCTTAGTGAAGTCAATTCTTTCATCTCTGTTATCTGATCAGCTCCCCACTTGGAAGAGCCATCTCAGTTCTCACTCCTGCAAAGCCTTTTGAAGGAACGAGCTCAAAAAAACAATCTTCTGTGCTCTGCTATTATGCCCACCTCTCCCCCACAAAACTGGCTGCTCTCCTTCTCCCTGTACACTGATTTGACCCGGAGAACATTGTCTCTCCTTCCACCAACTGACCTGACTGATGCCCACCTCTCTTACCAGTTTCAAGGCTACACAACCGTGGTTTCAGTGACATAAACTGCTTAAATGTTTATGAAAAGGTGCTAGCAACTATCAATGACCTCTCTAGCTTGCTAAACAGCAGGAGACATTTTTTCCTTAATTTTTGTTAAATGTTTTCATAATACAGAATAAAACAGAGCAACAACTAAAACTGTGTTGTGATTACACCAGAAAATGGATGTTTATTTCAAGACTTGCTCCTGAGGCACAGGTACTGTTTGCTTCAAACTAACTCAGCGTGAAAAGGCATTTTATGTGAATCTAGAGAATTCATACAACATGTTCCCTTAAACTCTTATGAAACAGCTTAAGTCTGGAAATAAAATCTGTGATGTTTCTTAATCAGACAAAACCTAAGAAGTTTTGCAGCATGAAAAGTGATATCTTAGTTTAATAAGTGTTTGCAGCTCTGCTTTTCAAAAAGACTATTTTGTGGGTTTATGTGCTTACAATATCTCTGTGGAATACAAACCATATTTAATTTCTTTCTCCAAAACATCAATATCTCTATCAGCCACAGCTAAAAAACGACAGCTAATTTCTAATTTCTTAATTATACATTGTTATGTATACTTTCAGTAATGAACAATGCCCTGCGAGTGCAAATGGAAAATCTGAAGTAATGATAGTCACACTTCAAAGCTATCTGAAAGTTCCAAAGATCATCCAAATTACTTTGATCCGGAAACTGTGTTAAAAACTTCATTGCTACAGATCTTTCCCCTATTCTTTCACAGAATAGGACTGAAAATGTGAGTCTCTTAAGCAGATCTCTACTACTTTTCTTAACGAAGGAAAATGAAATGTGGACACCTGAGGTTCATTTGTCTTCTTTTAAGTTTGCAAACCCTTAAAAAACCTTTGCACTGGGATTACAGCTGTCAAGAGTAAGAAAATTCTGTTGCATACGTGAATGAGAGATTTTGACTTTTGGGCTTTATTGCAAGTTGAATTGGAAATGAGAAATTTGAAACACATCAGTTAGAAAGGATTTCTTTAAGTTAACGGACAGAACTATTTCATTTCAACAGCACTGCTTTCTTATTTTTTCACCTTTTTATTTTTTATATTAAATGGTACAAAAATATATGCAAGAAACAGCACCAGATTTTTTGTGAGTGGTATGGTTTGATGCCCTTGTCCTTGGCTAAGCTATAGCCTTGCATTATAACCTAATAACTACGTAACACCACAAATTTAGCACAACAGTATACAAGTGATTCCTATATGCATTATAGAAACTGTAATATGAACTGCTAACACTTTATACTAAAGACTATAAATTCATGATGGTTGGACTGGGTTTTCCTTTCTTTCCATGTACTTCATAGGTTCTCAGCAGTGTCTGAATGCTGTGAGTGTCACAGGGACAGAAGTCAACAGTTGGAAATCCAGGGAAGGTGTCAACTGAGGATTGATTCCCAGGTCATCAAGAACAACCCCCCTTATTCCAAGCATTTGAAAGAAATGGCCTGTGGAGCTGGACAGAGACCAAATCCCATTTTTTTTCAGGCTGGGATCAATGCCTAACTTGGCTGGATGCTTTCAGGAACAGCAGAAAATGATGAGTAGGGTGCTTGCAAGCATTGTGAGAAATAGTACCTCTTATTGACCAACTGTATTAGAAATGATGAGAAAATCATTGGAGCTCTGCTACAATTTACAGATTCCCATGGTAGAGAGAGTGAGTGTAAGTCTATATCTTCTGTAACAAAGATTTCTGAGGTAGGCATGGCAGAAAATGAAGTGTGTTATTTTAGATAGCAATATGGGGAGATAAAGGTCATACAAACATTCCAAGTCTTTGATAACAGCCACATATTGGGATGTGCTAGTTATCTGTACAGTACACCATGGCTGGCTTGGAGGGGAAGCTGCCCCAAAAGTCACAGTTTTACTCTCAGTCACAAATGGTGGTTGTAGTCTCACATAAATTTGCAGTTTGTAGCTGTTTATAAAAATGCTCACCTTAAAGTGTCATGCTTGTGCTAGCAGGTGTGAGTCTAACTTTGCACCTCTCTGGAAAAAGTTAAAGAGCAATAAAACTTTCCTCAGATGAGGAAACACAGCAGCGTGGTATCCCCACACAAGAGTGCTATGAGGAATATAAGAAAGAATATTAAAAATAAAAAGGTATAATTTGTATTTTTCAAGAGTCTGACACAGAACCTTACCCAGAGGGAAAAAAAATTCTATCACAAATAAAACTAAACACTGGTAATTTCTGTATCATGGAAATACCTCTGCGTATTTATGCATCTGAGACAGTCTTTGGTGTCTTTGGGGTTATTTGCAATTCTTTCTCTGTCATGCTAGTCTCTTGAACGCAAAAATAAGTGTGCTTAGCACAACATTTGTAATGATTTTTGGCTCAGTTGTTTTATGATTTCAGGGTTTTTTTCCCCTTTGCCTCAACTTTCTGCTTATCATGACTAACTTTTCTGTGTAGCACCATGTAGAAAGGCTCTGAATTTACACAAGTATTATATTCTCTATATTGCATGGTTTTATTTGTCCATACTTCCATATCTGAAATATCACAGTGTTATATTCTGAAGTATCCAATTACTCACCAAAGTAATTTTCAGATGGGTTTTGCAATAACTATTCTGTGCATTCAATACCATCATTGATTGTAGAGGTGACCCAGACGTATCACTGTTGCAGGTTTTCCTATTAAAACACTTTTCTAATTCAGTAATTTCTTGCTACTTAATGGCATCCTGTTTCTTTCAGAATAAGCTTCAAATGGCATGTCTCATTGCTACCAAGAACAGGATGCAGGGAAAAAGATGATTCCTGCACAGCACATGACTCAAAATAATGTGATGCAGCCTACAAGGAAAGAGTTAACCCAGACATCAAGTAAAGAAAGAGCTGAAAATGAGCCTGAGTTTAATGAACAGAGCAAAAATTAAGGTAGTCTTTTCATGCAGACTGATTGGGAAAAAAAACCCAGATTTTTTTCACAGGACAGGAAAATAAACTCTGAGGAAGTAGAGCTATTTCATGGGCTTGGGGTCCTGGAAAAGCCTGAGAAGAGATAGCATCTTTGTGTAGATGGAAGGAGACCATGTCACACAGAGTTATTTCCAACATTTTTGGGAAAGAGAATATGCTATCTAGTGCACAAAGCAAACTGAAGAATAATGTATTCCTTCTTTAATGTATTTTAATTGGAATTCTCTCATGTTTTACTGGTTAGAAAAGGTGCATTTCCAGAGGTATATAATTTTTCCATTGCCTGTGTCCTTTGCACCAACTGTAAAATAGAGTCAATATTTCACAGTGTATTTAAGGGATTACTCAGTTTTCCTGACAAATAGGGTCACTTTTGGAAGGCCCTGGTCTCTAAGTCCCATGATCTCTTTTGATAGTCTGATTGTACATTCATAGAATACACTATTTAAAGTAATCTGTCTGTCCTTAACCATCCCACAGCCTCAGCTTCTTTCTAAGGTGCAACACATTTTGCGTATTCAATTGTAATTCTTACTTCTTTAATGAAAATAAGCAGACTTCACTTACTGCCATCTGCCTTAAGCAGAACTTTGTATCTGCTCTCCACTATGCTGACATTATCTTTGATTTGGAAGCTAGCAAATCCATCACTTCTTTCTACATCCAAACTGCATCCAACTGTAATTTCAGACACATGCTCCAAAAGAAAATACTTGTGTGTGTGCATGTCTGCGTGTGTCCCTGTGGCCGTGTCCTTTACTTGGTGAAGAAAGATAAAATTTTACTTGTTTTTTCTGACAATATATTACCATTACCAATAGAAAGATTTATGTCTTTCTCTTTGGCACAAGAGCTTGAAGGGGCACAGGGCCCCTGAAGGAAGCATCTGGATTTGCACTAGACACAGAGCAATGTATATTTTTCTACAAGGTCAGTTGCTTGACAGAGCATGGCAAAAAATATTCTTCTGCTATCGTTTTGCTGTGGCCATAGACAGAGTAGGAATTTTGTTGGTTGGTGTCTAACTTACAATTCTGATGTGTCTCATGCACCTTAAAATGTTGCTAATTTTAATATGTTGAATGATGCTTTGACAGTGATATTTCTGTATTACCTGACGAGGAAACAAGGCTCCTAAAGGCTTTTGGTACTTACTGCCAAATTCCCTCTGTGGAGTTTGAGAATACAGAGAGAGATAACATGATACAATATTCATATTAACCTCTCCTTAAAGCTAGTTATTTCCTGATAAAAACATTGCCTTACAAGAGACCTACTGTTCAGAAAAGCTCATCCATACTATGCATTCAAATAAAGCAGGAGGTTTGAATATGAGACATTTTAAAATTATAATCATGCCCTAGCTGCTCAGTTTGTGTTTTGATGTATTTCTTGGAGCTCAGACCCAGGCAAGGGAATTCTCAATGCTTGTCTGAATGGTTCATGGGATCCTCACTGGCATTATCATTCTGCACGTTAGAAGCTGGATGAAATTTGGAATTCCAAACAGTTTTGACAAAGTCAACTTTTTGGAAATTGTTGAGGATAAATTTTCACACTTCCCTGCTTCTTTAAACAGATCTATAGATTAGATTTTTTTCGTACAGAATCATAGAATGGTAGAATCGCCTCGGTTGGAAGGCACCTTTAAGATCATTGAGTCAACCATAAACCTATCACTGACAATACCATCACTAAACCATGTCCCTCAGCACCATGTCTACACATCTTTTAAATACTTCCAGGGAAGCTGACTCCACCACTTCCCTGGGCAGTCTGTTCCAATGCTTGACAATCCTTTAGGTACAGAAACTTTTCCTAATATCCAAACTAAACCTCCCCTGGTGCAACTTGAGGCCGTTTCCGCTTGTCCTGTCGCCTGTGACTTGGAAGAAGAGACTGATCCCCACCTCACTACACCCTCCTTTCAGGGAGTTGTAGGGAGTGAGAAGGTCTCCCCTCAGCCTCCTTTTCTCCAGGCCGAACACCCCCAGCTCCCTCAGCCTCTCCTCACAAGACTTGTGCTCCAGACCCCTCACCAGCTTCATTGCCCTTCTCTGGACACACTTCAGCACCTCAATGTCTTTCCTGTAGTGAGAGACCCAAAACTGGACATAGTGTATCAAGATACACTGCTGATGTCTCAGGGAGGTGGTTTTTTTCAGGCAAAACTCTCAACTGTTTGATTAACATTCAAAATAGCGTTAGTATCACAAAACCAATATATTCAGCTTCATATATTCAACAGGAGTCTACACGGCTCTACTAGGACAAATTTTAATAGCAGGTCATTTTTGCATAAAACCACAAAGCAATATTTTCTGTTTTACCTAATGAATATTTCATGCTAAATGCACAAACAGTATCAGAAGTAAGGACCAGAAATTAATATCTTCTTTCCAATGAGTGCCCTCACTGAAGGGTCACCAGATCTTGTTCTTGCAAGCACTTCTTGATCCCATAAATCCTGAACTATTTCCAACACAGTGTCAGAATTTCAGCAGGAACATATAGGTCAGGGTATTACCCCAGGCTGCTGGAAATATGGATCTGTCACTGAGAGGAAATTGAACGTGGGTAAGTGCTATAAAAAGGGATGGGAAGAAGCACTGTCAGGTTCTCTTTCTTTTCATATGATTTAAAAGAAATAATAATTCATATGTGCAGCTCTGAGTGGTTTTGTCCTTCTGTCTGTCTTAAAGTGTATGTCCAAACTTACAGCTGTGAGATCTTTCACCAGTAGGGTCAGTTGCAATCCTCATCTTCCCAGGGCAAGTGTCTTTTTGCTTTATCCCACTCAAAGCCTTTTGAGACTAATCTAAATCTCTTCACTGATTGCAGTGAACCTTTGATCTTTGTTCTGTAGGTTGTACCTATAAACGTGACACTTAATGATCTTGGTTAAGTATATAATTACTGCTCTCCCCAAATCGCAATGGATTATGTGATGTTGTTTCTGGAGCATGCTATCTATTAATTTTAAGAATGTGACTTCCATTAAAAGTTCTGTCTGTGTTATAACCACACTAATATTTATTCACAACAGGAGTAATACGTTGATTGACTGACTGGTTGGTCTTATCAAGCCCAGGTTCTATGAGGGATGTTATAACCATTAATTGCTGCCTCAGGATCCTCATAATCTGACATTATTTTCCTATTTATTTCCCTGTTTCTGTGTTCCAAGTCTCCAGCTGAGAAGTGCACTGTCCTGAAAGCTGGATTGTGGTACTCCACCTGTAACTCTTAAGAAAAATTCTTAGAATTGAATCGATAAAACCCAATGACTTTCACTTTTATGGTTTCAAAGCAGCAGCTTTAGCTGTATCAATTTGAAAATGAAATGAGAGGCCAGAGCACCCTTTTCCCCCTCTTACTCTCTGCTTCCACTATGTTCTATAGTAAAGGATTTGCCATGTAAAGATTTTCACCTG
This sequence comes from Tringa tobata, assembly GCA_033628505.1. Classification (NCBI taxonomy): domain Eukaryota; kingdom Metazoa; phylum Chordata; class Aves; order Charadriiformes; family Scolopacidae; genus Tringa; species Tringa tobata. Next base: position 8,098,508 of record JAHREE010000278.1, on the reverse strand, counting down.
GGAAAGTAAATGTTTTATAATTTTGAATACAGGGGTTTAGTCTATGGAAAGTATATGTATATCATACTTTTGTTTGGTATATATTGAATCCTTTCTCTTCATTTTCTTTGTGCTGGAAATCTTCTAACCTAATGTTAAAGAAAAGACTGGCAGTCTGCAAAGTATAAGGGCTTTATGCCAGCATTTCTTGCACTCTTTCCGGCTTCAGGTGTTTTAGTTACTCTTCTAGTTTAATACCTGCTGCTTTGTCTTGTGCAAATTCTCTGCCTGAAACCCACCTTTTTTCTTCGCTTGTATCACTCTGTTTCTATTCTGTTCTATTCTGTTTTGCTATCCCTTTTTTTTTTTTTTACTGTTTAAAAAAAAAATTCTGCCTGCAAGCTACTTTCACCTGTGCTTCCATGCCAAGAAATTAAACACAACACCTACTAATACAGACTTGATGTCCTCGCTTCTTACAGTCTTGATGGCTTCATTTTCTGCCATATTGCAGGAAAGAAAAATTGGTCTACTTGTTCTAAGGACTTTAATCTTTACTATCTAGCCCTGGAGTGGTGTTCATCTCTCAGAACAGTTTGCAGCATTTTCTCATTAAACTGTTGCTGTACTGTGCTGTCAGTACTACTCCTCAACAGTCCCTGACAATTCTTTCTGTAGGGAAAATGGGATAAGATTTGATTATTTTCTGGAAAATATTATGCACCTCTGAATGTTGGTGTCCCTTTTTAGACGTGGGCTCAAGATGAAGGTCAGGAAGAAAGCTTAGCTCTTGTTTTGAGCTTGCCACACTAAAGCTGTGGTAAAGCAAATAACAATTACCTGAGAAAACATCCCAATACTCAGTGTCTGAAAAAATCTGCAGTAGTCTGGGAAGTGGCTAAGAAGAGACCCAAGGGAAGTCCACAGCTCCCAAAATGCCTGAGTACTGCCGGAAAAAGGGTAGTTATTCTTGAATTTCACTTGTGTCGTCTAGCTTAGTCTTGCAACAGTGTAACAGCCTAACAAGTAATGCTTTTACATGTATAGTGTCCCTTCTGCACACAAAAAAGCACACGATACCATTCAGTGGTTAATCACTATAACCTATGCAAAATGGTAAGTGCAGAATTGCAGGAGAAGAATACATCAGTCCTTGGCAGCAGCTTAGTACCACCCTGCAAAACCTTTGTCAGGTATTTAATAATCAATCCTGTACAAATTATAAGGTACAACATTTCCTTGACAGATTTTATCTTATCTTTCTCCATGTTAATAGTAGTGAGTACATTAATATTAATATGGAACTGGACTGTTTCTGCAGCAAGTGATATTAGAGATGCTAATTGTGGCTATTTGTCTAGACGTTATGGTAGGTAATCTGAAAAATGCTGATGAAGCATCTTCTGATATTACTCAAACTTTTGTTCAGTAGATTTTATTACTCCCATTCACAGAAGCTACCAAATAAATTATGTTCATGGTTTTAAGAGTGTAATAATGCTGGATGTTAATTGATGCTTATTGGAGGAACTTGTTAAATATCTTCTTGATAAAGTGACCAAAGAGAGGGAGTGAATACTGTTTTGTGAAGTTTTGATCAAACAAATCATTGATTCTTCTTACAGCAATTTTTATGAACTACAAATTAACAGTGTGAAAAGTTCAGCAAATATATCTTTGGGAATAATAAAGATACATTATTCTACATTGCTGTTAATGATTTGATGAGAAAAATAGATCTTCTTAACAGTCATATTTGGGCACAGTAGTTCAAAAGAACAGAAGCTGGGGGAAGGGAAAGGCATCATAGGCACCAGTCAACATTTTTAATAGGACATTTTATGTTGTCTTTTAAAGTAAAAAGATGAAGTAAATTTTGTCATCATCTCATTATTTGGAAAAATCCTGAGATATTCAGAAGAATCACAGAATCACAGAGCATCTCTAACACCCAAAGGAGTATCTCTCCTACTTATGATGATTAGGTATCTCATTAAGATCATGATTTCCAAAGAATGTCCTTTTCTTTTTTTTTTTTTTCAAGATATGAAAGTGTCATTGGAAAAGCAAGATTTCAGAGATATTAATTTCAGTGTGTTAATTGCCTGAGTGTTTGGATGATTCAAAAACAGGCCATTTCTCACTAGCCTCCCAAAGAGAATCTATCTCATTATATACACAATAAAATTTTTTTCAATTTCTTATTTTGGATAGAGATTAATAATTACTCAAATTCCATACAGTTTGCTGGCCAAGAAAACAAGCAATGGAAAATACAAGAATATCCTGTATTAAAGAGATAGCTTTGTTTTATATGGATATGTATTTATATAGTCCTTCTTTGTAAGAATTAAAAGCAAAGACACGGTGCCTTGGGGACAGACTTTCTTCTGTTGTCTCACCTTAACCACAGCACATCTGACACGGTTTGGGAGCCATTCAGGCATCCTGACTCTGACTCAGAGAGTGGCAAAGATATGAATTTCCTTTTTTTTCAAGCTCATATGAGGATCAAACTCCATGTTCTGTGACGTACTTATTCTTTGTAGGAAGGAAGGCTCTCTGATTGATAGTCAAAAGAATGCAGAGTAAGATGGATGTAACAGGAATTCTTTTTATAATATTTTGGATCCAGTATTAAAAACGATAAAGAAAGAAAACCCTCCTCTTTCTACATCTTTCAAGGAAAAACTTGAGTGACAGGATTTAGAAAACCTTGCCTGGTCACTATAACTTAGAAAGTTGTTATTCACGATGAATAAGCAACGCACGCTACCAAATTATGTTTTGCTGTTGGCTGATTCCTGGCTGCCTAGAGTTAAAACAACTGTAAGCTGAAAATAAAGATGTACCTTCTTGGTGGCAAAAAGGTATATTTACTTTTCTGTGGCCAGTCCTTGCTTCCTGATGTGAACTCAGGGCTCCAGTTACTGCAAGTCTTGATGTGCTAATGGTAAACTGATGATAGGAATATGAGAATCCTGCTGCCTCCTGCTGCAGTCTCAGGGAAATATCAGGTATGCTAAAAGTTAGAAGGCTCCTTTTTGTTCTATTTTGAATCACTATGTTATCAAAAGGTAAAACTTTTATGAAGAATTCAGCATTAAATCAAATCTCCTTCCAGTGAAGGTCACGTTTAAGTTCTGTGACTTTCACTGGAGCAGATTTAAGCCACTAAGTACTTTGGAAAATTCCCTTATAAATCTGTTAAACACATTATTGTGTTGACCCATGTTATACTCTAAAAATGTAGTATTAGCTGTTCCACTCTAAATTTTTCCATTACAGTTGAGGCAATTAAGGCATTTTGAGGATCTACCCAGGTGTTGTAATCTTAGTGCAATTTAACATACATTTTCTACTGAAAAGCTTTCTACAGCCGTTTCTCACTGCTGTTTCCTGCCAAGGTATAACTAATTTTTTTTTTTCTGATTTGTTGACTGTCAAAATAAATAGATGGACAGAAAAATTGCGGGTAAAACGTTATACTGTCATGCTTATAAATATTGCAGAAAGCCTCTGTATCATTTCCAACAGAGAATCACATCACACCAAGTTGGAAAGTAACTATAAAAGTGCTGTGGAACAGCTCTAACAGCCACTGCACTTCTCATGGCCTTGAGCTCAGCTAACTGTGTTCAGAGCTGGGCATTTTTCTGGGTGGCTTTTACCTGTGTTCTTAACATGATGGGCAAATAATAAATATCTGTGTTTCTCTAAGTTTTTCTTACAGAAAATCAGGTTTATACCTGGAGTCCCTTCAACCTACCCCTTCCCAGATGTTGCAGTTACTCATCTGTGCTGAGGATCCTTCCTTGCAGCCTGGTGTCTCTTGATTGTCAGCTCAGATGTAGATATGTGCCTCTCTTAAGAGTAAGTGTAGTGATTGTGCTAAGACACTTCTTTCCCAGCAAGAGTGGAGAACTCCCACTATCCCTTCAAGTTAACTGAGGTGTGATCTTTCTCTACGTGACTCATCATTTCTGACCCTGGGATCAGAGCTTAAAAGTACAGGAGATAAAGGAAGGTGCATCACATAAGAGGCCTTGCCTTTGCCCTTGCTTTTCCCTTTCCCTCCTCTTCCTCCCAACCTCATTTCTGGTTTGGCACAGGCTGTGCTAATAGCACACAGACACATACTCACACACATCTCTTCTCTCAAGCTGTTAAAGAAGGCAGAGTTGGAAGCACACAGTGCAGGGCATTGTAGGTGGAACGTGTGGAATGGTGTCTGTAGGCTGGGAATTATGGGAGTAAACCCAAAGTTTACACTTTCTACAGTGTTGGATTCCAATACTTGCAAAGTGATTTGAATTGTTATGGGAACTAAAGGAAGGCAAATAAATACACTGTCTACATTCTGTAAAGTGTCAGATATATACTTGACATCACATACTGTTTTAAGATCTGTAGTCTAGCAACGTAATACTGTAATTATAAACATAAAGTTTTAATACAGGAAGAAAATGAGATGTTCATGGTGTGAAATGTATTTCCCATAACAGTTTTAACTCCTGAGCAAAGATTGTAAAATGTTTACCTTCTGCTTCTTATTCTGGAATAAATGAACAATTTGAGGTAGTTCATGACATTATGCTTTTCACAGGAGATATTTTTAAAAAAATCTCAATAGCCAGATACTTTACAAACATGATTCAAAATTATTAAATTGGTTTAAAAAATGCTGCTAATTTCAAGCCACCATTTACCAGATCTGAAAAATTATGAATATGTACAACAAACAGAAACCAGAAGAAAAATTTGTATTTTGTACAAGAACTCATTCAAATCCTTCTATTCTCCTTCAGCTGCATTTTCTAATGTGGATTGAGTAACTTGAATTACTGATATAATTATGAGTATCTTATCGTGTATGATTATCTGCACAAAGAGCCCATATAGTACAGGAACTCTGTCAAAGGGGTTCCAGCTTGTCTTTAATGTGACAATAATGTTTAGTACTTTACTTTTATGAAGCACTTTCCAAACACTAACTAATTAATCCTTACAACACCCTTGTGAAGCGGATGAGTGAGTCTTGAGCTTAATTGTAGTTGTGTGCTTTGTCACACCTACAGAGGCCAGCACAAGTCACAGTTTTCCTGGAGCATGATGTGAGGATGGGAAGCTTTGCAGGACTGACCCTATGGAAAACCTTCATAGATCCCATGAATTTAAAATGTCTGCTTTCAAATATACTCCTTGATCAAACAGTCAGCGCAGCCTCAGTAAGTGGTATTGCTTGAACAACCATTCCAGGCTCAAACGCAGGGAAATGAGTAAAGTTAATTTAATTAACTTTAAATTAAATTAAGTAAAAGACAAAAAATCAGACTTGTACAAGAGAAATGAGGGGAATACAGGGGAAAAAGAAATTCCTATAAAAACCTTGGCTAGTGGAAGGTGTCATTACAGTCATCTTGAAAAAAATTATTGAAATACAGGTAGATAATTTTTCACATCAGGATGCAAGTAGAAAAAGCCAATACAAGTTTGGTTCCTCAGTTTAGACAAATGTTAAAAAGGGTAGAGGGTCTTTTAATGGTGTGTGATAGAACGACATGAACAACAGAGACACTTCCTGAGATCCTAATTAAGCTGCTAGGGCTCAGGTACAATAATTCCAGGTACAACTCATCTAGGTAAAGGCTGCACTCCCAGTCGGCTTCTACCCTCCAAGTAGTTGGTACAGGAGTCTATTTTGGGAGTCATTTGGGAATAGTTCATGAACTGCCATTTAGCCTAAGAAATAATTTTTGTTTTCCCACCTAACTGGCATGACAATGTGGGCTGGAAAGGGAAGGAGGAAGGCTTTGGATTTTGGATATATGATTTTTCCTGCAAATCAGGCTTGAGTTAGGCAGATTGGGAAGACGGGTTGCAAGCATCTCACACCAGTGAGGCAAGCACCTCAACCGTATGAAAAACATATCTGAAAACTGTCCAAAAATCTAAACAATACAATTTCCCCTGATTTCACTCTGATGAGCAGTATTATAGAAAAAAGAGGAATGGAAAGCTCCTGCAGAGAAGTGGGAACCAACGAAAGAAACAACTGAAGACTGACAGAAACCCTAAGTCAAGTGAAAATAATTAGGGAAAGATGACATCTGGCTGAATTACTGTTGGTAGTTCCTCAGGGAGTTATGCCAGTGAAGCTGCAGTCTAATTAAACCATACGCTCTCATCTTCCTGCGTATTCGGGACTGTGCATCTCCAACCAAACTGCTGTGAGGAGCAATACCATAAAAAACCCTAAGGATGTTTTTAGTAAAGAAAATTCTCTTGAGCTATAGGCTCTGATTTTAATCTCCTGTACAGCAGGCCCAGCCCAGAAGGCAATGGCGATCATTTACTGGCCTTAGAGGAGAGTTTTGGAAGAACTTCAGGCCAGAGGAGAAACAAGTCCATCCCATCCATAGAGTGGCACACGTGGTAGATTAAGAATGGACATTGCAAATACAGAAAGCTAAAGTAGAATCCAGAATTTCTTCAGTTTCCAGTGAAAAATCCATTTAATGAGCAAACTTCACATCTTCATTTGTTCTTTTCCTTTGGAGGGGGTGTGTGTATTCTATTTTCCCAGTGGAAAACACAGAAAATATAACTAGGAAATGGAACAACTCCTTAGTCTGTTGTTTTGAAAAAAAATACAGTTATGGTTTTGAAATTGCTCTGAGCATAGTACAAATAGAGAAAATTGACTATGCTAGACTGAAATGGTTGAATATGTCTCAAAATATACATATATGCCCTATCCATTGGAGAGGCTCGCTTTGTTTTCAAAAAATGTAAGTCTTGTGTAACTTCAGTACCTATGTATGAAGTTTGTTCACTTTGATGTCATTTGGTAACAGTCAAAAGAGAAAAGGGTGTGAATGTCAAATTATTCTCCTTAATGTTGAAGACAAAACATTTTTTTTAAATGGAACTTAATTAAGAACATCTAATATTGGCTTTGATTTAGAAGAACAAATCTTGGCCTAGTTTATTTATGTTTCAGAAGGGAATATAGACTGATTGACTCAACCTAGATTTAAAGATA
>JAHREE010000278.1:8022636-8091298 GCA_033628505.1 Tringa tobata | reverse complement strand
TAAGCACACATACGAAATCCTTCTACAACTACAGACAAAAATAAATAATTGAAATAACGATGCAATACTCAACTAGGCTAGGTCTTTGTATGTTTCTAACAGGTCACTCCTTTAAATTATTTGTTCTGCAACTACTTTATAGCTCCACTTGGGAATATAAGCCAAGCTGTTCTATCATACCAGAAGGAAGAATGTGAATATTGATGTAAAAAATAAGTGTATATAAGATCACATTGCACAATGAGATAGCTAAAGGCTAATAATCCAAAACATCATTTTTAAAGCTATTTGCATTGCACATTTATAAAATTGTTATTGTCTGTATTCTCTGTTTGGTATTCAGAAAGAACAGCTTCAGTTTAAAAAAATACCACAGACAATTTTTCAGACAATGGAATATAAATCTAGGTAAATTAATATTCCTTTTGAGAGATGGCAGATAATAACTTGTGGTTTGAATTTTGTAAAATTTAGGTAATTTGGATTAGCTACAGACAGTTTATTTCTGCACACAGCAGGACCTCAAACTGTTTCCTTTCTAATTATTTTGTCTGCTTGTCTCATTTTTGTTTCCTAATCAGTTTGTGATAAAATGTTACCATGGAAGAGAGAAAAAAAAATATTGTTTTCTACTACCTTTAGTGTTTACGAAGCTTTACTGAAACAGAAAAAAAGGAATCTCCTTTGTAACAAATGGTATGAACTTATAGATATGAGTTCAATTCCTAAATATTTTATGATAAACATTGTTCCTGTATATTCATAGTTTTTATTTTGGAAAAAAATCATATGGGCTGAAAGTTTCCATTCTTTGTCTCTGCCACTAGTGAAGAAAATAACAGGCAAGGATTTTTGCTAACATAAAAGCAGCTGAAGAGAGTATATTTGCTTTTGACATAGATTGGAGGTAGAAGCTTAGGTGTGTACAAGAATCCACCATGACCCTTACAAGCCCATAACTCACAATGATGAGAAACAAGTGACCTTAGTTTTGGGGAGTCAAAAGCTTGTTCCCCCTGGGGAGGACATGCACTCTCTGGCTTTCAGCATTTAAGCTGGGTGGTTTAACCTGTTCCCGTCACTTCCAGGGTCGGGGGCAATCTGAGCAGTGGTGCAGGGAAGGGGCACTCTGCATCCCTGGCCCCTTGACGGCACGGGAGCATATGAGATGTTCCATTGCATGATACTTAATAAAAACTGTAGATCTTCCCTGCACGTCTTAGAAGGGAAAATATATTAATAAGGAAAATAATTGATTTTGAAAAGGTACAATATTCTAGATGACTCCATAATAAATGAGAAGGGATGAAACCTTTCTTTTATTTCAAAAAACATATCTGAAGACAGCAACATTCATAAAAAGCATATTTTTGAATCACAAATTTCAGTAACCAAGGAAAAAACAGATATATTTTGTGCTCTAGTGAGAAGTTGGAAAGGGAAGAAACGGGGGAAGAAAATGCTCTATCCTACTGTTGGTGATTCAATATTACGGACGACACTCACTATTCTGATCATTATTTTCATTGTCTTATTTGAAGCATTGTGGATATCATATGATTTCTTTTTAAAAGGGTCAAAAAAGATCCAAGTATAGTCAATAGGAAATGTAATGTTCCTTTTGAAGACCTTAGCAGCTTTCTAAAGCCTTATAAGGAATCAGAGCGAAGGGAAAAAGAACCCTGTTAAGGGTGGGTTTATTTTAATTTAATTTTCTTTTCCCTTGACCCTTTCACATATTAGATTTGAGTGCTTTCACCAGGAAATAAATTTCATTAAATGAAGGCATGAGGACTCTTAATTATGTTGGAAGAGCTTTTAATTATGTCATTTCCAGTAATGGTGAAACTTCTTTTTGTTTGAGACTAATCAAAGGTAAAAGAACTCACTCAAAATGCACTTTGCAATTAGATCAGAATTGTTTTGTGCTCTGGTAATTTCATGTCAAGCAAATAGCACTTGAAAAATTGATGGTCTTGTTTGATATGTTTTTAAGGTCTGAAAATTTCCTTTATATCAGGTGGACTTTTATTACAACCACTTATTGATTTCTAATAGCACCCACTGTGTTCCTCTACAAACTCAGAAGGAAGGCAGAGCCACAAATATTAACCAGACTGAACTACCCAAATTGCACAGTGCTTCCCCCAAAAGGCATCTGTAAAAAATATATGTTCATTCAGATAATTTACATCTTAATCTAACTTTCATCAGATTTTCAGACACCCTGAGAAGGAGGCTAATGCATGTGGTTATAGAAGGCGATAGGAGAGATTTACAAACATTTGCAGAAACAGAAAATGTAGATCCTATTAAGCAAACATGCCAAAAAAAAAGTTTAAGTTTCTCCTTACAGGAATTTAGCTTTAGACATAATATCAAAAGTCAGACTGCATAGAAAATTAGTATTAAATGCTCACCCTCTGTAAAGTTGCTAGCAAAATGCTTAAATATTTCCTTATTTAAGGAAATATATTTTTCCCTAGAATATTCTCATTTTTTCTTAGAGGTATGCTTATACTGCCTTCATATGTGCCATTTGATCTTCATAAGATTTAATGTACTTAAGAAAGTAAATCAGTTCTATTTCAATAATTCTTGTTCTTGTAGAATCATAGTATCAGCATAGAATGGTTTGGGTTGGAAGAGAACTTAAAGATCATTGAGTTCTAACACTCCTGCCATGGGCAGGGACACCTTCCACTAGACCAGGTTGCTCAAAGCCCCATAAAACCTGGCCTGGCCTTCTAAACTCAATAATAAAAGAGTATATGCAAATTAAATTAATCTGAGGTTCAAACATAGGACATATAGTACCTCACAGGTTTCTTCAAAGTGCCCTCCTTTTTTCTTTTACACAGAGAAAATGTTATTTTCACAGTTTCTTTAGAGATAGGGATAGACATAGTAAGTTCACAAAGTTTAAATCTCCTAAAAAACCCAGGGTTTGAAGCAGGAACTAGAAGATTCCTGGAGCATCCATAGTCTTGTCCAAATCCATTTTATATGGTATTCCTCACAAGAAGTGTTCATATTGGTTCTGTTCTCAATTTTCAATCCTTCAGTAATGATGTGACTATCTTTAAATTCAATATTTTTTTTCTGGAGAAACCTGATAAATTACATTATTTTTTTTTTCAATGAATGAAAATGTGGTGTTCAGATTTTGAGAGCTCATGTGTATTTCTAGATGTCGTCCCTTTCAATTTTCCATACTTGTGCTTTTGTGTTTTTATGTCAAAGTTGCATTTATGAACAAATACTTTACTGGCGTTTCAATTTTCCTTTCAATTAATTCACTATATCAAAAAAGATTAGCTTGTAGAAAACCAGATTGTGTATTAATTCTAAGACTGTATCATAAACAGTCTTTGCACCCTGTTAAAAAAAAATTAACCTGGGCATTTTCTTTCTCTCTGTCACCCTGGAAGGATTCATACCTTGCAGAAAAGGAATTGGCCACTAAGGTGTCCTAAACTAACCACAAAAAAATTGCTAATATTTGGAATAGAAGACCTTTCAAGCTGTGACATTTGGAGATAAAATGCAGGATATGGACATATACAGTCTGCAGGGTGCAACAATCACTTAGGGTACATGTCTCATTGCTTTCGTGTGTCTGGGATGAACAGAATCAAATCTCTCCTGTGAAATGGAAACACTGTTGTTCCCATGAGGAAATGTGATCGAAATATTCTTTTTACTCAACTTCAATGATATCTCCTAAATGATCTGTTAATTTGCTCTGTGTGTGTGTAATAAATCTTATCTTCCTGGAATACATACTTGGAATCATAGAATCATAATTTAGGTAAATTGTCTATAACGGATTTTTTGCATCCTATTTTTTTTACCTGAGTTATAAGTGTAAGGAAAATGCCTCTGGTAATGTTTTTAACTTACAAAGTCTCAGATGTGAGGTCACAGCCTTAATTTAGATGTGCACTGTAACAGACTTTTAGAAAAACAGAGATTTTTTCTTGAGATCTGTGGTTAGTTTTTACTAAAAGACGAAGGTCTTTTAAACTAAATTCCACATCAAAAAAGTTTCAATCATTTTTACATTATTTGTTTGACTGATTGATATAGCTTATCCATAATTAATTAAACATATTTGTGAAATAGGGGATGCTTCTTAAAGCTAGGGATGAATAGTTATCCTGCTCAATACTGGTGGAAGTCAGGATGAAGTGGTAAGATAAAAAAATGAGTACAATGGCTCCAAAGTGTTCTTAAAATCTCATATTAGCGGTACAGCTGGTAGAAAAAAAAGGTGAAAATACCTTACAGGAAAAATTGAATGTCTTGTAGGCTAGAATTATACAAAAGGAGTTTCACAATTAAAAGGTCATACATTCAATGACTGATATGAATTTCTGCTGTAAGGTAGTGGTTAGCCAGCAGAAAATGTCAGAGGAACATTACAAGATGACTGCAACTGATTAGTCAGCGGGTCTATGGTCTATTGGTATGGAAAGACTGGGGCAAAGGCAGAAGTGTCAGGAGGACAGGGCAGACATAGCATTTTCTGTGGCATATCGTACAGGGGAAAGCTATCTTATAAAGCAGTGGAGAGAGTTTATTGAGAAGGCCATGTGAAAAGGTGAGAAAGAAAGAAAGATGGCACCCTCAATAGCATGGGAAATCAGGATTTACTGATTATGAGCTATTTCCCTCTACCCTCCCACATCTAAGATTTGTGATCTTTTTCTGTATTATTCCCAGAGAATATTCTAGTTTGCTGTGCAACTATTAAGTTACTCTTAGGCAACACCTAGGACACACGATTATGAATTAGAAAATTCACATATCTTGCCAGGAATTGACACAATTCTCATGGGATCAGAGATGAGCAATTTTATCCCGTTAACTATTCACTCGACGTGTCAAATCAAAGACAGCAGATGACCCAGCTAAAGATGGAAATTTTAAATACCGAATAAACATCCTAATAAATTACCTGCCAGCAACCATTTAAAATTTATTGCACTTAGAAACACTGAAATCACCTAAGTTGTCAAGTAAGCTAAATTTATTTATAAATGATTCATCAAATCTTTGTCCATCATATCTATTATGAATATTAGATCATTTTTCTGGTTTGTACATATTCATATATTCTACATACTTTTAGCTGATGGATTTCAATCATTTCAAAAAGATGGGTATTGCCAAAAATACACACTAGAGTAATACTTACCTAAAAAAAAAATTGGACGTTTTAAGGCCAGCAGTAAATGCATTCCTAAAGGAACCAATGGGCAGAAATCCTAGTATTTCACACTCCTGTAGTAAACACTGTAATGAGGTCCCAGTTCAGGACAAATATTTATAGAACTGCCTTCCTTTAGAACATGCTTGCTAATTCCTTCCTCAAGAGCAGTCATAGCGTAGCTGTTCATGTATAATGGATGGCTTTGCAAATGCCAATGAAATTCCCGCGTCTGTGTGTGAGGGACAATAGCTTTCAGAAGATTGTTACGTGATAAACGAGATCTGAAACCATCATAAATAAAACAAGAATTAGTAATGTATTCAGTAGGTTTTAATGCTTATTTTGATTCCAGTTTTTATCAGAAAAAATATTGTACTTCTCTTTCCCAAGAAATATCTTGAGTAGAGAATACACTACTGTGCCTGTCTTTACTTACAAAGTTCTCTGTGCAAAATAGGGTATTTCATAGTAAAAAAAACACCTGGTGTTGCCAAAAGCTTTTTAACTATTCTGGCTTGTACCTGAGTGACTGCTTTTATTCCTTTGCTGTCAATGCATTTTTAATGCTTTTAAATTGCCTTGTTCTTACTGACTTAGGCTGAAATTTTGCTGGCACCATCTGTGGAGGGTTGCCAAATAGTGGTTAATTTACCACTGCTGATTTCCCAGCGGAAGAGGCAGGTTTTCCCAATCTAACTTATTGCACGTAAGAGCAAGAGGGCAGGAAAATTAGGAAACTGGGCAATTACAACAAAAAGAACTGAGTAAAGTAAGGAAATAGGTATTTCTGATGTGAGGTGCAACAATTTTCTGCAAAGATGATAGAGACTATTTCCATCTCCCCAGCCTATTCCTGTTCTGTTTCCAAAGGACAAGAGCAATAACATCATGTCAGTAATGTCTCATATCTGTGACAATATCTGTTCATTAGCCGTACACAGTCACAAAACAGAGGATCATAATTGATTTTAAATGTCTATAATATAATTTTAAACTATTGGAGATAATACTCCAGTCTCCCTCTGAGATTTGATGTCAGAAAATTATTTCTTGGAGCTTAGGGCTGGAAAGGCGCAGACATCTAGTTAGATCTCATATTCCACAAGATATTAAATTTCATGCAGATAGCCAATAAGAAGCCTAAATATTTTAGTTAGAGTAAGTACTTGCATGAGACTGAACTGTGAATCACAAGCAGGGGATGAGACCTGAAGATCTGCTCACAGCAGGGAACCGATTAGGGCAAGACACACACAACTGATCAGAAAAAGAAAATCATATCCCACTATAAACCATATCCCACACTAAAACAGGACATTTCATTGTAACAAAAAAAATGGCAATTAATAGAAATCCAAATATGCAAGTAAGGTTAGCTGAGCAGATAAGGAAAAGGTCCTTTCTCCTGCCTTACTGTGTAAAGAGTCATGTCTTATGACATCAGCATTTTCTCTGAAACTCCTGGTAATGCATAGCTTCTTTCAGCCCTTATTGATTCCTTTATGTTCTGTGTGCTTTTAGCAATTTAAATCAGCTGTGGTGGGTTGACCCAGCCACCAGCCAAACGCCAACACAGATGGGCACAGAATCACAGGCTGGAGGAGACCTCTGGAGATTACCTGGTCCAAACCCCCTGTCCAAGCAGGACCACCTAAAGCCAGTTGCCCAGGACACCATGTCTTGATGACTTTTGAATACCTCCAAGAGGGGAGACTCTACAATCTCCCTGGGCAAACTGTGCCAGTGCTTGGTCACCCTCACAGTTAAAAAGTGTTTGCTTTATGTTCAGAGGGAACCTCCTGTGTTTCAGTTTGTGCCCATTGGTGCTTGTCCCAGCACTGGGCACCTCTGAAAAGAACCTGGCTCCTTCTTTAAAACCTTTCATCGGGTATTTATGTATGTTAATAAGACCTTAATCTTGTCTTCTGCAGGCTGAACAGTCCCAGGTCTCTCAGCCTTACCTTATGAGAGATGATCCAGTCCCTTAGCCATCTTAGTGGCTCTTTGGCTCTGGACAGTGGGTAGCCCAGAACTGGCTAAGAGCTCACTTACTCCCCTCTGCTGTGGGATGGGGAAAAAGTAGAAAGAAGGCAAGAAGACTTATGGATTAAGATAAGGTGAAGCAAAAGGTGTGCACTATAGCAAACAAACAAACAAACAAAAGAACAAAACCCGGCACTTTTCACTGTTTCCCATTGGCAGGGAGTTGTCCAGTCATGCCCTGGAAAGCAAGACCTCAGCACTTGCAATGGTTACTGAGGAAGAAACTATAACCAGATCCCAACATGGAAAAAGAAACAAATATTCACAGAGCATTAATTAGATCCTCAGAAATCTTACAAAAATAAATGCTTCAGTCACACGTCTTGCTTTTCATCCTGACCTTCACTTACCTGTCTGACCTCAACATCAAATAAGTGTACTCAAGTTCTTGCTTAGGGAAGACAGTATCCTCCTGGCATTTGTGCTTGACTAGATATGACTGGGGAAACTCCCAAATAAAAAAGCCAGGTCCATGCTTACCTTGTGATGCTGGAAGCCAGCATCAGTCACGTGTGAGGTAATGTAAGAATAACACCGGAGAGACACATTAGAGATGAGAGCAGAGTACTAGCTGGTCAAGTTCATTCCTCCAGTGAAGAGAAAATCTTTCAGTGTCTGCTCAGTGTAACACTGTTCTTCAGCCAAAAAGCCTTTAAAGAAACTTTCTCACAATAAATAACTTCCACTCTTAAAAGCTCTCTCTGATGCTGGAGAATTCAGTGAAGTAAATGCTCATCTGACAATGTAGTGACAAAAGACACATGAGTCAGACCTCTCCCTTTAATAATTCAAAGGTGTTCTCCTTTCTTTAGAAGCAGCTCCATTTGGTCTTTTTTTTTGTATCCAGCTCACAGGTGACCTTAAGACTGTTTCCCTAAATATTACAGTTTCTATGGAAGGTTATTTAACTCTTTTTTGGCTGCTTCTCTGTAGTACTCAGAAATAAGCATTGCCATGTGTAGAATGAAATACTACTTGTTTCCTTTACAGGTTTTTTTTCGCTTCGTTGTTGCTTGTCTTTTTTTGTTTAAGATGAATTCAGAATGGTAGTTGTTGAGTTTATTAGAGGTGGATTTAATTTATTCTGTTTTTTGATTGTAGCCTACATCAATTCCTTCATGTAGATTCAATAACTACTGTTCTCAGGAAGCTCTGTCCCAGTGTAGGGAAGAACAGTAAAAATGCACATGGGAGCATTAGATTGCTGTCCATAAAGTGAGATTTGTCTGGTTCCAGACTGAAAATAAGAAGTGTGAGACTGGGTATCTATCTTTCTCTTCAGATCTATCAAGCTCTAAAAAATCAAAGAATATCATGTTTAGTTGAGAAATAATATGGACAGAGAGTTGTTGATAACAAGTACGGTCACAAAGCAACCAATATTTTACAAATAGAATGTGCCATATCCATGACAAATTTTAAGGTTTGGTTCCTTGCCAAACATTGGTCTTCACATGGTGACCACTGTATTTGAGGAGTTACGATGTGACCATAACACCATCCTGCAACTGATAAACCAGTCTAAGTATCAGGATATTAATCTATTAATTCTGAATGTGGTAGGTTTTCCTTTATTCCTTTTTATCTTCAGTTTTCATTTCCTAGCCGTTTTATAGTAATAATGCTAGGTACAAAGAATTCCTTTTAGGCTTAAAATAAGTTTGGTATAGATCGAACAAATCAAAGTCATCCCAACTATTTTACTAGCCATCTGGATTTGGCAGTCATAAGACATTTCAAAATATGTGCCAGTGAGAAATGCAATTTCACCTTGTTGTTTTTTTTTTTTTGTCCTACTTGAAGATCCGAAGTTCATGTTAAAAAGAAAAAGTGAAAAAATAAACCTGGCAATGTTCAAGAGGGTTGAGAAATCTTAAGTTCAAAGTCTGTACCATGGAAAAAAGGTAGAAATTTCCTTTTAGAATGTCTAAAAAATTGTACATACTTGAGAAATAAACTTTTTGCATTCACTTTTGGGATATAGAAATATGGGGTTGAGAATCTGGAGTCAAATACATACATTAACTGATCCTCACATGATTTTTTTTCATGCTTGAGCTCCTATTTTAATTTGGGGTTAGGGAAAGGTACCAAATTAATTAAGCAGCAGCATAATACATCTCTTATAGACAGAAGGTAGATTGAATACTTCCATAATGGTGATTTCTAGTATGGCAATTACTGCTAATAAACCTTAAGCTAAGTAAACCTGATAAACACCATGGCAGAGTAATTTCTTCCCACTAGGAAATTACTTATGCCTCCTGTGTAATGTGTGGGCATACAGAGGTAAAAATGAGATCTGTAGATACTCTGAAATTTCTTTTCATAGTATAACTTTTACTTTAATCTTTTCTTACAAGTTTGTCTTCTGGAATAAAAGTATCTGTGCCAGGATATCACTTCATATAGTAGCTGATGGGAAAAAGTGAGATCTGTATTTATAATTCAGTCTGAGATCCTTTCAAGATCCTTTGAAGTTTTAGAACTCAAATATTAGAGACGATCCTCTGCAAAAGGATAAAACTTCAAAATCTACCGCCAGATCATTAACAGCAATAGACTAATTAAAGATACAAAGATTAAAAAAATGCCTTTTATTAGGCCATATTAACTTTTAGCATTGAAAAGCCACCAACTGAAACAGTCTCTGATGAAAACTTTTCTCCTTCTCTGAAGCAATTCTGCTATATTTTAAAAATGAATCTGAAGGAGCACAGAATGAATAAGTTAGTCTTGTAACTGAACAGACTACTTTTCTTTGTAGTCAGGATATCATTAGGGCTTTTATAAAATTACCAGAACTTTTTTGCTCTTAGAATATGCTTAGGTAGTATGTTCTCCAGACTACAGCTGATTCCAGTTATCATATTCAGTGTCATGCATTCCTACTAGTTTTCACCAAAGTAATTTTTACATTACATATTTAATTTACTTTGAAGCCTGACTGGGCTAATACAATATTTGGTATTAATGGTTAGAGGCTCCATCTCCCATTGATCTTATGAATTAATAATTTCAAGTCTTCTGCTTGCACTTTATTTCACAGAGCAAGGTAAGAATGCTTTTTGAACGACAAATAACTGTATCACTGTTTGCATTTGTGACTGGATTGTATTCAGGGCTGATGTACCACTGCAGGATATCTATAAGAACAACGGTAAGTTTTTTCCCCTCATTACTCAGAAAATATGTACAGGTTCATTTCTGACAGGTTGTATTATATAAAACATACAGTGTCAAATCATCTGCCAGGCAATCTAACAACTGCCATAGCAGGACCGTGTGCCAATTCTCAGGAATACCAATATTTACTGTCTGTTCAGGAATGAGATTCGGTGAGTATAGAATGAACTGCAGCTTAAAATCTTTCAGTTACTCTCTGGCCTTCAATGATTTTTTCCACTCCATTTTTCTTCCAGAGACACTGACCCAGTAATAACACGTGAAGATAATAGACATCATGGCAGGCTGACAACTTACAGCTTTAAGGAGTTTTTATTTAGAAGTAAACTAAACAAAACATTTCTTATATTTTAATTCCCCCTACGAATACTGTAAGAAAGAGGACAAGTTCGCCCAAACAGCTGTGCCTGAACCAGCTCCCAGAAACTGTCAGGTCCAGTGCCCCATCTCCTCTGCAGGGAGTTCCCATGGCAACGCCTTTAGCAGAAGTAAAAGGAAATACAGATAGGTTTTTTTTTTCTTTTTTTTTTTTCCTTTTTATTTTTTTTCCCTCCACCTCATGTCTGTGCCAGTTCAGAAAAGTGTTGCTCTCTAATCTTTGGGCCACTGAGAATCGCCATTGGGCTACCCGACCCCTTTTGCTCTGTTTGTTGCATTTGAAAAGCCTGTCCTAGTTCCCCCGCGTCTCTTGGGTGTCTGGTTTACGACATCAAATGAGAAAAAAAAAAAAAGGCAAGAGAGACTTTCAAGAGTGAAAGTTGTAGGGGGAAGATGGTAGCCCAGAGCTGTCTTCAGCTCACTTAAAAAACACAGCATGCCTAATTATTATTTTTTTTTAAAATTTGTCTGCAATTTTCCGAGGACCCTGGCTATATTCATTAAAGATAAGGCAGAGCACATGAAATGTAGCAGCTAGAAATGTGTCTGCAGAATATTGGCAGGCACTCGGATTTGTTGTCAGTG
The DNA here is from genome assembly GCA_033628505.1 of Tringa tobata. Taxonomy (NCBI): domain Eukaryota; kingdom Metazoa; phylum Chordata; class Aves; order Charadriiformes; family Scolopacidae; genus Tringa; species Tringa tobata. Next base: position 8,079,891 of record JAHREE010000278.1, on the reverse strand, counting down.
ATGTGTGCTCTGATGAGATTGATGGTTGCTCTGGCCATGTTTGGCAATTGATAAAGGCGTATCACTTCAGCAATTATCTGTGAGAAAATAACCTGGACCTAGGTGAATTTGTCAGAGAATTTTGCAAAAAATATCATCAAACTGTCACTCGAGAACTAATTAGCTTTTTTTACAGCATGCAGCTCTACTGGAAAGAAAAGCTCAGTGACAGGCATATGACAATATAACTATCAGGCAGGCTGTGGTTTCGGTGAGAGCGTAAATGCCAGGTGCTCTTGCACAAATGGGGATTAGATTGCTCACGATGGGCCCGATCCCAGCCGTGGCAAAGTCAGTGAGCATCCTTTCCAACCACGCTGGGCTTTGAGTCAGGCCCAGGAAGAATGCATGCACAGCCCAGATGTGGTGGCGAGGACCAGGAGAGCGGAGCTGGCTATGTCCACGCTGTGAGAGGAACCGAAAACTCCCCTCCTTCTCTTTTTCAGCCTTGTACTGGATTTAGGATTCCTGCTCTGCCCCCGGGCCTGGGTTTTCTTCTAAGTGGCATTTGAAGAAGTGAGAACAGACAACCAAGACAGATGCAGCGACATAATGACATAATCTGTCATAGAATCATAGAATCATAGAATCGTCTAGGTTGGAAGAGACCCTTGGGATCATCGAGTCCAACCATCTACCCTACTCTACAAAGTCCTCCCCTACACCATATCCCTCAGCACCACATCTAATCGTCTCTTAAACACATCCAGGGATGGTGACTCAACCACCTCCCTGGGCAGCCTATTCCAATGTCCTCTCTAAGAGAGCTGGAGTGTGCTCTAAGTCTCCTGCAGTGCAGGCTGGGGCAGCACCAGAGACCATGCTTTGCTGAGGGAAGGTAAATTCGACTTTGTGCTAAGACAAAGGATGCTTCGGGTTTACGTTTCGGAGAAATTAAAGACTTGGCTGGAAGCAGAAGTTATGCAATAAGTAGGCAATACCTCTTACATCAGTGCATAACACTCATAATTTCATCTTGAAGGGCAAACCAGAACATGAGCAGTACCATCCTACCTCTGCAGTGCTTCTCAATGGCAATGCTTCAGGTAGCTCTTCTCGTCATCCCACTGGATGCTCAGGTGTAGCTCTCACATCCCATACAGCCCATGTGTAATAAAGAGATGTCAGCAACCACCTTTTCTGACCTCAGCCTCAAACTGCAAACAAACATGAATCCAAGCACATATATTCAGTTCTAACATGCTGACCCATAAAACAAACCATCTTAAGATGAAGGGGCCCTGAAAAGATAAGTGAACGCTCTTGCTACACCCAGTAGAAATTACCATAATCTATATAATCAGGATGACAGTACCTACAAGAGAGACCGTATTCAGTTTCTGTAGGAAAATTAATACTTTCAACTTAAAAGTATACTTGAACAGGGGCTGCAGAAATGATATGCAAGCAATTATTTTGATGGCTTTATTGCTTCAAAAACTCTTCATGAAACTTTGGTAAGTTTTGAGAATTGTTTTTATCCCCAGAAGAACTTCTACCTTCATTTATTAACTCAATGGGTAGCATGCAGCTCCTCTATACCACTATCCTCTGAAGACAGCGAGAAGCTGGTGTGGAAGCAAACCCACATCAAACACCAGATTCCAGAGCCCTGGGCAGAATCCTGGAACTTTGTGAGCAGAATTTCTCTGCCACTATTAAAAGGAATGAGGAAATCTCTTCAGTAAATTGAAAGAAAGTTATCACTGATCTAAATTGGTTTCAGAAATTTTTAAGTAAGTAGGAAAGTTAGAGATTTTTCTTGCAGCAGAATCTTTTATAAGGCAAATATGTATATCCAGTCCATACCACAACTAAGCCATGTGTATTCCAGCTACATATTTATGACTGCTAATCAGCTCCTTAAATTCAGAATGCCCCTTTCTTTAAGGGTTGGAAAAACAGCTCTATTGCACAGTACAAGTTTTGACCTTAAAAAAAAGTGTACGTGCCTGCACCCCCAAATCCTGCTTTGAGCATCTTAAAAATCTCCCTTTGTTTCTTTCATTTCATTTAGTTGCTGCCCGAAGACATTTTCTCTGTGCCTTCAAAACAGCTGGTTTTGCATTATTCTGCAGCCTTTGTCTTTTAACCCAATTATCAATTGCTAAAATCTGTCTTGGCAAACAATTTGCCTTTTAATTATGAAGAAGTCTGCCACTTTACGAACAGTTTCACACGTGAAGGGTCTCCTCTGGTCCTCCACAGGCTCAACCTTTTGTCTGCTGCTGTTTCAGCTAAAGAGAGTGCTTGGAACAATGCAGCTTGTGGAGGCTTTCCCCTTCCCTTGACAAATGCTGCAGATCCAAGGACTGCTGTGGTAAGAAGATTAAAAAAGAAGAAGATGATGATGATGATAAAACAGATGCTAGTAGTGCAATAAAGATATCATGTACTCTAGACCACCAATAATAATGATGTAAATCTGTATGATAGGAACATCTCACCATCCTATAAAATGTCAAACATTCTGTTTGTTTCATACTGCATGTAAACAAACAATTTTTTTCTCCAGTATAGTTCACCACAAGTTCTTTTATTATTCATGTACGAGAACTAACTGGAATGAATAAAATACTCTCATGCAGTAATAAAACTAACAAATCATGCAGTAAGGTTTCGGCGCAAGGGCTTAAGCACACTAACAAGTTACTCTGTGCCAGCTGATTCATGAGAAGTGTGCATACATACTCTTAATTCACAGCATAAACAAACACAACACTCTTTCACAGATTCTCATAGAATATATTAATTGAATTTTTTTCAATGAAAGTTATTTGATTGACCTTTTTTTTTTTTCCAAATAACACCTTTTTCAGTTCAATTTTGCAAGAAAAAACAAAATGTATTTGTTTGGGTTTGGTTTTTTTTTTCCTGAATTTCTTCAGATAACAACATTTTTTACAGCGATTTCTTTTCTTAGTAGCATGAATAACTACAACATTTCCAGAAGCCCTATATTCCTACTGCTACATCTGTCATCTGTTTCTGTGTGTAACATGCTGCTTATTTATTTTAATTTGTATGTTTTGAAAAATATCATCTTAAATGTTTTCTTTTTTTCAGTAAAGGAGATCCTTTATTTCCATTTTTGCTTACTATGTCTCTGTATATGATTTCTGTAATTTATTTAGTGGCCTAAAGTACTGAGGATTAAATTTTTATACCACGTCACAGAAAATTCAAATGCTCTTTTGAATTCAAAGGTTTATGAATGGAGTTTACCTATGGCATTATTAAATAGAAACATACCTTTAACATTTTAATTAACTTTGCTTTAAATTTAGCTTTATTTTGTACAATGAAAGTAATTTCATTGACACAAAATGGTGTACATAACTGTAGAACAGAAAAACAGACATAAAAGGAGCATCTTACAAACAGGTCAAGAAAAATGTTTGGTAATTGGTTTCCTGCTGGGGGTGATTTTGTATTTATGAGAAACAACAGAAGTTTCATACTTTCTCAGTTATGATTTGTAATACATAATTTTCGTTTCCAAAAGAAAAAATAAATGAACATTAATCTTTATTTTTAGTTTTGATTCCTGGAGAAAACATTGTGAGGAATGTTTTCCCTTCTTTTCTTTCCTGCACTTTATGGCTGGGGTATCTTATAGATTTAAAATCCTCCAGGTTTTATTCAACTTTACTGGGACAACTAGATATACTAAGCAGTTGAATCTTGTACACTGCTATTTTTGTTCTTCCTCCTTGGCATTATTAAATGTTTTATCTTTATTACATACCTCTGGGCTTGCTCCAAGGCGTGTAGTCACCAATTGAAAGATTCCCTGTCACATATATCTTTTTCATGCTGTAAATTGATGCTTCAGGCATGCAAAATCATGTGGCTGAAACAAGCTCAGCAGATTCTTGAATACCTTTAAAAACAAAATAAAACCTTAATAATCTGTGCCTCGTTTCTAGATAGTTCTGTGTATACTATGTCAGAAATTTACTTAAGAGGGATATTATTAAGAGACTGATATATTAAAAGATGATAATAAGGTCAGTTTACTGTTGTGCCCAATTCCTTTATTCTACTCATGATTTTTAGCTACTGTAATCATCTTCCTGGCACTGGATTTTGGATTTGGGGGAGTGAGGAAGGGTTGTCTTTTTTCAGCTGGCATCCTGCCTTTCTTTTCCCAATGCACCTAGAATACACCAAGTGCTTTTTATTGGCCTCTAGTCAAAGGGTGTCAGGCTGCTGATAAAACACTTGTACGTAACTATCTGACTGTTCTTCCACAGCTTGCAGAGTGAACACAGCTCTTCAGTGTCAGAGAAGCATATTTGCTCTTAAGGGCCTGATTCATAAAAGTGGTTTACCTCTTATACGTGGCTTTCCCACAGGGTATACTCTCAGTGATGAAAGGATTTTTTTTCAAGCTCTCAAAAACTGTTAAAGGTTCATATACCTTTTTGTATAGGAACTAATATGATATTGCATTAGTGCTAACATTGTCTTGCGCAGGCAAAAAGACTATAAAATTGCAAGTTAGTACGCCTAAACTCTTTAGAGCCAGGAATGGTTTGTTTTATTTCTTATATAAAGTCTAATGCAACAGTGTCTCATGTTCCTGGAAATGGCAATAGATTTCACATCAAAAGTAGATAATTGTAAATGTAGATTTAAAATTTTATTGCAAACCCACAGTCTTACATCAAGGGATGTAAAGAAAGAAATGGAATCAAGGCTTTTTTATTCTCTTGTCTATCATGAATTATGTGTATTCTATTTCTTTTCTCATTGTTTTATACTACCAAAAAAAGAAAAAAAAAGAACTAACAGGCATTTTCAAGATCTCCAAGTCTCTTCTCATGAATGGAATGATGGAAAGTTCTGAAGTGATACCATGAACTATAATTTTGAAGTTTGAAAATCATGGCCTTCAGAGAAAGAAGGAAGACTTAACATACAGAATGCGACCCTTGTTCTCATCATTGATAAGCAAAGCAAACTTCTAAACCTGGTGGCTGAAATGCTATTAGTTTCCTAAGGTCATCTATATAGAAGGAGTGTGCCTCTGTTACAGATTTAGATCTCAGCATGTCTACCTTATTCTCTAGTAACATAGTAGTTTGGATCTCAGGACTACTCTGAAAGAGGTATCTTAAAAAGTTGTTAAAAAGTCCTCTGAACTTTTGTCTTTTGGGTTGGCATGAGCCTACCATGTGCAAAGCCAAGAAGTAAGATCAGCGCAGAAATAAATGTCCTGTATTACAAAAAACATTTAGAAGTCAGCAGCAGTGATAGTAAGTTCTAGGGTACTGACAGTACGTGGGTAAAGGACTAATATCTACCAGAAAGCTTTAGATATAGTGTCAATATTCTCTCTGAGATCTATTTAATAGAATCCTTTTTATTAAATAGAGATGGGAAAAAATACTATAGAAAACACACACCTTTCAACAGTGTCATGAAAGAATATTTAAGTTACTGTGTTAAAATTTTAAGGGTGATATTTATTTGTCTCTTACATGCACGTACAATTCCCTCAACACTGAAGATAATTAAGGATATGAGTGAGCAGCAGAACAGGTCCCTGAAAGAATCTTAAATTTTGCTTGTGAAATGAAAATTACTTAACACTAGGCTCACACGAAACAGCAGATTATGTCAAATGATGTTGATTCATTGGCTCTAATACCAATTAATCACTTTTTTATGGCAAACTTACAATAGAAAATAAATGAATTACTTTCTTAATGTAGTAATATCTTTCATTAACAATAAACAGCTGAGATTACTGGAGGATTTGTGCAGTAAAGGGAGCAATAATTTGTAACAAATGAAAGTAATCTACATTACTGCTGGATTTTAGCTGTAGAATTTAGCTTAACTAAATTATTAATGCTATTAAATTGTTAGCAAAAGTCATGTGAGAACCAGTTACAGATTTCAAACATGGATTCATTCAGTCACGTAGTGCTGAAAAGAAGGACAATCCTGAACTATAAGAAAATAAGCTGTGCAGCACTGTACAAGTGACTGCTTAATTTAGGATATTTAGCGACATTTAATTTAAAAGGGGATTTGAAAACCTGTTGCTTTCTGATAACAAATACTGGAGGCGGTATGGAGGGAAGAACTCAGGATAAGGATGTCCCATTTCATATTCTGTCACTGATTGTTCTTAATAAATCTCTTGTCTGAATTCCTTCCTTTCTGTCTGTTACACTCATATACCACTTGTATAACGATATAAGAATATTAAAAACAAAGACAGTAGTGCTGTCTATTGTTGCAAATAGTCGAGTCCCAGTAAAGATGCCCATCATTTGAGCATGATCCAGGCAGACCGAGCTCTCAGTTTGTGGAGAGGATGGGACTTAAATCTAGCTGGACCGTAACCGCTGTCTGGATTTATTAGAACTTTGGCCTTAACTTGAAGCCACAGGTATGATAAAACTTTTTATGTGGTGACTTTTTTAAGGAATCAGAGACCTGTAACTGATGTTACTTAGTGTAGAAAACATATATGTATACATACAAACAGACACACACCCACAGATGTATATACGTGTATGCATGTTGTGTATACTGAAGTAGTAGTGAACTCCATTGGAATAAATGCTCCTGCACAGATCTGTAGACCAGTAACCTTTAGCAATTCACCCTTGCAATTTTCCTCACCACTTTTTCCCCCATGTCTTATTTTACTGTTTGCAGCAATAATTAACTCTTGCCTTTACCTGCTATTATTGTCCTTCGCTGGATACTTATTTCAGTTTTAGAAAGACAGTTTCCTAAGAGATACAATTTGATTTTCCTATTCTCAAAGTGGTAGTATTGGCAGTAACTGATATTTCTAAAGGCTTCTCTGGTTCTGTATGACAGGCTGTCCTCCATATGTATCAATATGTATAAAATTTACTTCTAATGGCCCAGAATTCAGCTTACTACTCCGTTATGAAAGATGTTTAGCTGCCTCTTTTTCTACATAGCCAAGACATATCAGTCAGTTTGTGTCAATTCATTTAGTTTGTTTTCAGAAGCACATTAAATTATGCAGAGCCTAAATTATTTAAAATTTTGTGGACTGAATCTTCAGTTCAAAGGAAATGTTTTCCTTCACATTTTGATATAAATGCATATTGTCCAAGAGAACTCTCCAAAAAGTAAATCCTGTGTTAATTAAAATGTTCATTGCAGGTGTCACTTCAAGGAAGACTATGTTGAAATAAATTATGTTGGAGTGATATAGACTGGACTAAATTCATTAGATCACATAGGTAGGGAAAAAGTATCCACAGCTTCTTGGCCAAATGCAGATAAAGCTAATTTCTTTGATGTAGCCATTTACATGTCTGGGGCATGTAGGATTCAAAATGTGGAAAAAGGGGTTCTTCTCAGTTGGAAAAACATCACTCTAAAAGTGCTTGTCTGCTTTAATACCAGACTTGCAAACGTCTGAGGTAGCTGGTGGCTTCAAATTCTTCTAAAGAGGGACCAAGCCGAACAAGTTTAGTGTAGCTTTGGTCATTAACATATAGGAACATCTCAGGTGCTTTTATAGCTTGTAGGTCCCAATCATTGTGCAAAAAATATATGCCTAAGTTTGGGTGTTCATATGTCCTCTTTAATTGCTCAGTTTGTTTTCAAACTGTGAGTGAACCCAAAATATTGCACACCACCTTGTCTGCCTAGCTCAAGAAATCTGGATGCTAATGCAAATTAAAATAGATAAAATAGACAAGCTAGATTAATTAAGAATTAGAAAAATGAGCTGATTGCCTAATTTCAATTTAAGAACTGATCTAGTCAGAAGGTGATGGGAAAAACAGAAGTGTCCCAAAAGACAATTACTGGTTCATGAAAAGCCAGCCAGTCCAATCCTGTGAAATTCTACATATTCCAGATCAGTCTGGCAAGAGCTCTGGCTTTGTTTCTGAGAGGGAGCAGATAGTTTTGCAGATTAAAACCATAGCCTCCAGTCTACTGGGACCAATCAGCTAATTTATGTTTAAAGTGTTGCGAGAGACTGAATTAAATACCCACTATCCTAGCAAGCACAGTAGATACTGTCAAAGAGGCATTTTTAGCCCTTGAGGCATGTAATTACTAGTGCTAGTCAATATGGGAATTTCATCCTGAGAGATTTTGATTATCTTTCATAAGAAGCCTCCTGGTTATTAATAGTTGATCCTAAAAAATGCTCAGCTTCTTGCAGATGGGATACTGAAGCTTCCAGAGGGTGGACATTCATGCAGTTAACATGGGACAACCCATTTCCATCAGAAAGCTGTTATATTACTCTTGCAGCTATTTGTAACTTCTGCTTTCTCAACAATAAGAAAAGTAAATAAGTCAGAGGAAGCTCTACCATGAATAAGACAATATAACAACAAAAGGCTCCAGCTAGCTTTGTCAGTCACTTTACTCTTGATCAGGAATCTTCAAAGACAAACACAATTGGAGCGAACTACTGTGCGATGTGGATGTGTTCCCTCTGAGCATCACTGGAACTTCCATCTGCTTTCTTTTCTGAAAGCTTACCCTCTGAAAATGATCTTGATTCATTTTTAATAGTTTCCTGGGTTCCTATAAGATTTTATAAACTGAATCACTCATTATTATTCTGTAAAGTTGTGTCAAATTTTCAATACCATCTTTTTTTTTCTATCTGCCCACTTGAAACATTGCTGCAGAATAATTAAAATAATTAAAAATCATCTTTCTTCCATGTAGTTTTCATGTTTCTCTCACTCATTTTTCAAACAGCTCTCCTTTCCTTGCACATTATCATCTAACAATGTCCTCAAAACACTAAAGCAACATCTGAGGTGGAGCTGGGGAAGTGTTGCAGAACATGTTCTGTAAACATTTTTAGTTTTTAAATTATTCACTTTGCTCAGGCCTTCCTTTTCCATGAATTTTCTAACAGATAAACTTAAATGAAATAACATTTGCCAAAAGAACAAGTTGTTACTGAGAACTGCAAAGCCAAAAAGTCAATTTCAAAATCGTAATTTTAAGGACTGGAATGAGAAACTTGACACTAGCAATTAACATATGCAGCCGAGGAATTGAAATTGTCATGTCAAAGCAACTCCCATTTAAAAAAAATACAGGTCATAAATGATCTTTTAAAAGTATTTGATTAGCAAAGTTAGATACAAGAGAAATGTAGTGAATAAAACATGAAATGGAAATTTCTCTTTAGTACTTAAACAAGTGTTCTGCCATCTTGAGGTCACTTCCTACCATCTGCCTTGTGAAATTTGTTGCTGAGGCTCCATTATAATCAAAAACAGGTGACTTATGACAAGAATTTACAGGTGCGAGTGTCACCTGGCTTTGATCATGCCTGTTTGTAGGGTGTACAAAATTAACAAATTTTCCTTTCTGAGAAGATAACTGAAAAGAAGAATAGAATAATTTCAGTTAGAAGGGGCCTACAATCATCATCTAGTCAACTGTGTGACCAATTCAGGGCCAACCAAGTTAAAGCATATTATTAAGGGCATTGTACAAATGTCTCTTAAACACTGACAAGCTTGGGGCATCAACCACCTCTATAGGAAGCCTGTTCCAGTGTTGGACCTCTCATTAAAAAAAGTTTCCTAACATCCAGTTTAAACCTCACTTGGTGCAGTTTTGAATCCCTCCCATGCATCCTATCACTGGATACCAGGGAGAGGAGATCAGCATGAAGTGAAGATACAGGCAGAGAAAGGGAAAATTGTGGATCTGAGACCACAGAGTAAGACAACAGGGAATAGCCATCACCGTGTTTTGCTGCTGAAGTGACAAAACTATGTGACAAGGTGCAGAAGATCAAGCCTGCCTACATGGCTATCTGGGAGCCCAGGGACAGATGACAGCACCAGTGCTGTGCAGGGACACCATTCCTCACTCTGCCCTGCTCCCCAAGCTTAGGGGTGCTTGGTCAAGCTGTTACATCACACCAAAACTAAATTTATATCTTAGCACTCTCATGGGTCTTGGAACACAAAAACTAGTTTGACATCAGTAAATTTTTACTCATTTCCAGATAAACAGTACTTGAGTACTTGGAGTTGCCTTTTACGGCATCAGGATGTCTGCTGATTAGCAAAATGGGGTTTTGTTTGAGAACTGCTGCCTCCTGCCCTCTAAAACTATGAAAATACTCTAAAAGCAGCATTATTCACTCTTTTTTTACAGGCAACTATTATTATTATTTATTTATTCAACATCAGGGTCAGAATAGGAGAGGTTTTTACACTGCTATTGTGAAGTACCTTCCATATTTTCCAAAGCTGCTCAAGTTTAAATATATAATAACTATTTTTTTCTGTACTGCTTTTTTAAAATTCAGCTATTAATGGATATCACATCTCCCAGGGTTCAAAAATCACAGCTGACTTCTGCTTTAATTTTCCTCCTGCTTCTCTGTTCAAAAATATCGTGAAAAAAGGAGGTTGGTGAAAAGAGTTATGAGACGTTTTAAATGCAAAATTTCACTGTTAGATGAAAGTTATTTAATATTTTTTACTTAATTTTCTGGCTGTGCAGCAGTCAAGCTAATATTCTGAGCACAGTTTGTAAGTGATGATTTGTGTAATTAAAAAGAAATATAGAAATAATATTTGTTCTTCCACCAATAATGAATTTTGTCCTCTCATTTAAAATCAATTTGTTTTCTCCCACTAGTCCCACAATGTATTCTGTCTTCTAATGCATACACACTTAAATTGTTTGCCTCATTGATCACTAAAAGGATAGGAAAGCGTGGGTTAAAAAGAGGAAATACAAACCTCAAAGTCCAGTATGACACAGTTGAACACTTAAGATCAAATGATTTTAAGTGATGTACATGCAGTCTGGTGCCAATAGACAGGAAAGCATAATAGAAAGCATAATAAACCATGCGTATCTATAGATTTAAGAATGAACATTCTTATGGTGTTATTGATGCTAATAGTATTTTTGCATTAGAGGAATTGTTCTCTGCTATCTCTTCAGAGAATATTTGCACTCAGCCACATGCATACACGGAGTATTGCAGAACCATTTAGGACAGCCATCCTGCTGAGCATCCTCAGTTAGCAGAAGGGCAAAATGGGCTGGTTTTGAGATAAGGCACTGGGATAATATTCTTTCACCTGTTTAGCAAAAAAGTGTGAAGAATATTTTTAAAAGCCTAATTCATTAAATGCCACTGAAGTTCTGAGTGATGCTTTTCTCAGTAATCTCAGTGATTTTCTCAGTAAATGCTGAGAAAATATTTTTAAATGGATATATTGGAAGCACAGAGCGAAAGATGACAAAATGCCATCCTAATGACCTCCCACACGAGGTAACTGGAGGGTTAATCTCTGACAGTTACTGTATGACATCTACCACTGGAATTAAAGACTTGAGGTCACCAGCTGGTAAAAGACATCAGATACAAGCAGAGGATATATAGTTGATGTTAACAAGGAAAGATGAAGTATACTTCCATTACAAAATATCTTCAGAGTTTCAGGAAAGTTTAAATATTAAATTTACCTTATTCTACCTCCTTACTTTAAAAAAATAATGAATACTACTCAGGTATCAGTGTCTGGGAGCTATTACTTTGATTTGATATGTCAGCATCAATGTCTCTGGGAAGAAACTCCATCATCATATGCAAATAAATATGATTAGTTTTTTTCCAATTGTGTTTCCCATTGTTCCCTTTTAACTCTGTTCCTTCTAATTTAGGTTGCCCTGGGTGCATGCTATTTCCTTGTCTGGGGAAAAAAAAAATAAAAAAAAAGATCAGAATTAGGGTATCTAAACGGCAACATGTCGTTTCCTTGCTTGAGAATGATGAATACATTGTTGCTAGGAAACAGCTTCCAAAGACAAAATTTTCAAAGGACAACATTTTTACAGATAAAATTATCTCCTAAGTACAATCACAAAGCAATGTAGAAACCTGAACAAATATCCCCTTATGGGGTTTGAAAGCGAAGGAGGGAGAGAGTCTGTAGGTAGAGACAGCTAGTTAGTAGCCCATTTTACCAGATAATATCCTTATTTTAACCAATTCCTATGTGTTGCACAATATACCTTTCCCAGACTAGGATTCAAAAGCAGCATTCAAGTATAATTGTAGCCTCCACTTTTCAGACATAGAATCTGATCTTCAAAAATATTGTCCACATCAATAAAAACATGTCAGTCCAGAACAGGGCATAGTATGGCCCTCCCAGAAAAGTAATGTTTTCCATCTTTAGGTATATTTGAACTGACGTGTTTTAAAAAAAAAAAAAAAAACCAAAACATTAATTTAGACACTGAATTAGTCTTTTTTGAAAGTGTCATCACGGCACTCAGTAAAGAGGTGAAAGCTGTACTGAAATTGTTCAGACACCACAGATTTTTCTGCATGGCCCAGCCACTAAACATGTAAGGTTCTTCTCTCCTAATGTGTCTTTGGAACCGTGCTGACTTGAGAAGGTCAAAGGCTACTATGCATGAACTCACACCTCTGTAAAATATTTTATGTAGTCTTGCTTTTTGGGGATAAATCTCTTCAATATTAGAGAAGTCAGTGTTATGGCCCTGATCCCAGGGGCCCTCTTGTCCAGTCTGGCATCTCCCCAAACCACGGGCTCTTTAATTCTTTCATTCCCAAGGGAAACCCTTGGTTGCACACTCACAGCCTTTGTGTTGAGCAGTGCAGAACAGCTCCATTTCCCCCCTCTGTGTTCTTTTGCAGCAATCCCTTGTAGATACCGTCCCTGCTAGACGTCCTTTGCTCTGAGACACTCTGCCATAACAGCTAGGTGGCATTTCAGAAACATCCTTAGGAAAAACCCAAACCTGCTCCATCTGCTGCCCTTCTGCTTTGGGGACAGTATTTTTCGACAGCTGTTTTCTGATTAGTGGTTCAGGCACAGCCTTGGGGAGCAAAAAGCCCCTTTAACACCTTCAATGGCCTGTGGAGAATATACCCTTCATTAAATCAGTGGAAACTTTAAGGACTAAAGGCAATTCCGTTGCATAAAAAGAGGCTGCCTGTGACCTCAGAAGCTAAAATTACATATGTGTATAGATATTGGCAGTAACACCCTAATTATTGATTGAGATTCCCAGGTAACTTAAATAAATATTTACTACCAGCCTGGTCAGTGTTCTACTTCTTCTGATTGCTTCATTTGCAAACATCCAGATGAGATATTCTTGTCTGTAAAATTCCCTCTCTGTTTTACAAGAGTGGTTGTTTCCACAAGATAACTAATTCACAAAGGTAGTGAAAGTCTATCGGGAAGCAAATGGAATGAGATAAAGGTTCTGAAGTCAGAGCTCAAGGGGTGCTGGGTGGAACAAGAAAAAGACTGTTGAGAGATTCCAGCTGTGCAGGTGCATGAGACAAGGCAGCTACGTAGTGATCCTCGCTTTTCCACAGAAGACTAGCTCAAACACGCCTTTGCTTCTTTCAATAGAAGTTAGTTTGATTTTTTCAAAATGTGAAGCTTAGATCATTTTCTTGATGTAAACTAACAAAATTTCCATTATGATTAGAAGATGTAATATTACCATTGAACACTATGAAATACAAATCATGAAATATATGTAGACAGAGAAAACATACATACTGTAACAAATAATAAACAACATTTTGTGATAAATAACTGAATTCAGGATTTCCTTTGTGTGAATTTTGTCTCACTTCAAAGTTTTTGAACTAAGGAAAACATCTGTTTCTAAAGAAACACGAATAGCATGAGCCTGTTCTGAAAAAACTGGGGATTTTTTTGTTGTAATAAATTAAAGCCCAATTATTTTGCAATCTTTTTATTAGTCACCCATGTAAGACCAGTTTAAGTATTACTGCAAGGTATCCTGGGCACATAGAAGTAAGAGTTCTCTAATACACAAATTGAGCAGCGTATTTTACTGATCTTAAAATCTTGTATTCTTACAATGTAGAAGAGGTAATGATCACCCATATGAAGACAAGCTGTCATTTATTCCTGAAATTCATAACCCTATTTAAATATTTTTTATTGAAAAGTTGCTTTTTTGATAAGTTTGGAGGTATCTCATGTATTCAAAATATTTTCTGTTTTTTGTCAAGACATGAAAAGAGAATTTATTGACACGTACTGCAGGATTGCCTTGTGCCATTTCTCTAGATAAATTAATTACTTATCTTTCTTCCTCTCTTGTGTGTGGGTGGGTGTGTATGTGTATGCAAATGTATATATATGAATAATAGTTTTTACACATGAAAAATGTTTTCATCTTGGGTGTGATCAAATGTCACTGGAGGAACCAGGAGAAAAGTCTCAGAGACTTCCACCATCACATCTTTCAATGCAGATGTATAACATTAGGCATGTGCTCCAAAACTGGGAGGGACCAGTCAGAGAAACCCATTTTCTTTCAGGGTGAGCTTGTATTATCTCTCTGTTGTTTTCACATTGTCTTGCGCAGCAATATAATACACAGAAATTACTATCCTCTGATTATTTTCTGCTCTGTAATCAATGACATGGTCTTTTTAATTCTCTAATGCTCCTCATTGATTCAGTCAAACAGAAACAACCCTGTCATGAGGCTTTATAAAGATGAAATTATTTAGGTTTGACAAGATTCGGGCAGGAAGAGGAAAGACTTTCTGAAGCCATTATGCAATTAGGCTACATAACGGCAGCTGAAATTCGACATGGAGAAATGCAAAGCACTGTATATCAGAGGGACCAATTTAAAACTTCTCACATATACACAAAGTCCTAAGAAGGGCAATGAAAATTATTAAAGTCAAGAAGATGAAGGAATTCCCTACAAGGAAAGATTAAAAGCAGCAGGATTAATTAGTTTGAAGGAGGTGGGGGGATAGGTTTTTTTAAGAGAGTGAAAGCTGCTAAGGTAAAGATACATATTAAATTAGAAATTCTAGAAAGAAGGTTAGTCCAGTGCCCTTCCCATAATATAAATATGGGGAAGCATTCACAGGCAGTGAGAGTAATATATTTGAAAAGGTTCAGGGGAATACTTTTTCCTGCAAAGGGCAACTAACCTGCAAAACTCCCTGTGGAAGATATCATTCTTCCTTATTGTTTAGCATATTAACTCCTCACTTCCCCTGACAAGTAAAAGTAATTGTTCCCAAGATATATATGGTATTATGGATTATCCCTTCCTCTGAAGCATAAGTTAGAGTGTATTCTCAGAGACACAATGCTGAAAGAGCTACGTGGTGTTCAGCTGTTCTAGCAAGGCAAACCCTCTGCTTCTGCAGCTGTCTGAGGACCCCAGAATGAGAGCAGAGGATATTCTCAGCTCTCATGCTGGTGCAGTGGGAAATCATAGAATCATAGAATGGTTTGGGTTGGAAGGGAACTTAAAGATCATCGAGTTCCAACCCCCTGCCCTGGGCGGGACACCTCCCGCCAGACCAGGTTGCTCAAAGTCCCATCCAGCCTGGCCTTGAACACCTCCAGGGATGGGGTATCCAAGAATTCCCTGGGCAACCTGTTCCAGTGCAAATAAGGCTCAGATGGCCAAGTATTTCCCTGCAGTGGTGCTTTTCCTCCGAAACCAGTCTTTTTAAAATCCCCTTCTGCAAAGTGTTATATACACCGATTGATATCTGGCAGCGTACATTAATTTATGCTAAACTTCAGTGTTTATACTGCTTTGATTTCTGAATGACTTTTACCCCTTTGATGTGGAGGGAACTCCAGAGAAAGTGGAGAAAGAAAATGGATGGCAGAACATATCCGTTCACTTGAGAGAGAGCAGACCTCAGTACACACCATTGCCCTAGTGACACCTCACAGAAGAAAACCTTTTTTAACTTGCCCCACAAAGTATATAAGAAAGGTAAAACTTGCCAAGCAAGCCATAACCTATAACATAGCAGGATGATTTTTTTCCAATGCTTCTCACTTCCTGACAGAGCTTGGGAAAAATGATCAGTCTTTGCACTCAGGGCCTCTCTGGGTTTTCTTCCGTGCCTCTTTTCCACCTACTTGTTCTAATTAGAATGCCAAATTAACATCTTGTCTCCTTGATGTAGTATGTGATTTATATAAATTTACTTGACTGTTACATAGCTATTTTCAGCTTTGTATCTCAAAACATTTTTAAAAAAATCATGTGATTGATTTTATAGATTTTTAAATCCCCTGTGTCACACCCCAGAAACAAAGTAGTAAAAAGTACTTCTTATCACAGCAGAATCCAGTACAAGCCTAGACATTTTGAATATGTGATGAGTTTCATGATCATAAAATAATTTAGTAAACTAATCAGGAAGTCAATGATAAAGGGTTTTTAAAATAACATCTGATAGCCCTTTTTTTCTAATCGTTTTCAAAATATTTGAAAGTCTCAGAAGCATCTTTTTCTGAAAGGAAATGCATAAATTTTTCAGTGTTTTTTTTCCTTTAGGGATAAAGACTGAAAATTTGATATATAATAGAAAGTTAGCTCCAGTCTTAATTCTGGTGTAAGAAATTACTTTCATAAGTATTCAAATCACTAACAAAAAGAGAAGGGAAAAAGATTACGTAAATAAAACAGCAGGAATTGTGGATGAACGGTGATTTTACAAGCCCAGTTAAGCATAGTAGGACAGTTATACAGCCCAGTCAAGTATGGCTGATTGATTTTTATCTGCAAATTGTTATCGACTGTGAATGTTGGCTGCAGGTTGCTGTTAAAATCAAGAGCACTGTGCATTCTATTTAGAGGACAGCGGTTGCATAATAAATCTGTTTTCCCATGAAAAGCATACAATTAGTATTAATGATTTCATCACAAAGAACAAGAGCATACTAAAAAGTTGCCAGAGATACTGGATTGAAAAACACCGTTAAAACAAAGATTGTGATATTGCACAGGAAGATTTGGATGCCCCCAAAGCCTGATGAAAAGCTCAAAAAGAAGATTAAGCCTAATTTCTGGGAAATATGGGAGCAGGAAAGAAATTCTGGAGAAGTCTCCAGGTAGAGAGTGAGCATCTCTGCTCCAGGACACTGGGAATACCTTGTGGGACAGAGGCTGGGATCAGCAGATGGCTGCAGGGCCCAAGGCTTTGGGCTTCTGGAAGAAGGGCTTTGTACAGCAGGAGTGAGTTCCTTAGGACAGAGGTGTGATTCTCTACTTTATCCTGTAGCCAAAATCATCCAAACAAGCAAGAAAAGTTATTTTTGGTGCCTTTTATTGAAAACTTCTTGCTGACATTCTGCAAATAATCCTACTATGAATGGTGAGTGGGGAGAAAGGTGGGAGGGAAATGACCTATGGAAAAAAAACCACCACAATTAAGTCACCACACAACTTGTCAGAGCCATCTCACAGGCATAATATGGCTGTCATGGCTGTTATGATCCCTTTCCCTGATGAAAACATGCAACGTTCTCACTAGCAGTGAACATTTCAGAAGATGTGACTGTAAAAGTCCTTGGGTAGAATAAAAGAAAATGGACCACAGTATCTACAATGTAAACATTTAGAAAGCTTAATCCTGATGTGATTTCTCTGAAACAATTAGTCAATTTTTGTATTCTAGTGAGGCAATTTCTTGCTTAAATACCAGAGATCTGACAGACATGCATTTTAAGCTAGGTCATGCCTTCTCTTTTCTTCCAAATATAATTAAAACTGTACTGCATGCAAGCTGCACTATTCATTAAGCATTTGCAGATGTAATGCCATGAGAGGCACTGCTGCTCTTCGGCTGTTGGCAGTTGACATTACCATGGCAAAAAACATGCTGAGCAAATGGAGCGTCTGCACATTGGAAAGTAAAAACATGACTAGGTTTGAGAAAAACAATTCCCTAAACTAAATTTCACCTGTAATGCAACTTATTGAAGTTCTCCTTTACTTAAACACATTCTTGGTGAAAATCTAACAAATGAACACTAAGGCTGGCTAGAAACACAAATAGAATTTTTTTTTCCCCTTCCCTACTTATTCTGCAAGTTTTGATTTCTGTTCTTACTTAGAACTAATTCAGAGTTCTCAAGTTTGAAGTCCTTTACAAAACTTTACTTTCCTTTATGAAATATGTTAAAGCATTGTCTTAAATTATGAAATTTGATTTTAAAGGATCATCAGGAAAAACATAAATTCAAGATCAGGGAAAATTCCTTCTGAAACTAATAGGGTTTGGTAGGATAAGAACAAGAAGGTATTAAACACAAACTTTACACCAGACAAAGACAACCCACACATACTACTCATTCAGTCTAAACTTTTTGTTTCCTACTCTTCTGGCTCTGCAAAATTCCCTATTTTGAAACTTACTTTCTAGATTTGTGTTCTGTCTTTGGCCAATAACACAGTTTTTTACTAAGACAAACCTTAATCCAAATCATTCTCATTGGTAGGTTGTCAAGTCTCACTTTGAATATCCCTTTGAGCATCTCAGAAAATCCATTTAATGGACTTGCCATTCATGATAGTCTATCTGCCGTAATATGACTCCTGATTATCTTTTTTTGCTTCCTTTCCTTCAAGGACAAGAATCCCTGATCATTAGTTTAATCACTAGAGAAGCACTTCCCATGCATTCTTTTTTTCAGTTCAAGTAAAACAATACATATCAGACCTCTCTCTTGGCAGACAGCGATCCCTATTTACTCAAAACTCCCTCACTATAGGTTATTTTTACAAAGTCTGTAATCATTTTTATGTGTCACAAACCAGCAAAGTTGTTTGTGATTTTGAACAGTAGCTTATCTCTATCCAATGTGATTCTTGGCTGGTGGCCTGGCAGAACTATCTAGATTTGGAAAGGTCAAAGACAAATCCAGTGCCAAAGAGATGATAAGCTGCAGGTGGGACCGCAGGCTTTCCAAATCACATTAAATGCCAGAACTATCCTAAAAGATTTTTTAAATTCATAAAAGAATTGAAAAGAAAAATATTAATATGCCTGTGGCCTGTAAGTAGAAGAAGAAAAACTATAATTTATGCTGTGTCTGTAAATGATTGAATAAATCAGAATTCTTAAAAATGTAATCCTAGAGTCAGTGAAATATTATGTTCTGTATTACAGGTTCCATTCAGTTAATGTCGTGGCTCCTTATTTTTTGCTGTGTATGTGTATGTCTTATATTAACAATGGCAATGACGGTTTTATTACATATATTAGATGAGAAATTTACATGTCAACTCTTCACATTTGGAAATCTTTTTGTAATCAGAACAGTGAAAAATAAATGTTGCTATGGTGTATGGACTGCCCACTCCTTAAAGTCC
The DNA here is from genome assembly GCA_033628505.1 of Tringa tobata. Classification (NCBI taxonomy): domain Eukaryota; kingdom Metazoa; phylum Chordata; class Aves; order Charadriiformes; family Scolopacidae; genus Tringa; species Tringa tobata. The sequence continues at coordinate 8,060,664 of JAHREE010000278.1, read as the reverse complement.
ATAGTTAATTCAGCACTTTACAGTTACAGAGGGAGCAAAATACCTGGCAAAGGTGAAAAGAATCATAGAAGCACACGTCTCTGCAGGTTGTTGGGAAGGAGTTGGGTACCAGAGCCCTGTTCCGAGGTGAGCACTGATGGCCAGGTGAAGCTCTGCTCCCATGTAGCATTTTGCCGGTGCCCCAGACACTTTGTTCAGGGCTCTCTTTTGCCCCTGTGCATAATTCAAGGCACATGAGGAAATGTGTCAGTACCAGACCACAGAAGAAAAACAACCAGAGGTGTCGAAGGTGGGTTATGCACCAGTTATGAATGTGAAAGGAATTTGGAAAGAAAACAAAAAAAAAAGGGAAGTTGAATGACCCTGTATCATAATTTTTACTCCAGGTCAAATGAAAATTTTAGATTCTTCCCAGATTAGTCTTGCTTATTTCTTATTTTTGAAATGGGTGAAAATATTTGGTTTAATTCAGAGTCTCCAGCTCTGACATATCAGGTACTCAGGAGATGAGACTGTTATTGCAAAGCCCACAGCCACGGCCAGAATGGAGCAGTCCACTTATCCAGTTGCCTCTCACCTCTGCCCTTTCCAAGTACTCTGCCCATACTATTGCCCTATCAAATGAAGTTGTTTTTTTCCCCTCAGACGTTTACTTATCAACTTAAAAGATCTACAGTTCCATTCAAACTTAAGAGAAGTTCTGGAATGGTTCTTTTTATTGATGATGGTGACGATAAGAACCCCAGCATGCTTCAGGGTGTTTCTCCAGCAGCTGATGAAAAAGATTTTGTGATATGGTTGATTGTAACAGTAGGAGTTGGTCTTATATTCCTGGGTAAGTAGACTTTCCTTTTTCTAAAAAAAGAATAATGATTTTTTCATGACTGCGAGTATGACCAGGCAGTCTTCAGAAAAAATATAGCAATATTCACTGTTATACCTACAAATTATATTTTTAATATACCAATGGGTTAGATTTCTCTATCTTACTGCTTTCCTAGTATTTGAAGGAAGACAAAAAGCAAGGATTGCAGTTACATTTTTATTACTGTTTTCAAGCTTTAAGTGATAAGGACTAAACAAATAATTATTTGGGGGTTTTCACATTAAGGGACAACAAGTCTCAGTGCCAACAGCTTGGAAATGTCATCTCTGAGGAAACTGTGAAAAAAGGGGGTAGCATACATACAGCAACATTAATAGTTTGTTAATACCTTGAGACTGCTGCATCTAAACGGATCATTAGACGAATCCGTGGCTCTCGAATATCTGTGCATCTAAGATAAATGTACAGTCATAGCTATTTCCCATGGCATTCAGAAGAAATTTATTTAAGAGTGAAACTGAGTACAGATTATCAACAGATGTGGATTTCGTAGATGTGTGTTTACCACCTGCAAATTTTTGCCATAGGTTAAACAGAGCACGTCAACCTCTTATCATCTGTCTTTTATCTTTGTTCTACGGGCTCCAGAAACTCTGTATTTTCTCATTATTTTTCCTTTAGATTGGATCTGGGAACTAATGCAAACCTAGAAAAATACTAAATAGATCTCTAATTTGATACGCATTAAAATCCAATTTGGTAAAAATGATAAGTGGACTCACATTAACCTCAAGGCTGAACTGAAAGCCCCCTTTCAGCTGTCCAAGAGGTTAAATCCAGAGTAAGCACACATAATTAATGAGGTTGGTATTAAAGCCTTCATTTTGAGAAGTCTATTTTAAATATATATGCTTTCCTAGTTAATAAATTTACAAATAAAATAATTTGCCATACAAATATTTATTAATGCATATTTTATGTGAATTGCTTGAGCCGGTGTTTGGAGTTTAGGAGTCCATATTGAAAGCTGAACCCATTAATGCTTTTAAAATATTTTTGTCTTCTCATAATCCTTGAAGTCTGTCAAAAACTTCAACGTCATCTGATATCTATTGATTTCTTATATTCTTTCTAGCCCTAACTTTCCCTTCCATGACACACAGAAACTTGGTTTCATAAAAACAAAGGGGAAGACTAAAGATACTAAATTTCATTCTCATTTTGACTGTCTCAAGAATTGTACTGTTGTCTCCATTTTTTAATGGAAGCTTTTAGAAAATGAGTAAGCTCGACATTTAAAAAAATGGTGTTCTGAAAATGCTGCTGCTATTTTCAAAGCACACCTTTGTCCTGTGGCACTTCCTTTTCACCCACCCCTTGGGATACACATGATGCCTGAGCTGCTCAGGGGGAAGAGCTGCTTCAGCAAGTCCCCATCCTCTGCCAGACCCTCTCTGCTCCTGCACCTTTCCCCACGCCCCCTGGTTAGTGGACTACGCCACAGAAAATGTTCAGTCCTCACGTTTGCAGGTGCTAAGCTGCTGCTGAATTACTTTGAGTGAAGCAGATTTGTTGTAGATGGTGTGATTAAGTCTCAGCAGGTTCTGCCACCTGTGTATACTGTAGGCATTTGCTCCTACACTCTCCTTTGCCATGTGTGGCTTTTCTGTGCGTGGCTAGCATCAGCAGGGCAGTTTGCTACCTCTGTGAACAGAAGAAAAGGCAGGATTTGGGGGCAAACAATAACCATACTTAAGAGCTTTGCTTTTGCATAATTTATTTTTCTGCATTCTTGTCCTAAGTACAAAAATGCCACTAACAAGGTACAATCATTTAATCATTTCCTTTTTTTTTTTTTTTCCTGAGGTATGAAAGGATAAATAGGGAAGTTCCTATTCAAATGTCAAAATATTGAGGTAAACAGATAGTAACAGACTTTCACTCAGACATTATGGTTACTGAAATACATTGTCATGAAAAGGCAAACAATCAGCAGAGTTCTTTAAAAGGTTCAGTGCAAATTAGTTTCTGGCAAGGACCATGTGTTGTTCAATGCATCATTAAAGCTCTTCATTTAGGAATTAACTCAGCAAGAAGAAAGGGATGCTATTTATCCTACAAAGTGCCTCATTTTGTAGGATACAGAAGCCTCAGAAGCCCCCTCAGTGTGTTGGGTGGCTCATTCTAGGTTGGTAGTTTGGGGCATCATCTACCGCTGCCTCCATCTTATGGGCAGCAGCAGCACTCGGGATGTAAATGCAATAATCAGAAACGAAAAGTATGTGTGTGCCTCTTAAGAGTTTAATTCTAATCTGGAAGAGTATTTTATGCCAGCATTTATGTTCCCCGTTTTTTAAAGGAAAAGTGTATTTCAGGATGTGTAGCACAGTGCTAACTCACATTTGCCCGCTCTGCCAATAGGTGGCACTAGGAATTTTCACATAATTAGTCTGTAGAACTCAACCTTCAGTTTTCAGCCATCTAAATAATCCTGTATAAACATTTCCCTATATAAAATGTTTTGGAAATACCACGAGCCGTATCCTTCAGTTATTCGCAATAGTGTCATTCCACTGTTTTGAGAGAAGTTGCTAAAGAGACACAATAATTATTTACATTACTGTTCACGTTATTGACACTGGGAGATGTTTTGGGCTTTCTATTTTCTAAGTTGTTTATTTTCCATCATTCCTGTATGGTCTAATTTGTCAGACTTGCTTTATGAGCTCTCTAAGATGTTTACCAGAACATGACAAAAGCTACAATTTAGCTTTTTATCCACACTTTCCACAATTTTTGCCAGTCTTGTTCAATGGAAGAAGGAAATAAAAGACATTTGCACCCTGTCGGATGAGGTTGTCTCCTCAGGGCAGCACTGCAGTAGCAGGACGCTCTTGCTAGACTCCCTTCATGATAAATAGGGCCTGATGGTTAAATGTTCTTCACAAGGAGGACGTATCTGTGAACAAGCTCCTTGGCTCTTTTCCAGAACAGCTGTGGCGTGCTGACCTCCAGAGCATGATGCAAACAAACTTCTGCTGGTTCCACTGGGAGGTGGGCATCACTGAGAGCATCTGAGAGCGCTGCAGCTCTAGCAGAGAATGGAGCATGAGAGCTTTTTTTCTTTTTAATTTACTCTGCCATTAAAAGGTCAATAGCTTTATACAACTGAAATTTGAATAAAATATAACTACCCTTCTAATGCCTCCTCTTTTGACCTTGCTGATGGTCAACACATTTTTAGTGGACTGAGGTTAGAACTGTTCTTTTGGCACCCATGCAGAATCTTTTTATATGTGGTATTTGAAAAGGTGCACTTTAGTAAAATCTGGCTGTGTGGGAGCCAAACTGAAATCTGAAACTGGATACAAAAGAAAAGAAGAAAAAGATGGGAAAGCTCTTAATCGAAATGGAAAAGCAAAGGGAAGAAAAAAAAAAAGTGTAGAGAGAAGAGTAGCAAATGCAGGATGAAAAGACAATGCAAAGTAGCACTGCAATGAAAACAGAAGAAAGCAATGCAGTAATGTCAATTTTCCAAATAGTCTATTCAGCGAATAAATGTTATTGCTAGAAGGACACAATTTTCAGCATCCAGGTGGCATCTGCTGAACAGCATGTTAACAGATATTCTTGTGTAGTAACAGTTCCCTCTGTACTTTGTAAACTGCATCCCTCCTGTGAGTAAGGAAACAAAGGGTAGTGTTGGCAGAGCACTCGCCAGGGTGAGCTCAGCCCCCGGCACTGCCCGACGTGATGCTGGAGCTGTGCTCACCTCTGCTCACCAACCCCGCTGTTCAGAAGGTCAGCATCAGTAGGCTTCACCTGGTTCACCCTTGGGACTTCTGGTGAGGTCAGACAGCCTGAACAAAACCCTAACAACCTGTGAAAACACGCAGGCAGTAGGCTGTGCTGAGTGCGCTGTTTTATCTGAAACAATTGGTTCCCGGAGAAACTATCTCAAACCATTCAGTGATGGTCTCCCCCAGGGGCTCTTAAAGAGGATTGCAAGCCAGCCAGCATCACGAAGGGGCTTCTGCTCCTGGACCAGGCCAGCACAGAGACTAAACCTAGAAGCTGAAGACCTACCTCCATATGGGCAAACAGCAGAGGGAAGATGCAGGAGAAGCAGCCATTGACTGTGGAGGCTTCGCTGGTAACTTTCCTGCTCACAGTGACACTCTTCCAACACTGGGAATTTTTTTATTGAAACACCAAAATCAGACCTCAGATATAGTGTGAAAATGTTCACACTATATTTTTTCCTGATGGAAAAAATCCTTTTTGGGTACTACAGCTGGCAATGACCGCCAAACTGGGAGTCACTGGAGACAGAGTAAAGAGACTGGGGCTGTGTGGAAGAGAAAGGGGAAATTGCTGGGCAGAGCAGTGCCTGGAGCAGCCATCCACCAGGCATGCAGCAGCTGTACCCAATGCCATCATGCTTCTCCAGCAAGAAACAGGGGTCCATCTTCCTTGAGACCCAAAACAGGAGAGAGGGGAAGGAAATCCTTCTGCAGCCCTGTAGTTTGTAACCCAAGGCCAGTCTCACACCCTGGATCATTTCACGTCTGAGGAGTAGGAGTGGAGAAAGAGGGGGAAGGCAGTGGGATCCCCGTGAGACCTTGCCTGAGGTCATTTTCTCTGCATCCAAGGTGCTTCTGAAGTCATCTATGTTTCCGTTTTCTTAGCAAAGAGAGTCAGGAGCTGTTTTCTGGACAGTTTACTTTTTCTTAAAGGGTCTCTGTCATTAAGCTCATGGCAAACAGAACTGTTTTGAGGGGGGGGGCCATACTAGTGACCCTCTTAAGGAGGAAAGGAAAACCTTCTGTAGGAAGAGCACACCATTATGCATCTCTCATAGATAGGAAACTCAGTGCTGCCTAGTGATTGGATTTAAAACCACATGTATGTAAGCAAAAGCACACACAACTACAGTGGAACAGCATAAGGAAACAAATACTGTGTAGCAAACATTGCATATATTTAACACACATATAAGCATATATAATGAAATATGCTCATATACTGTAGTGTTAAGCACAATATAGGAAATTAGATAAACAAAATCAGAACAGAGTTAGGCATATAAACGCAGTATTTCTCAGCACGGTTTGATGGTACAAGTTGTTTTCACACTTCCTGTGGGATTTTAATGCAATTTACATTGACATCTGACAAATGATTGCTGAAAATGTTTATATGGCATTCAATATATGTTGCAAAGTTTTATAACAGACTTTGCAATAGCTGTGATATTAAATCTGCATCTCTAGTCTTTTTTCAAATAACAAATTTTGAAAGCACTAAAATGATTACCAGAAAGAAACATTAAGAAAAATTCCAATTCATTTTGTATTTTCAAAGACCTCTGCTATTTTCCGAAGTCCCCATTTATCTCAGAATTTTGAGCTTGTTATGTTGTCAAAGCATTCACTTTTGATTAACATATGTCTTCCTGAATATTAATTCATGCTTTGGAAAGCACATTTTCTTAAAATTGCTTTGCAAAGTTGTATGAAACGTCCTTTCAAGATGCTTTGATACTGAAAAATTTTTATATTTGCTGTTTTATTTTGTACTTAGTGTTTTCTGTCACTCCTTTTCGGGCACAACAGAAAAGATCTGGCCATTGTTAGAGGCTGTTATATATTGGCTTAATTCTTAATATTGCTGCTTCTCACTTGTTAGTCAAATGGGTCCGTTAGTAAAATCCCTTTCTGTCATTACAGGCACTACAAAGGACTTTGGGATTTTTTATCATGCCTTGCAGTATTGTCTTTCAGCAGCCTGATCATGTACAGCAGGGCCCGGGTTCCTACTGCCTCTGTGCATTTTCTAAGCAAGATTTTTCCATGCCAACGAGGTACAATGTACTTCTGTGAACAAAAGTTGTGGAGTACACAGCTTTTGCTGACCCAGTCCATCTGTTCTGTTCTCTTCTCTTCTGCGTGGCTGGAACTCTGTTTCTTTTTCATCCTGGACTTTGACCAGGATATTGTCTTCAAACCATGATTTAAAACTGTTCTTATTGTGACTATTTGCTTAATTGATTCAGATTTGTATTTATTATAATGGATTGATTAAGAAGTGTGGCTTACCACATCTTACTAGTGAGTGAAATTATTGGCTTTTAGTTTAAAACTTATAAACTACATGATCAAGGATTATTCACTGCCCTGATGATTTTGACCTTGGATTTTATGACATAAAATGCTGAAATTACTGCTATTGCACGTAATGAGATCCTGCTTTTCTTCTGAGCCCCGCAGTTCTCAACATAAAATGTATTCAGAGACTTTTTTTCAGTAGCTTTGAATGTGTAGCACCTGTCTGCTGGCTAAGTTCGCAATCATTAGGAGTTGCAGGCTAAGCCTGGGGAATCACATACCATGTACATTTTGTCAGAACATTGTCTTTTCCTTAACCTACAGACTACGAGGTTAGCAAAAATAAAATCTTGCTAAAGGAGAATTAGAAAGGTGGAAATGATTGATCATTGAACATAGTTTTCCTTTCATGCTTCTCTTTTTTTCCCATTCATGCAGTGGCAGCAGTGTTGAATGCTAATTTTACAGACAGGCTGGTTTTCACAGAGAAAACCTGAGCAACTTATTTAAGGTCATAGGGTCCCAATTTTATGAATAACTGAGAGCCTCATGCGAGACCTTGTAGCTTGTTCCTACTGGACTGAAGAAAAATAAAAAGCCTTAGAACTCTTCAGAAACATATGCATTATGGATTTGTGACTCATCTGTAATAAAGTCAATATTCAAAGCATACTGCTAATATACCAAAATTACATAGGGAGAGGATAGTTTTGCAACCATGAAGAGAATTGCTCTCAGAAGTAGCCAATATTTTTTCTGAACTATCTTAATCTTCATTTTTGCTCGTGGATAAACTTCTTGGAGTCAAAGTTACCCTGTTTGAGAATTTGGACTTGACTGTTACTAGGTTGTTTTTAGATTTAGGGCATAATTATTTATGGTTTTTTTCTGTATCATTTCACAAAAGAAGATACATGGAACAGCAAGATTTTGTGAAAGAAAATGGAAATGTAAAGAACTTGATCAAAGTTCTTTGGTGATCAAAAAGACCTGCCCTGACTTATTTTTGCCATTGTTGTGAAGTCTGCCATAGATGTAGGGATGTGTCCTGAGGCACATCACATGGGTTCCACCAAGGCAAGAAGACAATGACCCACTTTGGGAATCCCGTGTGGTGTTTCCTCACCTTCAAACCCAGTAACTGCTATTGAAACATCCCAGCTGACATTGTCTTCTCCATTAAAATACAAATCGAGGACATGTTTAGAAAATAATCTCCTTGGATCCCAAAACTTCATTGACGTTTGAGTGCACAGCTAATCGTTCTTCATGTGAAAGCCACTAAATAGGGAAACAGATTTCATTTTCTTTCAGTGGAATTGCCAAGTAATTTTCCCATGGTCTTTTATGCTATTTAATTTGAGCTCCTTGTTACAACACTTTATTATATGTCATTAAATTCATGAAACATTGATTCATCTCATGATGCTGAGTGACTAGGTGATAAAGTGGCAGATGAAATTCAACATTGATAAGTACAAAGTAATTCTCTCACAGAAAAACAAACCAAACTATACATACCTAATGAGGGGCATTGCAACTCTAGAAGAAGATCTTTAAGATGCTTTAGCAGGGGAGTAGGACTAGATGATCTCTAGAGGTCCCTTCCAACTCTGACAATTCTGTGATTCTGTGATTCCATCTTGGATAGGATTCCAAAAACATTATATTCCATCCTTAGAAGCTGTAAAAAAGAGTAGAAGAATGTTTTAAGAAAATGCTTGAGAGAAAATCAGAAGTGATTTATACCACTGAATAGCTCTTTGGTATGCCCACATCTTTATGCCACACACCTTTTTGAACTCGGGTAAAAATGATACAGCAGAACTGTAAAAGGTCCAGAGACAGGCAGGAAAGACGGTCAGAGTTATAGAACAGCTTCCCCTCAAGAAGTCTGAAATAAATCAAGCTCCTCAGTCTAGGAAAAGGAATGATTCAGGTATGACAGAAATCTCTTAAATCATGAGTGAAATAGAGGGATAAGAAATATTTAATCAGCATTTCGAGCAATATAACTTGAGGCATCAATGTCAATATTAATACAGAAAGTTTAAAAGCAAACTATATGCTTTTCATACATGCATCAATCTGACTTTATACTCATAAAGTGAATCTTACAATAATGAATTGGGAAATTTACTTTTCCAATGTTAATGAAAATAGTTTTGCATTTTGCAAATGTTATTGTTGACAAAGCTGCACATTACGGAAAACGAAATATGGTATGTGGAAAAATGTAATACCATGATTTTTTGCCACTTGAGGAACACTGAAAGGCATGGGAGTTTTTGACGTTGTAAACAAAGGAGATAAGCAGTAAAGAAAGAACAATATTTTGTAGTAATTTTGTAGTAATTAAAATGTAAACTGAATGTTAGGTTTTCATTTTTCAACTGTAAGATAAAACAGTCTGGGGGACATTAGCTGCAGAAATGCAGTCATCAGTGGTAAGCCAATAGGTGAAAAAGTGTGAAATAGTAGGATATCCTCAGGAATAAGAATAGGTGTTAGTTCCTGCACGCTATTTGCTAGCACTCTAAGGATGTTATGGTAAGGGATACTTCAGAACTTTCATCCTCTTGTATTCTTCCTATTCATGTGGCCTCCATTTCAGTCCAGTGCTTCATCTTCTATGCTGACATTCATACTTTTAAAAGAAAAATGGATGGTTCTTAATTAAAAAGCAGCTGAAGATGAAAGCAGTCATTTTATCTCATACTAATGCTCGATGAACGGTATCTATTACTTTGTGTCTAAATTGACACCTCATCATAATTTAACACATTCATTGATTCTTCAGTTCCTCAGTAGTACTCAGACCTTCTTCATAATTTACTATGAAATGGATAGCAAGGCTAAGAGCTGGTGGAACTAGGCTGCAGAAAATGGTGTAATGACTTATCCTATGATCACAAGGAATGAATATACCTTTCCTTGTTTTGAAACATTCCTTACTTTTTAGCCTTTTTTTAAGAGAGACAAAAGTGGTAAGAAGTGGAAGCTGCAATCTTGCCAAGAAATAGAATAATCTTGCCAAAACCAGTACATAGCAGATACTATTTACTATTTGCAACAGCTAAATTTACTCCATTTTCCTGTTCAATTACAGCGTGTTTTTCTCTTGACATCTGTAAGTGGGATGTTGTACTCTTAAAAGAAGAGGAAGGAGGGAAAAGAGCAAAATCTTCCATAAGGAGGAGAACAACGAGCAAATACAAAAAATTAAACCATGTAGAAACAGCCTAAGTGATTTTTTTTTTGCATAGGTTTCAAGAAGGTGCCCAGCTGCCACTGTGAAAATCATTCATCTGCTAGGTGTAAAGTGCATTTAACCATCAAAAAATAATTTTCTTGAACACAGTAGGAGGCAGACACATCAGTAAGGTAGGCTGGGGATGGGTCTAACCCACCACTTCTCAGTTCTGCAGCTGGAAACCACCACATCTTCTTTTTGGACTGAGATGAAAAAGAAAACATACTCAGAAGCACCACAGTGACTCACTCAGGATAGCCAGCAAGATGCAAACAGATAGTCATTTACACCTTGTTGGACAGCCCAAAAGGACACTGTAAATCTACTTATTAATATTAAATTCAGCAGTGGACTGCTTTAGATGCATAATCCTAAATGTTTACTTCGTAGCTTGCAAACCATGGTCATTATTATTTAGTGATGTCAAAAAACATTCACAAAAAGTAGCACATGTTTAAACTTGGTACTCTGCAAAAAGAATACCTGCCTCATACATGTGCTAAAAGAAACATGAGCAAAACAGAAGCAGGCAGATCCTTTCTTTCCCTGTCAGAATACAGTCTTAGAAGAAAGTAGGATGAGACATGAATGTTATTTACTTTGGAATAAACTTTCTTTGTGTAACTTGGAATAATACGCTTGGTCTTTGAATAGTCATTCTGCAGAAGTTTAAATTATTTAAATTGCTGTATCTCGAAATTTTGTCAGATAACAATCCATATTAGTATACTGAAAGTTCCAGATAAAAATAATGTAAGAATTAAAGCAAAAGCAACAAAACAGGCACAACATCCATTGCTAATACATTTCTTCAGCTATTCACGAGGCTGTGGATTTTGTTTCTGTCATTTCAATTATACTATCTCCATTTCATTTTCCTTCCTGCTAAGAGGATTATAGTTCCTTTCTAAAATTAATTTAGTGTCTGTGGATAGTTGTATTTTGCTAGGTCCAGTCAATAAGGCTAATTTTATATATTGATTCATGCAATTTAAGTCAAGAAGGAATTTTATTCTGATGTCCTGTATCACTTGGGCCATATATTTTTCCACAGGTGTTAAACTTATGGGTTGCACATTAAATAAGTGTTTCATTGAATAAGATGTAAAATAGCGAATCCATTTTCTTCAGTATATTGTTCACTATTAATCACATTTGCAGTCACAAAATAAAGAAATAACTGTAACCCTTGTATTGTTGTTTAAGGAGACTCCTAGCATCTTGTATTCTTTGCATTGTATTTTTTTAAAAACTTTGAATTCTTTTCAGGAACTGGGGGCGTGTTGTGTAGTGTAATTATCTTCCATCTGTCAACATGTTTTTAAAATATAACATTAAAACTGTTCCATCTTTTCCGTACCACGCTTACAAATTGCCTCCATCATCCTATTCTCTCTACCTATTTGTAAAGTGAAAAATTTCTGATGCTGCTTTTGTTCACTCCACATCCTGGAAGCTCATGTTCACTTCTTTGGCCCATGAGATTTCTAAATCTATTTCAGGCTCATTCCTTTCCCTCACAGTCTCCTATCCCATAGCTGCCATGTCTTTCCAGAAGTGTATGCAACTGGCTACATTAAACACATATTTGGCTCAACAAATTCTGAGAGAATCCAATTTCTCTGAATAGCTGCTCTGAACTCATGGCCATTTATTACTCTTTCAGTGTGGTCTATCCTTTTTATAATTAAAATAAGTATTATTTCATATTTACTCTGAATAGCGACTGGAAATGTTGAAGGCTGTTGCCCATATTCCCTGATGATTCCATCTGACAGCAGCATCTGAAAATCTGAAATACAGCCCTATTTTTAATGTCAGAACATGGGGTGCTTCGAAGTCAAATGCCTGGTGTCATTAGCTCTAATAATCAAACCTGTAATTTTCTCAAATAATTAAACTGAACTGTTTGACAAAATACATTTTCTAGGAAAACATATTAGCTGCTTGGATTATATTTCTCTTCTTTGTCTTATATTAATTTTAGTCCTTTATATTCATTATTTTTTAATCCTGTATGAGCTCTCTCATTATTTTTCTCAGGGCTGAGGTCTAGCTAACCTGCCCATAGTCATGTGGGTCACCCAGCACACCCTGGCTGAATGTTTCCAATGGCATACTTAATTCATTTGTATTTTCTCTGGCATCCTGAGACTTAATTGAAATTGCTAACAGTGGGTCAGAGATCTCTTCTATCTGCAATTCCAGTAAAATGGGGTGGTAATTTTAAAATGCTTTCTCCTAGTAAAGCCTTCCCAGTTACAAATGGAAAAGCTTTGATAATTATCAATTCAAATATAAACCAGAAAATCTTACTGCATCATTATGAAGAATCAAGTAGTGATTCAGTAGAATTTTTTAGCCCAATTCTCATTTCAAAACTTCTCTTCTTCTCTTTAACCTACCTTTTTTCTTCCTTTTTTTTTTTTTTTTAAATCCACAATGCTCTTAATTTCTTTTGTGATTTTTTTGGCAGTTTTGCTTCCTCTCTGCTCCTGTATCTTCCCTTTTGCTTTTATGTTTCAAATTGCTGCCCACACCATCTTGTGAAACAGCAAGTACTTTCATCCAGAAATGTGCCCTGGTAGTTTAAATTTTATATTTTATTTATCTTGGTAATTTAATTCAAGTATTGTGGATGATTTTAGCTGCTCAAGAGTGTTGACAATGAGATCATGCCAGTGATTTGGCAACAAAAATATATGATTAATTTTTATCCGGTCATTCCTTCAGCATCCAAAATATTTGCAATGCATTAGGCATAATATTTTCTCTGTCAGAAAAATGTTACCTATAAATTTTAGAAAGACTGGTGTAATGTTACTGTACATTGGCAGTTTTATGCAGTTTATTTTCAAATCCCACCAATATGTATGTGGAAACAGAGGATGAAGGTGATAAAGTAGAAGCCACATCTACTCAGTCCCATTAACAGAAGTCTTTAGGAGCAAGCTAAATATCTGTGACATGAGTATGGTTGATCCTGTCTTGGTGCAGAGGGACAGACTGATGAAGATTTGAGATTGCTTCTGACCTTTGATTTTTAGTCATACTGGCTGTTTTGGAAAAGATTGATACACGGTTTTCTCTGTTCTATCCTACAAAATTAACTTAATCTTCTATATATCATATATCATTAACTTAACCTTCTATATATCAACTATAAACCCCTCTTTTACATTTTCTATGATCACATTACTAATCAAAATTCAGAATACACTGTGACAGGGCATTCACGAGAGGACGGGCTGCAGCGTGATTTACCTGTACTTGAAGTTCCTTCTTCTTTTCGTCTTTTCAGTTATGAAGTGCAGAAGTAGACTGAGTTTTATCTGGTTAAAGTTAAGCAGACAGGTCAGACGGTCACAGAAATGCAGACTATGGTGCCCCGTGGCATTTCTAAATGAAGTGCAATACACCTCTCAGTACACTACACTCAGGGAGCTTCTGGAACAGATAAAATGAAGTGAGACCAGGTGAAGGTAATAACTAATTTATAAGCTTAGCAGAAGTACTTCCATCTCAAGGGTTATGTCAGAAATCTCAGAGAGGACAAGTGAAAGAGAAAGAAAGAAACTACAAAAATAAAAAGCACAAATCACAAATTCAGCTCTAGGAGCAAAACTCGGCTCTTTAACCATTGTGCTCAGGTCTGACACTGGCATACTGAGCTGGTACAGGAAATTAAGGATTACTTGAAAATCAAACAATGAGGTATCAGCCAAGCCTTATCTACACAGCATGGTAATTTGTGTAATGGCTTGTAATCAGGCTTTGCAGTCCTGGCATAGCTCTTCTTCTAAATAACAAGCTGGATAATCATTAAAAAGATGTAAACAATAAGTAGATTTAACCTAACTCTTGTGTTCCTGTTGTAACAGCTACACAGGTTTTATGTGTTTTCTAATAACAAGCACCCATCAGACTGACAAGCAGGCACTAACGACCTTACCTCATCCTCGTCTTAGTTTAGGCAAGCACAAATCTGCCCATTCAGTCCTTAATGACATCCCCAACGCCACCACCCCAATTAAAGAGTTCTCTCCAAGCAGGACACGGGAGAGTTTCTGCCATTCACTGTCTGCAGAGCTGGAGGCAGCAGACCCACAGCTGGGATGCTGCCACGGGGCTTTTCAAAAAATGCAACACATGGTGGGAGAAAAAGGTGGCTAAGACTCTTTGTAGAAGAGATGAACGATTGCAAAAAAAAAAAAAAAAAAAGTTGGGTTTATTTTTGGGCCTCTTTTAGCAGAAGGGCTGGACAAGATGACCCACAGTGGTCCCTCCCATTTTGTGATTATTCTCCTCTTCTCCAAGGTTATAGGATGGGCAGAAAGTGGTTTTTCGGTTGCTGCTGCTGTCGGCGTGGTGCTGGCTACTCATCAGGAGCTATAGGGAAGGAGAGAATCTGGAGAAGGAAGGAAAGACAGAAAAGGGAACACAGGGTGGAGTGTCAGCCCTGCTGCTGACTCCCGAATTCCAGGAATATTTCTGTGCATTTGTTCCAGACTGAATTAAGCAGATGCGTAGTTTGGACTGAAACAGTTTCTGAGGCTACAGGTTCTTTCTTTTTGCTGTTCCTTAGATTGCTTCGCTCTTTCTCCACTGCTGTTGTGAATTTTGAGTCTTCCACAGACAGGTAATTCCTAAGGCAGCCCGTGTATATGTTGATATGCCAAAGATGGAAAATAGCTGTTTAATGAAGGCCTAATATTCATATTGATTGTTGCAAGTATAACTCTTTACTACTTTGCCCTGTTTATTGTTAGGTCTGCATGTATATTTGTGTTTATACATATATATGCATAAGTTTTGTTCTATTTTAGACTTTACTTGCTGTATTCAAAATTGCTGCATATCTGAATCTGACTGTACTGGCCACAGCATGATTAAAATTTATGACTTTACCTATAGTCAGCTATTCACTGTGTCCCTTTTCAAAGCGATGAAACTATGTACGAAATGAACAGCCTTTTCCCTTTGGAAAAAAACTCTTGTCCCTTTTATTGGCTATTTATGTCAGATTTCTAGGCCTTTCACCTTTTTTCTCTACTCTTAAGTGAATTTTTTGAAAACAAGGTGTCAGTCATACCCTTAAACAAAATACTTCACCTAATACAGACTGTGCGTGGAAACTGAACATGAAAGTATATAATTTCTAGGGTCACTTCCCTCAAGAAATGGAAAAATCTTCCTTTTTCCGGCTCTTTGATTTTCAGACTGTCATTTTCATTCAGTGAGGTCACGGGACGAAAACTCCCTCATTGAAAGCCTGCGTATCGATCATAGTTATGTCTCTGCAGATGCACCATTTCATCGCCTTGTTTTGACATTTCCCACTGCTTCTTGAGCTGTGCTTTGTCGATTTACTGAGTTAGGTACTTACCTTCAATGACAGCAATATTCTAGCGATGACACAGGAAAAATATTCCATCAGTTTACACAATGATCATGAAAATATCACGCATAAGTAAGATCAACATAAATAGGTGCAGATGAATCATGAATGGTTTTGGTCAGGTTGTGATGAAATATATTCTGTCGAGTGCAAGTGCCATTGCACAAGGGTATTGGTAATACAAGTAGATGAAAATGGGTATTTCTGAGGATCAGAAATGTTCTGCAGCTCTTTGAGGCAATCCTTGTCCTTACTACCCAACACCCACTACAACAATATATTTCTAAGAAAAAAGAAAATTGGTTTTATCTTCATCCCAGTAATTTTTCCCAGTTTTCTACCCACTACAACTAAATAAAGCTTAGACATCTTTCCATTACTAAAATATTTGTCTGAATGCTTTTCTTGGTTGGGGGGAGGGGAGGTTGGTTGGTTTGTTTATTCTTAAAAAATATTATTAATTGTTAAAATCCTAACAGATTTTGCTGAATGGGGACAAGCCAAAATGCATATAGCGAAGTATGAAGAGGGATGCTCAAAGTGTGTAGTCATATATATTTGTTTATCCTGAGATGCAGAATTTGTATATACTTGGACAAAAAATACATATACTTGGGCTCAAGTGGATCAGACCATTCTTAATTTAAGGCTACAGACACATATCTGAGCCTGAAAGGAAAAGGATTTTCAGCCTCTGCTTCCAGCTACAGTAGAGTTTGCATAGGTAGATTCATTATTCTTAGGTCACTACAGGTCAATAAAAGCCAATTTTTTTGTCAAGCAGTATCAGTTTTCTGTGTTAGAAGGGAATTGTTATGTAAATTCTTGTTCATTTGTTTCTATGAGGAATGCACCCTAGACCTCGCTCCTGTGGAGGAGAAGGCAGGTATAAAGAACTGAAGGGAAAAAATCACTGTTGTGAAAATCATAACTTCCCCCCAAAATAATTCCAATAGAATAATCTTGTAAAAAAGCAAATCTTGAATATGTTCAAGCAAACATACTGCTCACTGGATTTTGCTATGAGACAATGCTTTATCTGAATCTGCAGAGCATTCTGTGAAGAGGCAAGAGATAAATGCTAATTTTCTAATGCTGATCTACTACTGTTTGGTGTTACATTTTGGTGTCACATTTTCAGTGTATGGAAAAATGAGAGGGTAAGACAAAGTAACCTGAGTTCACCTTCTGCACAAGGAAAACTGAAGAATGTTGAAGAAGGGAGTCATGGTTAGCCTAAAAAAGCACAGAATAATTTTAGGAATCTGTCAAATATCCTAGATATTAAGACAATTCAGAAGCAACAATGAAAAATGAAAAGTGATCGAGTCCTATAAATGAAGAAGGTTCATCCATAACTTTCTACTCCTGCTGCTTTATGTAAAACCTTCTAATCAAAAGAAAGCGAAGCAAAAGAAAGAAATTACATAAAGTCTGTTGTCTCTCGAGATAATGTTTTTTCAAGACTGATCTCTGGCAAGGTCCAGTAACTATTCTTTATTTCTATGAATATCCATTTGTATTACCTGCACACAGACAAGTGTTTTAGTTTTCACATGAAAAGACTAGGCAGATGAGGCAACTGAGAATTTGAAAGAGGCATAGACTGACCTAGCATTGGTCTTTTTAAGGGGCACCTTGGGAAGTGCTGGGCTGTTTTGTTCTTGGAGAAACTCGTGTATTAGGAAAAGGCGCTTCTCCCCTGAGTGTCAGAAAACATAGATGCAAACTGCAGATCACACCAGGTCTGCAGCTGAGCTGCTGGGAGAAAGAGGCTAAACCAGATCCTTGAAATAGACTCTCAGTAGGAGTCTGCGCACGTGGTCACTCAGGATGGATCAAAGCCCATGCAGAGGTTTGTTCTCATCACAGGCTTGCACCAAGTGCCTTCTCTGGAAGGAGAAAAACTCAGGCTCTTGGTGCTTGGCTTGCCTTTTGGCTGGCCCTCTGCAGGCTGTGAGCCAGCACTGGTGGGGCAGATTGCTCTTCAGCTGGGCTCACCAGCATGGATCCTGAGCTGAGCCCCAAGGTGGGCATTTCAAATCAGAGCTGTCACAAGCCTGCCACGTGGAATGAGAATATGCTGGCACAAGAGCTCAGCAGGTTTGAACCTTCTCTCAAGGTACCTTTCACACACCTTGGAGGGCAGGTACAACCTCAGAGAGAGAGAGAAGCAACAAAAAGGCTGAGGATATCATATCAAATTATACCATGAGTACGTCAGCTCAAACATTGGCTCTTACAGAAGTGTAGTAAGCCATAGAGACTTCAACCATACAGAAATTATACCTTGAACAACATCAAAATGGTGTACAATAAAAATTATTCTAAACTGTTCACGAAAGAGAGCCTTTTTACTCTTTCTTTAGTCTGCCTTGTTTTACTCCCTGCTGCTTTTTGGACCACTATATTGGAACTTATATTTCATTATCATTATGCAGAGAATCTCAAATCTCTCTTTAGTTATTTAGAACCTGACAAACCCTTTCAAATTTTTGTCCTAAATACCTGCAAACCATCTAAAGGAATAAAAACAGAACTGTATTTCACCAAACGTTACTATGTTTCTGTAATTTTTAAACTAAGCATCCCAAGGAGAGTCTCTATAATAGTCTTCATATAAATAGGAAAGAAAATAGCAACCATAAACCCCTTACCTATTAAAGTTAAAGTGTCTTCTATTGATCCTGCAAATAAGTTCATCAGAGAAATACAAAGTGTTTAAAATGATTTCTGGGTAAAGCACTGCATACCATATTACAACATAAATGGTCCCCAAATAGGCCTCTTTAAGAAGCAGCACAGAAAAATAACTCATTAGAGAAACTATTTTAAAATAGTTTGTTTCTTCATTGAGGGAATGTAGTATTATTGCCCTAGAATGATTTAATTCACCCTAATTATATTCTGTTTGATATCTGCAGCTGCCTTGGAAGCAGGCTTCTGCTATGTAAATCCAAGAGACGTTTCTCATCTCATTTGAAACTCCAACATGCTCTAATTTTCAAAGGAATTATAAGATGGTCTCTACTTATGCTCATTGAATTTTTCAGAGGAATATCAAAAGAATACACAATTTTCTGAACACTATCACTTACATAGACTCTATTCACCCTCAGCTTACCTCATGTATATACATAGAATACAGTATGTATTGACACTGCAGTCTTAGTAAAAAAGTTGTGTAGATGCGTGATTGTACGCCACCAGGAACATCTTTGTTTTGAAATGTTCATAGAACACATTAGTAAAAATTGGCTTTTTCTTCTGTCTTCAAGTTTCAATTTACTTTAGAACAGATGTGAAGTTGTCTCTTCAGCAACTTTTCAACATAATCAGTAAACAGCACCATTTTGGCTTACATCGAAGGAGGACCAAAAGAGGATACATTTCTGCCAAAAAATTAATGTTGTATATGCTTCCTTCAACGTCTTTGGCAGTAGCTGTGTATGTTACAGTGCCACATTGCATAATACATGTAATGATGATGTGCAGGAATGTATAATTAAGTATTGGCTCACGGATGGTCAACAGAAAAGGCAATCAGCAAACACTGGTGTTTATCCTGGAATATCACCATCAATTCCAGGCAAGATGGCAAAGTGAACCCACATGGTGTCAAAAACCACAAGTGTCTCTAAAATGCATGAACAGTCAGTAGGTGATGGCTTCCTGCTGCTCTCTACAAATTACCAATCAACAAAAAAGAGCAATTTTCTTCCTCCTACTCCAAAGGGAAATGTTCCTTTAGTAATCTTAGCAAGGGTTACAAATTGTTTGGAGGGAAAACAAGGGAAGTCAAATGTTTTCCTTCAAATAAAACTAACTTATAAAGGTAGAATACTAATCAGGGATTAGAAATTTAAAGTAAATCAATTTTTATGCTTTGAGATAGAAAAGTTGAACTTTCCACTTCATTGCATATGAGCAATAGCAAGTGCTGGAACTACAGAGAAGTTATCGGTGACCATAGAAACTTAGTGCCAACATGCTAAAAAACCGTGATACGGTACCAGTATAATGAGGTCTGCAGGTGGAAATTTGAACTCCAGCAGCTACCAATGTTCACTTTTATGTCTAAATCAGTGTTAAAACCGTAAGTAAATTAGAAAGATATTACTTGCTAGCAAGCATTTTTCACTGCAATTTATAAGCACTTTCCAATAGAGAAAAGTGTTGAAGTTTCGATGGAAGCCTTTAATTTTTAAGTTATGATTTATGATGATGATTTTCTCCAATTGTTAGGGACCTCCTCTGTTCTCAATGGCTTTTCCAAAACTGTAGAAATTGGCCTTGAAAGGACACCAGCCAGCTCTTTTAGCACTCTGAATGGCTTCCATTGGGTGCCATGCACCACTGTAGGTGAAGCTTTTCCAAATAATACCTGATTAGATCCTTAGCCACTGCTGGTGGCTCTTCTCCTGGAATCGTATCCCTAGGCACAGGGCCCTGTGGAAGACCTTGTTGGTGAAGACTGAAGCAAAGAAGGAACTGAGCACCTCAGCCTCATATGGCATCTGAGAATGCTCCAAGAAGAGACTGAGAGCTGGGACTGTTTAACCTGGAGGAGAAAAAGCTTGGAGGGATCTTATTGCTGTGTGTAAATGAGGGGGGAGGATAATATATGTCAAGGCCAGTCTCTCTTTATTGGTATCCAGAGGCAGGATAAGAGGCAATGGACACAAACTGAAATACAAGAAATGTAGGAAATTACATTTGAGCTGGTTTACTATGAGGATGGTTGAACACTTAAATAGGTTGCCCAGAGAGGTTGTGGCATTTTCTTGGAGACATTCAAAACCTGACTGGACCCAGCCCTGAGCAACCTGCTTTAGGTGACCCTGCCTTGAGCTAGGCAGGTTGTACTAGATGATCTATAGGGCTCCCTTCTAGCCTCAACCAGTCTGACATTCTGTGATTCTGTAACAGACACTGCTGAATAAATTCATGTTGCCAGACACGACCCTTACAGTTTATGTGATAAAACAATGTCCCCTCATTTTCTACTCTCATTTTATATTTTTATACATTATTATATGAATAAGTAGACTGGAATGCCCACATGCTTAAACTGGCTAAAGGGAAAGGTGGACCATAAGCTACACACACTCTACAATCAGCCCCTTTGGTGAAACAAAAAATATTTCTTCTGTGTAAAACTTCACTTAAAGCAAATCTTACTGTGTTGCCCCCCAGGTCCCTTTATCTCTGTACTTATCCATGGTGGCAGCATTCCCACAGACAACAGCAGCACCTGATGTAAGGCAGCTGGGGATTTTTATTCAGCAGATACATAAATTTTATTTTGATAAAGATTTTACAGCGCATGTCTGGAGACGTATGGCTTGTACTTTTCACATTCCCATGGCAGACAGAGAGTCTTGCTGAGCAGACTAGTCTGCTTTAATCTCAGGCTCAGCAATTTGCCAAGGATTACGTTATTTAGACTGCATTTGTAACTAAATCAGGACCTGATGAGACCCTTTCACTTGTATGTCACTTACAGGAAGGAGATCTAATGTCATCTCAAGCTAACACCATATATTTTTTCAGAATACATGCAAAACCTTCTGAACCTACCTTCTGAAAAGTAGCCTGGGACAGTGGTAGAGGATAGTAAACAGGATCTACAGAGCACAGAGATGTGAGAGCAAAGTAGGTGGGAAAGATGCACAGGTGTCTGAAACAGAATTTCATGAAGATCTTTTTCACGCCAGTGGGAAATAAAGATGAACATGTAAAAATAATCTGTTTTACTTTGCAGCTCCATTAGGATTCCAAAAGAAAATTAATTAATTAAATGGCATTATTTGAAATTATTCATACAGATAGGTAGCAGTGGGCTTTGTGAAAAACATGGTTTTGAGATTATAAAAAAAAATATATATCAATTGCAACAAACATACACAGCAGGTAAGAACTGATGCAGGTAAAATTAATTTATTTTTGAAAAAAAAATAATGCAAACAGATACATAGAATCTGTAATATTAAAGTCATTGTACCATCTCCTTGTGAGACTTCTTCACGATTCATCTACTTCTCATCTATATATACACGGAAGTGCAAATTTTCTCAGAAATTAGCATGCGCAATTTAAACATATCTGAGATGTCTGAGACTCAGCGAATTGACTTATAAACAGAATTCTAGTTTTTCAGAGTAGTGGGAAGCTCAGAAGTTGTACCCTGGAAGGAACAGGTGTGAGGAACCAAAGACACTTCTCTGTATTTTTAGTTGACTCATTTGGCATCCTGTGATGCTGGGATCACACGAAAGCCTGACCAACAGTTATCAATTATCTAAACTGTTGCTGGTAAGAGGTTATTTCAGGAGCAGCAGTACTGATTTTTACATACAACCAACTTTATGGTCCTGTGAGCAGTGTTGGTTCAGCCATTTGTTAGCGCAGTGACATGGTGGGAGGATGTTACGTGCTGAAGAATAAATGATTCTGTAGGTTCTGTACAGAATACATTTATTCTGTATTCATATACAGAATAAATGTATTCTGTACCCATATTCTCAGTGGATAGCAGGATGGGTTTGTAACACAAGCCAATCTGTTCTGGAGGTATAAGGTAATATATACTCAGCAATAACTGTGAAAGTAAGACACCAGTTGCAGGCAGCCCCTGTGTGCTCAGCTGTTTTCTAGGATTATTGTGGTTTGCTATACTTGACATGTAATTTTGACTACTAGAAATTCAATGTGGATCCGTACTTTTTCTCATGGTCATTTAGAGTTTTTTTTTTTTTTCAACCAGCTTTCATCTTCCTTCTCAACCTACTCACCCATCTTCTTTGTTGCTGGCCAGACCCTCTGCATAGGACCGTTTTTATTCTGGGTTGGCATAGTAGCCTGGCAAGTGTCTAAGGAGTTTTTGGCTTGTACACAGTATTACAGAGTAGGTTGTACAACAGATTATTATGTAATTTGGCATGTGGTCTCAAATCTGTGAGGAAACATACTAAGTCACATAAAGAAACAAAACTTTTGCAAGGAGTTAGAAAACACACTCGTTTGAGTGCAATTTAAATGATTTACTGGAATTGCAACTTGAAGTGTTTATCTGAAATATACCATATGGGACTGTTATGTCTGTCTGCAAAACTGGTCCTAGCTTTGTTGTTCCTTAATAGCTTTGCTTTGTAGCTCTCTGTTAAAAATTCAATTTTCATTTGTAGTGATTTCTCCTGAAGTGCTCAGGTTTCCATACCACCTTAATCCTCATAGGCCAGGTATCTAAAAGTAGATATTCTATAAAATTTACAGGCCACACAGAAAGTGTTCATTTGCTGACTTTCATTTCATAATGGTTTGTTTTCTCTTTAGTTCTAAGGTAGGATTAGGAGAAACAGAAGTTTTACATTTCTGTTAAGCATCATTCAGGACACATTTACCAATGTGTTGAGTACCTTGTCTTACTCTTCTAGTGGAAAAAGTATGTCTAAGGTTAATTAAAAGCAGCAACATGAGACAAAATTTCCAAGTTCACTGAACTAGAGCCATTGTTGGAAGGTCCAAGACAACTGAAATAGCATTTTCATTACATCTAACACGTATATACATGTGTCTAAATGTTTACAGAAAAATGTAAATTTTTATATATGTAAATATTTACATACATATATAAATACATAAAGATATGAAAACTGTATGCACTGAATATATAGGTAGATATACGCACATAAACAATATTTTAGCCTTTTTGCTTTACCCTATATAAAACCCTCCTGAGTGCAAACAAAATGGAGTATCTAGGAGTCTTTCACGTTGTCTCCATTTAAAATGATCAATGCAGAGAAGAAGCTATATTGTTGTGAGTGGCAAATGCAATATGCAGCTGAGAATATAGGCATGGTAAATGAGCCATCACATAGATATGCATACAGACACACATGCAGTCAGAGAAATTCTAGACTGTTAATGCTGAGATAATTTTTGAATCAAATTCCTTTGAGAGACAAGTAGCTACAGCAGTATTTCCTGTCTTCCAATTTTTACTTCATTGGACTAGTGGGACATGGGAACTGAGGCAACGTTTCAAATCAAGACAACATAAGTGTGAATTTTAAAGTACTTTAAATAATATTTTTAAAGGATGTTTTCAGTCAGACAGTTGTCTTTCTTGCATATATAGACAAAAATGGTGCTTTTGGCAGGAAATATAATAGGAAAATGTCTTTTTCGGATACACAGATTCCTATGATTCAAATCAGAGGAGAGCACTGCAGACTGTAAAGAAGACAAGACTTCAGGGGACCCGCAACTTATAGGAACATGAGGGAAGAGATGTTATTTGCAGTAAACACTGTCTGGTAGTAAAGACATACAAACTGCTCACAGTGGGAGGAAAACAGACAATGGAAATGCAGATAAAGCGGAAAAGGGTGTTAATGGAGGGAAGATTCATAGCTGGTAGTGAAAACCACAACGAAAATTATTCAACTACCAAGTAATGGAGTCTACAGCGGAGCTGCAGTTTACAGCGAACTGTGATGTGGGAGTGATACACAATTCACCTGAATCTGAAAAATGAGCATAACTGAGCTTTATAATACTACAATAAATGTTGGCTGTTTTCTTTCTTAATAACTTGAACTCACCTAGGTAACTTTTCCATCGTATTATGAGTTTTTATCCCACAGTCTGATCACATGCATAATGTTTGCCAATATTAAGGCTGAAGGCAAAAGAATGCATGAAGAAAGTGAAAAGAGCACCATTTTGTGTCAAACAGCTGCACAAAATATGACTCAGATTAAGTACTGGAGACAAAATTCACTACCCAGTTAGCACAAAACTCTGAGCAGCCACAACTGTATTTAAAACAAAAGAAGCAACAACTAAAGAAAAGCTAGCTTTTTTTTTTTCCTCCACAGAGGTGTATTCATGTTGTTTCTTCTTCCAAATTTCTGTTTAAAGAAACACCATTTTAATCAGTCCAATCCTCTGAAGCAGAACCTTTGACACTTTTAAAGAGTACCTGTCGGAACAAAGAATAGAGATTGAATATGTGAATGTGGGGCAGTTATTTTTCCACAGCTAGCACCTGATTTACATATATAGTGAATAGGAAGAAAAGCAATGATGTAAAGGACAAAGCAAAAGTTGCTGAAGGTATATATTGCACTCATTTGCACCAGAGAATAGTTTTCTAATTCCACTTTACACTTCTTATAATCTTCTGCTTCATTTCTCTTATTTTATTTTTTTCTTTTTTTTTTTTTCTCTTTGGTGATGCAAATTCATTCTCTATCCAGAGCTAAGAAGCTAAGAAGATTTAGGTCATGATTAAAGGCTCCAGTACCACTGACTATCAGTAGATGCCAACCTACGAAAAGGATTCAGTTTCTCAGTTAACTATGAGGGTATCTGATTGCACAGCCTCGTTTCATTTATTTTAGAGACATTCAGTAAAAATAGCATCCTTCCATAGTTTTTACAGCTAGGAAGTGTAAATGAACACAGTTACTTGTGTCTTAAATTTGTAGTAGGCTAGGCATTTATTATTTTGATTGGATGTTAAATAATGACATTACAGTACATTTATTTTCTTTAAGTAATGAAGAATGAGGTGGTTAACTAGGATGGGTTTGTCAATAAGTTGAAACAAGCTGAATTATACAGAATGCTCACAGCTTAATCATGGGCTGATAAACTGCCTATGTCTTAATCTCTTCCACTGATAAGGATAAATCAAAATGACCGTTTACCCAGTTATGATTACTGGATACAATTTCCTCAACGAATTGATATATGCCTGGTAAAAAACACCATGATAAATAAAGCATAACTCTTTCCAGTGGTGTATACAATTAAGATGGGAATCAGAAGCAAACACAACAAGCCACCTAACCTGGTCAATCACATTTTGAAAGACATAGGAGTTTCTAGGTAGCTAAATATAGCCTTTCATATGGGCCCACACATTCACAGTAGGTAGCATCTTAATACCTAGGCTACTTTTAAATTCCAGCGTCGTAAAAAATTAGTGAGAAAGAGATGCTTAAGCCATGACCACATATCGCTGACACTGAAGGTACAAAAAGCAGCTATGGCAGCTACCTGTTAGAAAACTTAGAGGTATCCACCTTTTCTACTCCAACTGGTGCCTGAGAGCACTTAAAAGAAAGGCAGGGATCCGACACCTTAACACCTCTTCAACCTGCAGAGAATCTTTTTGCTCAAATTTCACTTCTTCAGGACTCCCCAGACAGCTGAAGCTGGGCCAGAGAGTTCATGATGGAAGAAGAGGATATGAGAAAAGCTGACTCCCGGGCTGCATGTGTGCTGTGCTGACAGGTTCGGGTTCAGTTTCCTTATCTGTTTCTGAATTTTACATGATACAGATGCTGTATTAAAAATATAACACTGCTGTAAGCTGACAGCCCTGATCCTGTTCTTCTTTCAACAGAAGCCACTTTCCTTAGGTCTCCACAAATAACATTAGCTGGCTGACAAGTATTCAGTAACATCAACAAAGACATGAAATCTGAATGGGCTTTTCAGTCTCTGCAGTCCTGAATCAAAACAAGGGTGAATGATGGTCTTCCAACCTACAATATATTCCTGGTCCTTCCCTTCCAATTCTCTTGCACTTTTTTTTTTTTTCCCTTGAATAATTGCCACTGAATTTCTGCCATAACAAGGATTTTTATCTGAATTTTTTCCTGGAAGAAGCTGCCATGAGGACATTTCTGAGATGCTGTGAGAAATGCAAATGAGATGCAGATGCAGCCCTTGCTTGACCTAGGAATCTTTCAGCTATTTTAGGGGAATCAGCTAGATTGTACCACAGTCTTGAAGATTTGTAAGTGTTGCCTAGGAACAATTCTGTCAGTTAATTCCGCTGTATTCTTGGTCATCAAAACAAGTCACAGGTAGCTAGAGCTTCTGGTGTGCACATGCCAAGGCATCCCAGAAAGAAGAAGTTTGGTCCAAGTTATTAATGATGCATTCACAGAAGAGATGGAGTGGATCCCTGGTAGTAGTCTTCAGTGCTGTGCATTGTGTTGCTGGGTTACAGCAAGATAAAAGAAAAAAAGAGAAGAAAAAAAAAGTTGTGTGCCAGCACAGATTAAAGGATACACAAAGATATTTCCTGAATTGTTTCCTCTTCCTCTCTTGTAGGCTACGAAAATCTTCCCTTTAAAATGTAAGGGGTGTGTGTCTGGGTGTCTGAGTAGACTTTTTCTACAGTTTTCCATTCTTTTTATGTCTCAGGTGATGCCATCAAAGAAGCAGAGCACACATTTGTATTTGCTCAGCAATTCCAAACCCTTTGCTTCATTTCCTCTTTTCCCACTGCTCTCAGCTCCCTTGTTTAGACACTGTTCCTCAAGAGTGCCATCTAGGTTGTGTTCACTACCTGTGATGATTTATCAGCAACTCTAACACCGTTATGATTTAGAGAGTACATAGAAAACATACTAATGGGGGGAAAAGGAGGAAAAGGGTACAACCAAAACACCCAGAGGCTTTGGAAAATATTCAAAAATAAAGCTAGGCATACAAAAATATAGATTTCTTAGAGGAAAGTAACATATCTAGCAGAAAAAAAAAATACTGAAAAGAACACAGACCGACCCAGAAAAGAGAGCCATCTCTCATATGTGTGTCTGACCTTGCTTCCTGCAATCTTATGTGTTGCAGGTTCAACAAAAGCACAGTGTTAATAAGCTCAGACAGAAGAGGAGGGCTGTCTAAGTCCTTGAGTGTGAAAGAAATCTAATATCTTTATTTATAGTGCCTTTAGGTGCCTGCCAAATGTATTCATTACCTCCCAATAATATAGAGATAATATTTCAGCTGTGAATGTACAGTCTGTAAATTGAATGCAAGGCTGGAAGAGCTGCTGGTTGCAGACATACTTGTTAGGGTATTTGGCAAAAGAGCCCTTGAGAAAAGTGCAAGAGCTGTCAGTCTGATAAAAATTGTTTGTCCTTGAATCAGACAAAATATGGACTTATTGCCCCAACTGCTGCTCAGGGAAAAAGCCTGCAAACAGGTTCTGATGCTGTCAGGATAAGCCTGTTGTGATAGCTTATTCTCAGTCTCAATTGGCAATAGGACATGGGCTCCCTGGATCCTGCATCTCACAGGTATTTCCTGATGTGTGACACTGTCCTCTAAAGACTGAAAAAATCTGGAATGAAGATGATGCTTTATGTTATCCTTGAGTGAGTGCTGGAATTGAGAAAGGTGGTAAGGTGGACTGTGGATGCCAGCCAAGCAGTTCCAGTACTGTGAGCCACGGCCATCTCCTGGAGAGAAAAAGCCTGGGAGAAAAAGGCAGGTGCTAACCACAGGGGTATCCCAAGAGCTCCCCCAGCATTGAAAGGTCCTGGTGAGGAAGGAATCACAACTTCTCAAGGCCAGGAAAAGGGGAAAGGGCTGGTCAGCTGGAAGCTGAATAGTAGAGATCCCTGACAGTATCCACTAACAATTAAAATGCCTTGAGCTTCTCTTAATGTTCCCAGTAGTATCAAGGCATTAGAGGGTTTATACAAACCCTGTTTCCTTCTTGCATCCTTTGGCCTCACTCCTTACACTAGCAGCGTGTCCTGCTCTACCAGACTGCACCTTCAGGGGATCTCCTTTCTCTTCTCAGTCAGTCCTACCTTTCCTGGCCCTGAGTTTAGAGTCAGAATCAATAACGTAATTAAGGCATGAATAATTCATATCCACCAGCACTGGTTTTGGTCTCTTACAGGAGTCTATGAGAGTGACCATTTTGTAAACTTGTCTCTCAGCTTTGTGTAGCCACTTAGCAACAGGAAAACCTATTTTTCTTTAAACCTTTATCTCAGCTGTCTATGCTCTGTCAATCAAAACTTGATTTTGCAGAAAGGTCTTATCCTTCATTGATATTGTAGGAGGTTTTGCCACGTTATTTTACCTCTCACTTCCCCCCAGATTCAGTTCTAAAATACCTATTTAATATCTCTTATTAAATGAAACAAAATATATACCAGACCTGATTCCAATTACATTTCTTTTGGATTTATAGCTGTTTAACTTCACTAGCTTCTGTTGAGTAAGTGCTGATTTACATTACCTTGAGTACAGCTTCACCAGCCATTATCCCAGACTCCAAGAATCTCCTCTAAAATCTCTCTTGGATATTATTGCTAAGTTAACCCACAGCAATAGTCAGGTTAGACAACCGGACTCATGTTAACAACAATTTTTTTTCCCATCTATTTAATAGCTCATCGAGTTTAAAAGCCAGGTTCCTCATTTACTTTTTACATTTCAACCAATTCATTCCAGTAACATCTCCCTGTAAAAATGAGATAACATGCTGTAACGATAGAAGTGTACCAATGTGCACTTTACTGAATGTCTGCATTATGGGGGTTCTGCATGTCATAGCTGCTGTGCTATGGAAGATGACTTGAAATAAGCCCTCTAATTGATCTGCACATCAAATGCTCTGAAAATGTAAAAGCAGGGCTTAGACTATCAGTAGCTTGGCTAGCTCACAGTCTATTGTCTCCAGTCTCATTTCTTTAATGCTCGTGGTGATAGCAATGGATAAAATTCATCAGCTGTCAATGTCAATAAATCTCTAACAAAACTCTAATAAAAATTCACAACTGATTATTGGAAAGTTTTCCTGTCATATTCCTTTCTTAAGTATGGAATCAATAAAGCAGCATCAGAGTATTTTAGCATAATATCTGATGGGTCATTTGTGGTGCCCATTTTCATATGAAACATGCCTTTTCACCATCTCTGGCTGTTGCAGAGTTCACAGTGGTTATGGAGGGGGAAAAGGTTGGAAAATGGTTCCAGTGTGCTGCAGGCTTTCAGAGAACAGATGTCAGAGAGACATAAAAAAAATAAACTTGGCTCAACTGAGTTTACCTTACAAACATCCTTGGGCTATTAAAAAAAACCCATCCTTGACTCCTGTTCCCCATCAAGCAGAATTAGTTTGTTGTTGAATTCATGCTTGATCTAACACCACCGAATCTAATAGTCTTACACCAGGGATGAATTCGGCCCTTGGTCTGTAAAGCAATCTTTCCCCTTGTGTGAAACAAAAACACCATATGGTGAGTCCTTGGCTTGCTATCCATAGCTGAGCTTGCTATCGCTCCTTTCTGATTCTGTTGGTGGAAAAGGTTAAAGCCTGCAGAGATGGTTCAGTCAATGCCAAACCTGCCACAACAGGGGGTGAAAAAGGAGTTAACGGGGAGCTTCATCCATGTGAGCCCTGCTGCTCATTCTCCAGGGGCCGCACATTATGCAGGCTGAGCTGTTTACTGTTTATGGAGTGATGGAGTTGAGCCCCACAGAGAATCAGAGCAGCAACCCGCTTCTTAAAACTGTTCAGTTATTCCTGTAATCCAGTCGGTGAGACATCCCTCCTCATAATTGCTCGGAAAAGAAGCAGTGCCTGAATAAGCTCCCCCCTTCACACCATCTCAAAGACCTTTGCCATAGAGTATGGTCACCAGTAACATGGAAAGGACTTAGGGACCCCAGTGAAGTGGCTTTATCATAGTATATGATGCGCTTGCACAAAGCCTGAGGTTCTTCACCCAAAAATTCTCTTCCCACTGCTGAATCTGTACCCAAGGCAGCTGCAGTTAGCTGAATATATCTGCTGAATTTAATTGTCCAGTTGCCCTACAATGGCAAAAACCTGCCAGAAGTGGGTGTTGCACGCTTGTGTGTTGCAAACTAGGTGGATTTGTCAATCTGACTGTGTCAGTCTCTTCAAAGCCTCTCCACTACTTTCCTAACACCATACCTAGTGCAAACACTTTGCCATGAACTACAGACATGCAGCTTTGCCTTTCACAACCAGCCTTGTAGCAGGATCAGCCCCTGCTTGGTCAGTCAGGAAAACCTATGGCTCGCTCTTAGTCTCTTTTTGTCTCAAGCGTAGCTCCAGTTTCTCTGCTGAGCCGCATGCGGAAACCCGTTTTCAGATAAAAAAGGTCAGGTTAATTCTTTCAGCTGTCTCCACGAAGCTGTTCTAACACATTCAGAAAGCTTCCACTGTTGGCTCTCAAAATACTAAATCAAGATTGCTCTGTATGTAGATAGTTTTTTATGTAAAGACAGATTCAAACATCCTTATATAAAAAGAACGGTATTGTTTTATCCACAGTTTTAGCAAGTACTGGATTTCTTTTGCAAGTAAATTAATTAGTCTTTCAGTTGGAAATCAATCCTTTAGGAAATTTTCATGCTGTTTCCAATCATACACTTGTCCCAGCTGAGTTAAGAAACATAGAGACAGCTCTTCAAACTTCCTGTATCATTAAAATTCACAGAGCATTTATGGCAGAAGAACCATTAAAAGATTTATTTCAGTGTTACTGGTGGGGTTGTTTTCTCTTGTTTTTAATAATTGATGGGTGTTTTTTTCTCCTGCTGAACGAGCTTATACACTTGCAGTATGGCATAGAGAAAAATTCACAAAGCATAGCTCAGCTCTGGAGATACCTGCCCTGGGTCCCTACCTGCCCTGGGCTGAAAGAGAGAGACAAACTTCTCTGGAGAGCAAATCTGGAACAAGAGATGGTTTTAAGACATCTAAACCCTCTCCTGAAGGAACTCCGCCAGCTGACAACAGGACAGGAGGTTAAAGTCTCCGGTTCTAAAGCTAGCCTTTGTGGACACCCCTCTCCCTTCCCATGGCTTTTTACTGAATAACCACCTACTTTCTGTTTCACAGATTCCTGCCTCCTTGGGTGCACTGAAGGGAAGAACAGGCTGTGTCAGTACTGATTTATTTTCCCTGCCAGCATCACTGTCAACCTGTGGTCTTCTGCTTTATTTACTGCCAACTGTTCAGACCCTGCTCTGAGGGCAGAAAACACATCATTTTCCAATCTGCCTGCGAGAGGGGAAGGTAGAACTGTTCTCCTTTTACTAATCAGGACACGAAGGGCAGTGAGATTACAGTCAGGAAGGAGAAGAAAACCATAAACACATTGGGCCATACAAGAGTAGGGTTTGAAGGTTGAGAGCAGAGCTGCGGTGGCTGGGGGAGCTGCTGGCAAGAGTTCTGGTGTCTTCACTCCTTGTGTGAGCCAGTACCAGCGAAGGGTGAGCCCCACACCTCAGCAGAGGATTCCCAAGCTCTGATGGAACATGTCTGTAACACATGCAGGTCCCTTTCTGCACTTGGAGAGATGCTTCTCCCTCCTCTGTCCCCACACTTCCCTGTCCCTTTAGCTTGTCCCTGCCCGGTCCTCTTGTGACCTCCCTAGAGGATCTCTTGTCTATAAGGCTGGATGCCATACCCTCTTCTGCAGGTCTGTAGTCAACTCTGCATTCTTTATTCATCCCTTTGCATCCTGTCTCCTATTTTCAGCTTCACTGTCCTAGTTTCACTGTATACTCCCCTCTCCCAGCATACTCCTTGCCCCTCTCTAGACCTTTTGCCTTGGAAAGCTTCATTTTCCCCTTCTTGCAGGCTGCTGTGCTTTCTCTCTCCAGCAATAGCCACACTTAAGGCAGTGGACAGTGCATTCTCAGAGACCCATTGCCCATAGCAGTCACGAGTAATCATTTCAAGAAAAAGACAGCTCATCTATTTCAGAGGCAATTTGCACAGACTCCACAGAAGGAGGCACACTGGAAACACATGAAAGACACTAAGGCTTTTTTTTTTCACAGGTTTGGTAAGTTGACCATGTTTTGGTGCCCATTCAGTGAAACAGATAGCTTCCTGAGCCAAATGCAGTGATAAATTGGCAGTCCTGTTCCACAGCCTCTTGGTCACAAGGGAACGAAAACAAAACAATGATTCGTCCTCACTGTCATTGTTGGATCAGGCAGAACAATTTTTAAAGGGAAACATTTTCTTTTTAGAAGCTTTCCAAAAGAAATTCTGTCTGAAATGAATTTGCTGACATGGAAATTTTATCTGCAACAGCAGATAAACTCTCTTATAGAGAAAGTGTTTTACAGCAACCATTTTTATACTCGTATTCCTACTAGCTCCATTTGTAATGTGCTATTTGCTGTATAACTACATTTGTAATGGATGAGAAAAATATTACCCAACTTCTCTTCATTTTCTTGCAATAATAAATTAATTACATTATTAAGCATAACAAACTTTTCACATAAAATACATTGGTGACTTTGGGATATTCCTAATTAACTCTTAATGACAACATGAATAACATTATTTTGAACTGAAATCAATAATATCCATAGTAATGATAACATTTTAAATCATTATGGTTATTTGCCATTCTTTTGTCATTTAAGATTTAGGCTTTTGCTACTTTTTTATCCTTTGATTTCATACATAATGTGTAAGCAACAATACAGAAAATTTATGTCAGCAGGATAAAGCTGGTTACTCTTAAGACAACTGTTTTGCTGGTTCAACATAAAACTGCTTTCTCTGTATCTTGACTGTTGCAACTTATAAGAAGATTATGAGTCACCAAGCAGCACAGGGACCTTTGTAAACTAAGAATAGGAAATTAGATTTGTGAGAGCTTTTCCACTTAATGGTGGAAGCTGTTCTAAAATCAGAAGCATTGTCCAAGCTTTCATATAACTATTGTAATGTAATTACAGCTAATAGAGAAAGTTTAAAGGGCTATTTAGGTAGAGCAGATGAATAGTAAGACATAAAAACCACATTTATCAGAGGAAGTAGCTGCTTAGGCCAAAGGGCTTGTCTCCCTATTTTAGTTCTTTTCCAGACACAAGAATACAATGTTCAGAATTAACCAAAACAGAGAAGATACCCTTGGAGAAGCCCTGTGGTGTTTATTTTCAATCCCCTTTCTTTAACAAATAAAAAATGGCATTCCCAGGAACCATGGGTATGCAAAAATGCAGGCTGGGGCTTTTTCTCTGACTGCAGAAACTATGGAGTAATCAACCGAATACTCCACTGAGCTCCTACCCATCTGCCATATGACACAATTTAATAAACTATATTTTTTTGTAATCCCCAGACAAAATTTGCGCATCTGTTAGCTGCATTAGCCACCTGGGTTTGTAAGAATATTTCTGAAGCATTTTTAAAAATATATTAAATGTGTTTCAAGAAAGTTAGTGTATTTCTTTTAAATTATCTATTGGAAAAATGCATTCTCCAAGTGCGAGTCTGTAAGAATTACAACTTGGTTTACTCACCTTCAGCTGGTCTCAGGCAATAGGATGATTCCTGGGAATCATGAGCACGGATATTTATAAGCTGCAGGAAATGGGTCTAGACAGTACCTGTTTCTTCTGCCGAGGTAGTATCTCCTCTGATACACAAGAAAGTTTTCCGACTACATAGGCAAAAAAATAAAAATAATAAAAAAAAAACATTTACAGTGCACTATATTTGTCAGTCCTTGTAATGAACTTTAAGTTTAGTACTGCTCACAGTTGCAGGGTAGCGCTTACTCATGATGGCAGCATAAAGCAGCTCACCTTGCAGAAGCTGTTGACTTCTCATTTTGTGGCTGGGGTGAAGCCCACTGCAGCTGTATTTGCTTTCTGAGAAATGGGGCTCAGGGTCTGTCCTTGTTATTGGTTAAAAACAGCTGAGAAGAGAGACCTCTCTTTTACTGAAAAAGCAGAAAACAGGGATTTGTATGTAAATTACTTTATCTGAGACTATAACATTGCCCTATTTGATTTAGAATTCAAACTTCTTTCATTTGAGTGAATTGAGGGGGCTGGTTCAAATATTTAGAAACAAATAAGTGGAAGATGAAATAGAGGCAAAAAAGAGACATGGCAGGCTAAGAAATAAAGGCTAAGACAGATTAAGTCTGCTAGAATACTTAATGCTGCTTCTAACTTAATCATACCTATAGCAGGTAGAAGGGGATGAAATCAATTAACTATTGTAACTTTCTTGTAGATTCATAGATTTTTAAAAATAGACAAGATCATCAGATCATCCACTCTGACCTGTATAATACAGTCCATAAGCGATTTATCGAGTACAAGAGAGTGCATCTGAGTCAATATTTTCATAAAACATGCTATCTTGATTTTAAGACAAAAAGGGGTAAAGAATTTGCCACTTTCTTTGTTGATTTCTTCCAAATAGTTAGTCACTATTACAAATAGAAAAGGCTCTTTATAATTTGACTTTTTCTGATTGGAAGTTGCAGCTATGGAATCTTATTAATTGCTTATCTCTCTCTCAAGGTCATTCCTGTCCAGGGTATAGGATACATGTAAGTATGCATGACGTGTCCGTTGTCCCTAAGTGTATGTATTAAAACAAACTAATTTTGTTTGAATGGTGCCTATTTCAGAGATCTGTATTATTCTATATGACTGCCCTGTGCTCACCAGTATTCACCATTGTGTCTGTTTCTTCTGCACGTGTTATGTTTCCAAATGTTAAAATGCAAAAACTACTGAGAGATAATGCATAAGTAAAAATCTTTCTGCACGAAAGCTTGATTTTATTTTATTTCCTACAGCTGTGGAAAGAGACTCTTTTGTAAAGCAAAGAAGCAGAGTCATAGTTTGATGGGAATTTTGGTCTAGAGTAGAAACTTGGTAAACTAAGAAGAGCCACATTTGACAATGAAAAGACACAGGCACATATGAAAGGGAAGGGAAGAAGCAAACTAAAGGAGAACTTATGTATACCAGAGTCCTGTGTAAACTTAGGTCTTAACGATATTATTTGGCTATTGTTGACTAGAACATTTAACTTAAAAATACTGGAATAAGTCCAGTCCCGCCTTACACATGATGTCATTTAGTCATTTTTGGATGATGAAGAGTACTGACATTTCACCACTATAGCCTGGGGAAGTTCTCTGTCGTCTGAAATTTATGATCAGTTTACAGCCCCTCCCTTCATGCTGCATGATGCCTTGTAGTAGAATCAGAGAATTATAGAATGGTTAGAGTTGGAAGGGACCTTGAAGACCGCCTAGTTCCAACCCCCCTGCCACGGCCAGGGACACCTCCCACTAGACCAGGTTGTTCAATGACCGATCTAACCTGTCCTTGAGCACTTCCAGGGACTGGGCATCCACAGCTTCTCTGGACAACCTGTTCCAGTGTTTCACCACCTTTAAAGTTAAGAATTTCTTCCTAATATTTAAGCTAAATCTACCCTATTCCTTGTCTTATTGCTACACTCCCTCATAAAGAGCCCCTCCTTATCTCTTCTGTAGGCCCCCTTTAGGTACTGGAAGGCCACTATAAGGTCTCCCCAGAGCCTTCTCTTCTCCAGGCTGAACAACCCCAACTCTCTCAGCCTGTCCTCACAGGAGAGGTGCTCCAGCCCTCTCATCATCTTTGTGGCCCCCCTCTGGACTTGCTTCAATAGGTCCATGTCTTTCTTATGCTGGGGGTTCCAGAACTGGACACACTAGGACATACATTGTCCTACTGACATTACCAGGGAATTACCCAAGTTTCCTAAAGCGGTGTGTACATTCTCTCTCTAACATGGTCAGTAATACTTACTAACAGACACCGTACACAGCTTTTATGCACAAAAGTACTGAAAGCACATGTAGATGACAGCAGAGCATCCATTGGCTTTTGTATTGGCGCTACATAGTTTAGTACTAACATATATTACTGAGAAATAGTAATTTTCTTTCTGAGGGATCAAGAGAGTGCAGGGTCACTCTATTCTTTATTCAGTTCACTGAATGTGAAGAAATAACAAGGAGTTTCAACTCAGTTTCATTGAAATATTATTTTCTTGGGTGGATTTCTGGGGAAGTTAAATTTTATCTTTATTATATACAGTACACAGTTTCCACAAGGGGTAAATGATTATTAATAGCAGATCTGCCGCATTTAATGAGCACCTGCTATGCAGAGCGGGTCAGTGTTTTTGATGAAACATTACGAAACGCTTATTATAATTAGTGTAATTAGGCCTTTCAAATAGCTGCCCTATATGTAGAAAATCAGATTCTCAAACTTACTTTGCAGGTGGTTATAATACCCGCTGATTTAGACGAGTTTCCGGCTGTTCGGGCAGCATTTATTAAATTCTCAGATTTTCTAGAAAAATGCTTAGCAGTAGTGGTTATAACCATAGAGAAATGGTTCGTACTTGATTAGGTCAGTTGCCCATTTAGACTTCTGCCTTGTCTTTTGACAATGGCTTGTACCAAATGATTTCAGGGAAAGTGTGAGAGATTGCCTCCTCGACAAGTACAAATCATTGTTCTTAAATGAAATTTTATCTTTAGTAGTCCTCAACTAGATGCGATACAAGTATGTGTATCACTTCTAGGATGGGTGGTTCTTGTCTAACCTAACGCTCTGCTTGCTTTTTTCGTCTGAAAAGGCTGTGTTCAAACATGCATTATGTAGACCAGCACTGGGACATGCTTCTCTTTACAGGTGCCAGCCTGCTGCAGTTCAGACGTGGCCACGTGCCTCTTTCTCACCCCATCTTTAGGTTGCCTTGTTTACTTAGACCATCAGTTCTGCATAGAGCACAGCAGGAAGATCACCCTTTATATGGAAACTCTACATCTCTATGTAGCAAAAATAATTAACAACAAGATCGCTTTTAAGTTACATAACAAATTGGATTACTAAATTCATGGTGTTTATTTATTTATTTATGAGGCTTATTTTAATCAATATTGGTTTCTTTCATGCAAAAGCTTTGATTTTGTCAAAGGTTTTTCTTTAAACAAAATTAACTTATACCAAATGTCTCTGGTAAGAAGGGTATGTTACCCTAATCAGAAATTATTTACTTCACTTCCGAAATATTAAAATATTCTTTGAAATGCTCAATTCAAACATTTTTAATAGGATTTTAAAACCTGTTAATTCTGCAGAAAATGCTCGTGTTTCTTTTGAAATACTCGTAATGAGTTCTGAGAACTGGCCTTCTGTGTGTGCTTGTTGAACTGCAATAAAAGTTTTAATATAATATTTCCTTTTAGTCAAATAACATCCTTGGAATATAACTGTGGAACCATAAAAATCACAAAATAACTCATTTGTTGAATGCTGTTTAATTAGCTTATGAAGCAGATTAAATTATCTTTCATTTCAATTTAAGCCCTTTGAGGTTACTACCAGGTTACTGTAAATTAACGTAAAGAAAAAAACATGGAAACATTCAGTAAATGAACTATTTGAGAGATTTTTTGACCACATTTACTGCAACCACATTGTCTTCATGTTTTATGACCTGCTGTTTCTCCATATACTATACCTAACACTTTTTTAAAAGCCCAGATTCTTCTAAATAATTAACTGTTCTATTGCTGAAAGATGCTTATTACATCTGTTGGTTACATTACATTAAGAGTCTTTCCCATTGTCCTGGTTTCAGCTGTGATAGAGTTAATTTTCTTCCTTATAGCTGCTGCGTTCTGGATTTAGTATGAGAATGATGTTGATAGCGTTTATTGTTTTAGTTGTTGCTAAGTAATGTTTATATTAAGTCGAGGACTTCAGAAGCTGAGAGGGAGCATAAACAGGATAAGATGACCAAAGG
>JAHREE010000278.1:7887340-8018004 GCA_033628505.1 Tringa tobata | reverse complement strand
CTTTCCTTTCCTTTCCTCTTTCCTTTCCTTTCCTCTTTCCTTTCCTTTCCTTTCCTCTTTCCTTTCCTTTCCTCTTTCCTTTCCTTTCCTCTTTCCTTTCCTTTCCTCTTTCCTTTCCTTTCCTCTTTCCTTTCCTTTCTTTTTTCCTTCCCACATCTCAGAAGGTTGTTTCAAACCTTAAGAACCTAAGACAGGGTTTTTCATTCAAATGAGTTGTTCAGGCATAGATGACTTTTCAGGGGTTGGAAACAGCAATAGAGATTGCTTTTATATACTATTTTCAAGTTACACCTGCTTACCACAAGGCAAGATGTCAGAAAATAATGAAGCAACATTATACATGTTGAAGATGCAAGATGGGAAATAGGAATCAGATCAAAGGTCTCTGAAGGATGAAACTCAGAAACAAATGAATTTCTGACATTGAAGAGTGAATAGTGTATCTTTGAAATCCTTTCTACAGTCATTGGAGCATGCATAATGGGTTTTCCGTTTCTTTTTCTTCTTCATCTCCTTTTTTTAAATGTCTCATATGACAGAATTAGGTATTACAAACAAACACAGAACCCAGTCCAGTTACTGCTGTATATTTTCCACAAAGCAAAAAAATATTACACTGGTATCTTGATCATAGGTGAACATACAAATGTGGGTATTTGATGCATTTACTGACCTCAGTGTGTGTTCTGGCAAATAATCTTGAAAGCTGGGTGGACAAAACTACCGAAAGATTGCCCTTTTACATACAAGTGTCTGGAAACTTGCACTGTGGTGGTGTGTTTCAGTTCTATGTTCCTAGATTCATTGCCTTTTGGGAAGTGCAGATCTCTTCATTTCTTGCCTTTAGATCCTTATCTGTAATTCAGACATGGTGATGGCAAACTTGTGCTCCAGACCCCTCACCTTCTTGGCCACCTGGACATACTGCAGGCTCATATTCAGCTGGCTGTCAATCAACACCCCCAGGTCTTTTTCCACTGAGCAGCTTTCCAACCACTCTTCCCCAAGCCTGTAGTTGTTGTTACCCAAGTAGAGTACCAATGAGCTTCTACGTTTTGAACACTGTTGAACTTCTAACTCACCACACCTCAGGGCATTCTCCTTTCATTTTCGACATACTGCTTTAGACATTACTCTCTTTACATACTGTAAATGCTGACCTGCCCTGGAAATGCCCTTCTCTTTATTTATTTCTGTTTCAAATGTCACAAGATCACAGATGAAACCTTGAAAAGGCATCTCTTTTCAGCCTGCATTCATTCATTGAAATTCTACTCATATTTAATACAAAAGGGAAAATATTTCCCATGAATCTTTGGTCAATTACCTTTTCAATGTTCTTAAATCATTTTTCACTAGAAAAATTAATGCTTATAGTAATGAAAATTGCTTCCCAAATCCACAGAGTGTTGAAAGTGGAAAATAAGATATAATACAGAATGTTAGAAAAGAAAATATAGAAATCAGCTTATTTCTTTACTGAAAAGTCGGGCCTGTGAGTCAAAGTGAATTTAAATAATTGTTTTTCAGTTTTAAACAGACTTGCAAGAAAGACTATTGTTTCCTTTGACATAGTAAAACAATTTTGAGAACAGGCAATCTTATTTGAAATGACTGTGTAGGTGTCATGCTTAGCTAATCATGAAATGTCATTTTCAAAAATATTAATGTATTCCTCTTAGACTGGGAAGCAAAGTAATGTACTTTGTAAATGACATCAGCTTTCTTTAAGTGTAGAGAAATACTATTCACAGGCTGCACCATAATGCCAATTCCTGTCTTCTAGTAATAAAAGCTGTCATGCTTCCTCCTATGAAGTGCTTCAAGGCTGAGAACCAATATAATGAACAAACAATGAAAACCACAAACAACCCCCACAAACAAACAACTCTTGTGGCAAAGACAGAACAAAGCCTCAGTAGCAGATTATAGCAATTTAAATGCAACAGCAGAACTGAACTTTCAAGATTTGGTATACATCCTCAGAACTTATTCTTGAATTCACATCTTACCCAAGTCAATGGGAGAGGGGGATTTGTGGTACTACTCATGGAAGTGCAGGACCCTGGAAGGTCCCATTGTGAGATCTTCAATCAGCTCTTAGAGTGAACAAAATACAAAGATTCTGAACCTGTTGTGTAAATCTAATTAAATAGCACAGCTTTTCTTAGCGCAACAAGAAGTTTATTCTAAAGCAGATTTATGGAGTTACTCAGTTCAAAAGAAAAATAAGCCCTCCACAACTGAGATGTACAGCCCCATCCAATAAGAACACTTTTATTTTGGACTTTAAGAGATGTCGCCATTTTCTACTTTTTGTAAAGTTATCTTCATAAGCGCAAAATGCAAATTTTCACCATCATTTAAGGATTAGTGAATGTGAAATCCTGGAACACAAAAGCTAAAACCTCTCAGGCTTCATTTAGTTTGCTTTCTGAAGCAGTTATTTATGTGACAATGTTGATCTTTCAGTAGTTCATGCATGAACTTGTCAAAAAAACTATTTCCACTTCTCAGTAGTACAGTGAATTTTTTTGACATACATATTGGTGATAGACTGAACCTATAAACTCTTTGGAAAAGTTTTAGAGGGTTGAAAAATAAGGAAATTTTTCCGGACCAGCAAACTGCTTAGTGTAACCTTCTCATAAACCAAGAGCTGCCAAAGCACACATTAATTTTGTTAGGTTCGTTTCATATCCATTTTCCCCTGTTTGCACTTTTGTACAATAAATCGCAACGTCAAAGCATCTTATATTTTCCTGCTTTTAGCTTTTAGGCTGAGATAATAGAACAACTATATTTTTCTAGAAATGATAGGCACATAATATTTTCTGATGAAATACAACAAGCAACTGTGGAGTAACTAACAAAAAAGATGGGCCAAAACTCATTTTCCTTGTTGCCTGGAAATGTTATTTATAATGACAGGCTTCGTGCTAATGCCCAGCATACAAACTGTACTCACTCAGGCAAAAAGCAAGGAGTATGCATTTAGAATTTCCCCAAAGTACAGTCTTTTCGGCAATATTATAGAATTTTGCCTACAATACCTTTTCCAATACTTAAAAAGTGTGTTTCACTCAAGATTATAGCTCCTGATGTATTTTGCAGTGACTTGGAGAAACTGGGCAAAGTAAGTCAATTATATTGGAATAGTTACGGATTTTCGATCAATGGCTCTTTAATAATCATATATATAAAATTCTAGAGAAACTTAGTGCTGCAGCTTTAATTGTTGGTGGTTTGGGACTTATTTTGTCCTTTATTATGTATGCCTGCACATCTTATCTGAAATGAGTCCCAATCTGTTCTCAGCTAGTACTGTTTCATTTTTTTAACACTTCAGTGTTCATAATGATCACAATGGTGGAAACAGAAAACGGATGAATCTGGAAGTGCTCAGTGTGACTCAATTGACCTGCCAGTTTTTTAATTCAAAGGTTTGTTTTTTCTTCCCCATGGCCTGGCCTTTCTACCTAGGTCTTCTCCTTGTGGATCATTATGCATTTTATTTTTTTACAAACATGGCATTTTATTTCAATATTAGTTACGAAAAGGAAAGCAATCTTCATTTGCACAGAAGTCTAACTACTGCTTCTAACATGAGGTTCTTCCAGTGTGTTAGTAAGCACAGGAAAAGTTGAATGAATAAAGAATAGACACTGAAATAACACGCCCTAGTTCTCTCAAAACACAGTTCTGCTACTGTGTTTGAAAGATAATATGATTTTTGTTTATTCGTATGCTTTTTCCTTTAGGTCAATATTAGTGTCCATCTAATGTTTCCTCCTTTTCAAGTGAGAACAAGAAGTTTTCTGGTCAGAGACAAAATAAAAGATGCTGCTCAGTCTACCTCTGGAATACAGATTTCTTGGGAAATCATTGCTTTTTCAATTCTTTCCTTGAATATTAGATCAAGTTTTGTTATTATGTCTGTGACTGAATTGTTAAATAAATTCAGTTTAAAGCTTTTGGTCAGACTTTGAGTCATTCCTGAAATATTCAGTGACTTCATGGGTATTCTTACCAAAGCTAGAGTTAGCCCAAGTGAAAGCAAATTCTTCATTGACAGTCAGTAGCAATTGAGGACACTAATGGATCTCACTCTGAATTTTTTTGGTTAACAAGAATTGAGTGAGCTGTCAAAAAAGTGATCATTGCAAGTGAACATCTCTGAGACGTTGGCAGGATCAATACATAGCACCACTACATCAGCCAGCAGAGTGCCTACAACCTGCCATTTTCATTTAGTTTTCATACACTTTTTTATATATAGAATACAGAAACATTGGGGATTTAATAAAGACATATTAAAGATGCTTCAAATTCACCCTTTCACCCATTCTTTCTCAATACTTAAGTTCCTGGAAAATTCCCTTGGGTCTTCATGCAGAGCTTTTCTTCTGGTTAGTAAAAACAGCTGCATTCTAAGGAAGTCTCTCTCAGTTTTATCAGCTATTTCTGCTTATTCGCCAAAAAAAAATCTTCTCTTGCCTATTCTTTATGTTTGTGCTTTTGTTTCCCTTCCAAAGATGCTTGTGTTTCCTGAGAAAGACACACCTAGGGAAAGCAGACGTGCTGCTATTCATTTTCACCCCCTTGTTTCATTTCTGTAAGAAGTTCCCACTAACAGTGTGTGTGCCGAGTCATTTATCTTAACCCTGGAGGATAGCAAGTGGACCTGTTCATATCTCTTGAAGGAGAATGTTTACACTTGAAACAGTCTTATCATCCATCCCAATGGTGAACTAAGAAAATTGGAATGGCTGTACAAGTACAGTTATCACTTGTGCTATTCTATACTATCTTTAATGAAGAGATACACTAAAGGCTGCTTTCATTTAAATGCAACCTTAAAACATTTCTGTAACAATGTTTCCAACATGTCCCTTACTTTTTATATATTGCATATAAATAATTGTAATAAACATCTACATATTTCTAAGTAGTTGGAATAAGACTATAGATAGTGAGGCAAGAAATACTCTCTCTGTTACCTTCACGTCACCCCTACCAAAAAGCTTGAACAAAAAGGCTTTCTGAAAGGACAATTACAACACACAAATTTTAACGTTAATTTTCTCTCACTGTGCTACAAAGTCTTTGAGCACTTGCGAATGGTCCCCTGCCTGGTATATTAATAACTTCTGATCACTTTTGATTCAGGGATCTGCATTAAGAAATTTGCCTTTCAATTAAAACAAACCAAAACAAACCCCAAAAAGGGCATAATTTTCCTGTTTCCATAATAGAATATCCACACCTAAGTTTACTCATCTGTGGGTACCCATGGCAGTAAAACTCAGTGAATTTTTCTTGTGGAGCAATATAATGTCCCATGCAAACAGCAAAATGCATGGGCACAGCTGAGTCTACATAAATTTTAGATCAAAACAAGTCCTTGTGAAAATGTTGTTATGCTAATTGCCTGACTCAGTATGATATCATGTCAAAATGTAATCATCTAAATTCATCACTGGATCCAAATGTGTCACCAGCTGCATATATCAGCAATTGAGTTACATGAGCCATTCATTTGGCCCAGTATGTAATTTATCTAGTATCTATGTGCTCTATATAAAACTAATTTCTTCCTAGGTCAGGACACTGCCGCAATGTTGATTAATGCTTTTGTCGTTTCACATATTGATTATTGTAATTCACTACTTATTGGTTTCCCTCATTGCATGTTGCACAGGCTTGAGCTTATGAAAAATGCTGCTGCACGTATCCCAGTCAAATTATAAAACTTTAATAACATCACTCTGGTTTTAATGAAACTTCACTGCCTCACTGCCCATCCATGGAATAAGTATGGTGTTCACAATTGTCATCTTAATGTGTAACCTTTCTAAACATTTGCTGACTTACTGTGGTGAGTGACCTTTCTCTTCTGTTGCATATTAGTTTCTCGCCTGATAACTTATGGTGAGATCACTGACAGCAGTCAGGCAGTAAACAAAAGTGTGGCTTGTTTCTTTTGAGTCCCTTTTCCAACTGATCTGCTTTTCTTTCGTATTGCCTTATTTTGTCATCAACTTTAACCATGCCCTCTGAAATATTTTGTTTTCCAGGGAAAAGGAGCATTATAGAGAAGATTGAAGATAGTCTTTGCTGGTTGTTTATTAAGTTTAAGTGATCCCACTTCATTTTGAATTACAATCTGCTAGAAAGGATTTTTCCCCCTATTTAAGGATACATTTGTCTCTCTGAAAGCTATGCTAAAAGTCTTAGATTTTCCCCTAAAAAGCTAAAAACCAATCCACCCAATACATTTTAAAGCAATTCAGGAAATGAATCCATTTAAATATGCAAAATTTTCCAATACTAGATTTTATTTTAAGGTTCATATTTTCTTTGAGAAAGAAATGACCAGTTTATCTTGGCTATTTGGTGCAATGGAAGGAGCAGGTAAACAAGCAGTATAAGATGAACAAATGAATTGCAATCTAATTCGTAAGAGTTCTTGAAAAGTGAAGCACTTCCATTGTCTAAAGAAAGTTGTCTTTCAATACAGGCAGTATAAGCTTATTTTCAATAACAAGGACAGTTTAGGAAAGGCAGATGTCTAATGAAAACTGTTTTCTGTGAAGTCTGCACTCTGTATGTTTATGTTACCTGACGTTTTATAGAATTTAAAGAAACTGTAAATTTATGGAAAAACTGAGTACAGCAAATACACATTGTAAGTTACTATTCTCCATAGCTCACACAAGGTCTTACAGAAAATAAAGATTCCTGGGCATAAGTAATTATTTAGCCAAAACTTCATGAGACAGTGGTTGAATGTTATCATTTTATGCCTTTAGCATATTTTTGATTTAACCCAGCAATAACGATCAAGTGAGGGCACTTCCTGATGATTAGCAATC
Source organism: Tringa tobata (assembly GCA_033628505.1). NCBI lineage: Eukaryota > Metazoa > Chordata > Aves > Charadriiformes > Scolopacidae > Tringa > Tringa tobata. Next base: position 8,011,129 of record JAHREE010000278.1, on the reverse strand, counting down.
AAAAGAGAGAAGATGATGGCCTCAGGTTCAGCTGCTGTTAATCCCTAAATTATGTCTGAACTAAGTCTGGTTTCATTATTCCAAGATGAATTCCCTTTTCTTCCTGTAATTTAGTGTGGATCAACAACTGTGAAGATTTAAACCTTTTTTTGTCCAGGGACTTATTTTCAGACCACCACAGGGCTATGTGGCTCAAGCCCAGAAGCAGGCTGATGCAAACATGTGAGAAGTAGCCCAGGAGATGCTGTTCTGTGGTTAACACTGGACCTGCTTTGGAGCATGTTCTGGAGTGCCCTTTATGGGACAGACATCCATTGCTCCATTACTCCCATTGTGTAAAAGATGGTGTTGCTGTGGATTTAATACCAGCCCTGACAACAAGCACAGTCTCCCAAAGGAGAGCTTGAAAACCAACCAACACTGGGTTAGAAACAGAATTGTACTTCAGGATGAAAACTTGAGAGAGGTTGTGGAGCCTCCTTCTCCAGAGATATTCAAAACCCACCTGGACACCATCTTGTACAACCTGCTCTTGATGAACCTGCTTTGGCAGTGGGGTTGGACTAGATGATCTCTGGAGGTCCCTTCCAACCCCTGCCATTCTGTGATTCTGTGATGTTTGATTCAGTTCTCCACTGAAAGGAACAGGGGGTGCGTTTTACCCAAATGTTCACCTCGCAGGTATTTTTTACCTGCTTCTACCCTCATGGTCACCATTTGTTTCAGAGACGTTTGCAGTAATCAATGCAAAAGTATAGCAGGCACTAGATCAAATTCTAAGCTGAATTTGCAGTTTAATTCCTTAATGCAATGTAATGATGGAGGAAAATAAAGTGACAAAAAGAGGAAGAAACTTCTCTTTCTGTGGACAGAAGAAAAGACCATTAAGCAAAAAAAAAATGTTTATCTAATACCTGGTGAATTTATATTTGTTTTCCTTGACTTTCTATGTAGTCTTGTTTAGGCAGTAGAAACATCTGAATTTATCAGATTAACTTTTGCAATTGAAAGACTGGTGAGTCCCTGATGGGACCATTCCAAGTCTTTTTTTCACACAATTGATATAGTTGTTTAGGACTATTTTTGCCAGGATTTACAAAGAAATAGCAACGTAGACAAGTATTTCTGGTAAAATGGGCAAAAATTATATATTTTATTAAGTCATCATCATATATTTGAGACTACTCTTCAATAAACAGAGCACTGAACCTAAACTGAACTGAACTGAATGGAGTGCCCATTATACCTGTAGGACAGTATATAGAATGCTAGAAATATTGGCAAAATTAAAACACATTTCAAACAGTAGTATAGACTGAATAGTACTGTTTATCTTCAAGATCAACCAGAAAGAATCAATATTCTGTAGCAATTGCTTCAATCATTTATAAAGAGCAAGTAGAAAAGTTAAGTTACCCAGGGAGGAAAGTTGAGAAGAGGATGGAGTGAAGGTACCCTGGCAGTCCCAGCAGGATCTTTTGATATCATCAGAGGTGTAAATCAACATTCTTGGCAGATGGAGACAGACAATAGAGTAACAGAGCCAGAATGAAGATGAGAGGTAAAAATCTGATTTCTTTATGCAGTTTTCATACCTGCACAGCCTTTACTTAACCTGGACTACTTTCAGAAGACTCCTGTGGGTGGGGAGGGCCTCACGTGGCTCCCCTCCCAATAAATCCATTTTGTCAGGAAGCTCTTAGCAGAATGTTATCATTGAAATAACAGGGGAGCACTCACTAAGACATCATGTTCTTACTGCAAAAGCTTTTTTTATGGTGGTGTAAAACTGCATGTTTCCATTTTTGAATGTTTCCCAAACATTCTGTAAAATGGAGCCTTTCAAAATGCATTTCAGACTAAAAGTTCATTAAAATTATTTCAACTTCATAATAACAAACATCGCTGACTGACCAAATGTTCCTTCGGTAATTTCATGTTCTGGGAAATACTAAAATTTTTGCTTTTGAGCAAAACCAGGTGCCTAAACCACAGGAAATTAAAATGGAAATTCTCACTTACCTCTGTTTAAGCTAATGTTCTTCTGAGGATGAATGCTGATGAAATGTGTGCCTTGCAGAAATCTTTAAGGTCTGTCATTAAAAGTATGTAAAACAAAATGTGTTTTGACAAGATTAATAGACATGCACATTCACCTGAAACAGTAAATTAAGTTCTAGTTAACTCTAACCCCATTCTGGTATTACTTCGAGAAAAAAAAAAACGAAGTGAAATATGGTACAGGTTAAAATCTGTATGAGAAAATAAAAACTCTGCGTATTTTTTGTTTCTGTCAATATTTTCTGGTGGTTTGGTTGTGGTTTTTTTTTTAATAACCTTCAATGCAGGGAAAATATTACTCTTGAAAAATATGTAAATACATAGCACATGTTTATGAATCTCAAATACAGTCTGAACAATCAAAAAAACCATTAAGAACATACTTACACAGTAAACCTTAGAATCAGAAGCTATACAATTGTAGCTTGTCTGTATTCAGATAATTCAGTTAGATATAAATTCAGAATTATGAAGTGTATGCTATTTGTTTAAATAGTTTGTGTGAAAATAGCTTCTGAAAAACCTGTCTACCCTGTAGCTCAAAACCAGCACCAATTAATACTTAACTGATTGCAGCCACGTTCTTAATTGTTCTCATACACTTTTTGCATAATTTTTTTCCTGAATTTTAATGCACCAATAAGCAGTTTATTCCAAGAAAAAATCCAAAGCTATAAATGGACCAAGCCATAACATGCAGACTTTGATCTAAAGGTGAAGCGCCAAAAAACAACACTACTGTTGGAAAATTCAGTAAGAATTAGATAAAATTTAGTGTTTATAAAAGTAGGTTTCTGTGCCATTGTATAAGCATATTGTGCAATATGATTTATTGGGTGCAAAGGGTGAAAGTCAGGAACTTGCATTGCTCAAAATCAGATTTACCACCAGCCTGAAGAGGAGGATGGGTAACTGTTAGCAATAGGTTGTGCCAGTCACAGCAACTAACACAAATGGGAACATGATCATGCATCATAGTCCAGTGCTTTATACACACCCAAAATTTACTTCACATGGATGCATTGCTGTATCACAACAACCATAAATATCACTTCAATTCATTTTTATTGCCTTGGCTAAGAGAATGATGACTTGTGATAAAAATCCATTAACCAAACTGTCAGATTTGCATACTTTGCTCTCCCTACCGCGGGCATCCAGGTACCCTAGTGCTGCACACAGGTAATTAGCTCTGTGATTCTAACCTCGGCCTGTAGATCCTTGTAAGTCACTGTATGGCTTTGAAAGGCATCCATGAAAGGAACCAAGAAAAGCAAGCATCTTTGAGTCGTGCAGAAAGTCTTTTTAGAAGCCAAAAAGTCTCAAGAACTGCAGGCAGAGTAATGATGCACAGGATCCAGCCGTACAGGTGGTGGCTGTGCTCTATAAAGGATGCAGCCAAATTGAGATATCTTGATGTATTAAAGATGTGACACTCCGGAAGGCTGCTAAGAAATGGTTTCTCTAATCTGGGGAAGCAAGTAACTGTGGAACCTGCAATAAATTTAATTCAGGCACTACCATTTCTGACTGCCTTAGTTGGGAGTTTTTGAGACAGAGGAAAAACACTGGCACAGTCACTTAAGCACAGCGTGTATTAGGGTAAGGTCAGTACAGATAAATCTGAATTAAACAGGAGATACTAGCTTTTGGTATTGGACAGCTACTCACTTTGAAAAAAAAAACCTGATTTATTATAGAGCACGCTGAACTAACACACTGCATATCACAGCTGGCTCATTTAGACCCTAGAAGTGTTAATCACAGAAAATGGGTCATAATTTGGGAATGACTCATTGCTGCGATTATTTTTGGTAGAGCTCTTTTTTATTTACAAGCAAATATGCTAACAGGAAGCCTCTCCCAGCAGCAGTAGAGTCAACTGGGAGCACTCCAGCAGGCTCCAAGGCTGTACACGAGGTGTCACGGTGGTGCTCACAGCCCTTCAGCAAAACGCAAAGCCTCTGTGTCAGGGGCTACTGCTTTGGACACATGTTGAGTCTATGACTCCAGCAGTTGTTACATTTGACATCCTTATCTTCATATTTGTCCCGGGAATTTTCGGGTTCTGTCTGTTTCATGTTACAGCTTCACTCTACGGTAGTTCCTTCACCCCAAAATACTAATTTTGGGACTTTAGGAACTCTGTAAGCAGGCAAGTAGCTAGAAAGGTAAACAGATTTTTCTCAGAGCAAAGTTGCTAAGCGTGTTGTCTTTCCAGTACAAAACCCAAAACAAGCTCAAAAGCCAGACTCCATTCTGTTCCCTCTCCCGATGTCTTGTACTACGGCTGCCCTGACTTCTCTCCTTTACAGGATCCAGTGGACTGTAAGAGGATAAAAAAAAACCCTGTCATTTTCCCTCTGAATGATTTTTGATAGTTCTTTTATCTCTCAGAACCTCACTTCTGTCTGCAAAATGGGGGTAATGGGTTAATTTGCTTTGTAAAAGAAAAAAAAAATGTATCTAGTAACAGAGTTTTGTATAAAATTAAGTAGCAGTCTGATACTATTCCTATGAAGCTGTCAGCAGCTTTTCATTATTATATTTTCTCTCTAAAGCATAGTTAAGAGTTTTCGTTGCCGTTAGTTACACTTTAAATACAAGGTCTGGGCCAATCTAATGGTCTTAGTTACCCCACAGATCAGCCTGTAGGAATCTGCTCAAGTTATTAATGATGTTACACCAAAGCTCAAATGATGGAGGGAAAACGAGATCCGTGCCCTTAATGTTAAAGGTGACCTCTGCTAGGCATGCACACTATGAAAATCTACAGCCCACAGGCAATTTGATTTTCTGCCTGAAAATTACTGTAGAGACTTCAGTATGTGTGAGGCAGCCTCCTTTACTTCTCCTTTTTAAAATATTAGCATGAAGGGCAGAGGGAAGATATTAAAAATCATATCAGGACCGAACTAAGAATCTGGTATTAATAATCCTTTAGCTTGAGAAATAAGGCACAGTTCAGAGGTACAGGGGCAGTTTGTGCAAGTTTGGTGGTTTCTGATGGCGCGGAATCTGCTGACTGCATTTTCCATCTCATTAACCTGAGGTTCCCTGGAGGGGAAGAGAGTCTCTGGTGCTCGGGAAGTGTCAGGCACAGCTAGATCTGTCATTTGTTTGCCTTGTGAGAAAGCAAAAAAAAAAAAAAAAAAAATTACTTCGGTTTGACTGGTGCCTTCCTCCTGCACTGCCCATGGCGTGTCACCAGCAGACACCGCAGTCCCCTCTGGAGGGTGTGAGGTTGTTTGTACACATGTAGGAGGATAACACGTGAGGGAAAGAGAGAGCCTGGGAGGTGGGAAAATAAGCTAGAAGCAACACCTTTGTGGTCCAGGAAACAAAAACAGAAGAAATTCAGAGGAGACAAAGCCTTTGCCCTCACTGGCCCTCTGTGAAGCTGTACAGAGCTGGTCACACCACAACACTCCCCACGTGGCTGAATCTCTAGAGACACAAATAGGCCCCCACACAAGAGAGCAAGACATAAAGCTAAAGCATGGGCACCCACATGCACTTGCTAAGGGAAAAACCTCTGTCAGTGTAGGATGTGATAAATGGGCTTGGTTGGAAGGCAGATACTTTCCAGGGACTGCTCAGGAGTGGATGCAGATGGCACCAGGGACTGGTCAGGAAGGCTGGTGGGTCACAGAGGCTCACTGGGGTGCACTGGGAGGGGAATCGGGCAGGTTGGCCCCTGCAGTCACTGCAAGGTGGGGCTGCTCAGCCTTTCAGAGCAGATCCTGTATGTAACCGTCTACACGAGGTTTTGGGAGCCCAACTGTAGTCACCCAGATTTGAAATGCATGTGTTTATAAGGACCCATTTATCATATTTCCTACATTATGCAAGCTGTTGGTTTTTTTTTCAAAATCAGTGTCAAAAAGCATCCCCCCCTTCCCCCCCTCAAAAAAATCCTGTCTGCTCTCATTATCCTGTAATTCAAATGATTTATTCAAACTAGAGATGCTGAGCTTGGCTCAGTGACTCAGATGCTAGCACACAAGTCCCCCAACCCACTCTTGCTTACCCTTATTCATATTTTGAGTTCATAATGAAGGGCAAATCTCACAAACTCTGCTTAAATCTCTACCCCTGAGACACAGTTCAAACTGCATTCAGAATAAGTAAATTGCATCAGAGAAAAAATAAATATATTTCTGGTGTAACAGAGCCAAGGCTTGAAGTTTGAAGGACTCAGAGAAGAGGAAATAAAGAAAACTGAGAATATGCTGAATTGCAAAATTGTAGTTGCTTCCTATGAGAAAAAAGACAGAACAGAGAGAAGATGGAGCTGCTAGGGAGCAGAAGGAACTGAACTCCAAGCAACAGTGGGCAGCTTGGGCAAAATATGCAGAAGTGACAAGTTGTTATGGGGCAGTTGTTGCTCGCAGAGAAGACACAGAGAGTTTCCAAATCAGTGAAATGTGAGCTCAGAACGGGAAGGGGGACAATGAGACTAAGCCAAAAAAAAGCGAGATGCAAAGTTCAGCAGGCAGCAAGTAAAGCTCTGATAAGCTGGACAGAAGGCTTGCAATGTAAAGCCTCAGAGGAAGAGAAGAAAGCTGAATTAGGTGAGGGTAAGACAGTGATAAGACTGATGATAAGACAGTTTTGATAAATTATCAGAACTGTAACAGTTGAAATAGAAAGGAAATTATATAGCTTGTTCATCTTACCGAGGAATAACCAGAGAAATTCAACAACACCCTAGCAGTGGGTGGAAAGGGAAAAGGGGAGTCTAATTTAACACTCTGCTATTAAGCCTGAGTGACTGGGAGCACAGTGGAGTTGTCTCACAGTGATGAAGAGTGGAGAGAGGGCAGAGACAGAAAGGAAATTACGGAAGGCAATGTTTGCGTGAAGTTCTTTTTCTGTATGTATAGGAATAATTATTAAAACTAGGAATAAAGGCTTGTTGTATCTTCGCATACCCCATACCTGTCAAACACAAACTACAGCACAGCATAATAACAGCACAGCACTATCTGTTCTCAACGAGCAAGGGCGGGGATAATTCATTTTCATGTCATGTATCGCTCACAGCTGTCTGCTGTGATTGCAAAAGTCAAATTACCCCATCCTACATTCACACTAAGCCAAATTTGTTTGGGAAGCCGGGGACAGAAAGTGGGTGTGTTAATAACAGATAATTTGCTGCCTGAATGTATCTACGAGGTCAAAATGGGAACACTGACAGTCCCACGTGGTAGCTAGTGCTATTGAAGGTGTAGGGCGAATTGTCTTCTACTGCTTATTCAAAGCATAGCACGTGAGCTTAACTTTATCATATTATAGAGTTCTATAACTTGCAATTTTCTGTGTACTTCTTCCTCCTCCTGATAACATAGTACATACCTAAGCAAGCATCTGGAGGGTCTTATTCCTAATCAAAATTCATATGCAAGACAGATATATTAAAGCTCAAATTAAAATTAACCATTCATGCTGTTCAGCCAATGCTTTCTGCTGTTCTCTCCAGAGTTCTGGAGACTACAGGAAATTATCTAATGTTTTAGTAGGGTGATGCACCTTTTGCTGCCTTTTGCTGTGTGCAGAATTTGATAAAATAAAATAAAATCTTAAAAATTAGAAGTCTTTGGTTATTACTTTAGTTTTGGAGAAAATTAATTGGTGGTGAAATATCTCTTTTCTGTTTCAGGTCTTGCTACTGTTAAAACAATCAAAAACATGAGGATTTTTTTTCACAGCATACACATAACTGTGTAGTGGAAGGGCTTTAAGTGTGTAGGAGAATTCTTCAGAAAAAAAGACAGAAAGATCAGATTTCAGTTCTGGCCTTTCCAAGAATTTTTTTCAACATCAATAGTGAACTCATATTTTATTATACACAAGCTCTGAGCACCTGGTTACTATGTTTGTCACCTTAAGGTTGGTGACAAAAATTTTGCTATAGAATAATGAAAAAAATGTAGAAAACTGCCATGCCTTGGTCGCCTTCCAAGATCTCCTCATAAAGGCTATTAAACCGCAGTTACACAGAATAACTTGGCTGAAAATAATGCATTTTCTTGCTTGAAGGAATATTTTAAACAGTGTTGGTGCTACTGACTATTTAAAGGCAGCTGGAACTTCACTACTACCCTTCAAACTCCAGGACACAGAGGATATTTTGACCTCCAGAAAGACCTTGCTTTAAGTCCATCCCACTCTGCCATACCTGGCGAAGCAGCTACAAGTTGTCCTGCAAAGACACTACCTGAGATTCAGCCCACGTCCAAATGACAGGGGTTTACTTTGGCTGTCATTGTTATCCTAGTTATTTTGACAGGTCTTTGGTCCTTTCTGAGGTGAGAACTTGTGCTTTTTCTCTCTCTTGTGGGGCGTTCTTATATGGGATTCCATGAATCCTGCTCGTGTCAAAAACACCCTGCCAGAGAGTAAGAGAAACAATCTGAAAAGTGTCTGCAGAGTAGTTCAAATTGGTTCCTCTGAGGGTACCACATGGTGAATGGTCTCTGTTTATCAGCAGTTTCACACGTAGGGCTCTGAGACTGTTAGTTATAACAAAACACAACTGTTTAGGTGGTTTGTTTCTTTAGTGCTCTTAATTTCACTATCTGTTTCCGGATACTTGCAAACAGAGAATGAACGACGTTTGAAGGATGCTTTGGAGTCCTATTTGGTGAATCACTGTAGCAGCATTTCAGACATAATTCTGTCTTTTACAATTTTTCTCTGTCTTCCTAAATATGCATTCACAAGTACTCTATCAGGGGGACTTACTATACAGACAGTATGCGTGAGAGGGAAGATTTTCTCTCTGTAGCATACCTTGACTGAGATTTGATTGAAAATACATATCAAAGTGTCCAAAACCCAGAATGACTAAATGAATCAGTTGTGTTGATTATCAGCCTGCAATAGTACCCCTTTGCTACTACTGAGACTCAGATTTACTGAAATTTCTTGTTATTGTTTACTTATGTCACACAACCACTATTGTGCTACGCTGCCAATCAAATATAAAGTATCGCAAAAATATCTCTAAAGGATATGAACTCTTTCACCTAAATACATGGTTAGAGCTCAGAATGAGAAGGCAGTTCACACCAATAGCAGTGTAAGAAATTAAAAGTGAATTCCATCCTGTCGGGAATAAATAAACGGCAGGGAGAAAAAGTTTCTCTTGTAAGTATTAGGGCAGGAAAGTTGAGGAAAAAATGTATTAGAATAGAAAAGTTTAATAATTCACCAAGTGTAATAATAGAAATTCCATTTTCCACTGGATACACAAGGGTATAAAATAGTCCGTTGCTGTTGATTCTGTGATTACATTTACAGATACCATTTCATTGCAAACTGTATTTGGAATTCTAAAACCATTAAAAAAATGCAACACATGATGCATTCCATTCCTGCTCAAATGGAATGACACATTTTACTCTTTTTCCATCTAAAACCACCTTACCTGTGTTACATAAGAAAAAAAGAATGTCAGATATATAAAGAATTATTTTAATTGTTTTTAAGTTGATAGAACAGATACATATGCATGAGTTAATTCTGTAATATATTAGGTTAATATATGTCCTGCCACTTTTTTTTTTTTTCCCCAAAAATTTATTAGTCTGTTCTCAACCAGGACAATGGAGTACATGAAAAGTCTTTTCTGGATTACAGCTGATTAAAAGTGAGTGAGATAAAAATTGAAGTGTCCCTTGCAGAGTACAACTCGAGCAGCTCATAAATGTGTATTTTTATATGAGAAAGCCCCTGGCTCAAGCTGTTCAATTACATCCATACTAGCATGTCCCTGGGGAAGAGGTGTTATCTCAGGTAGCCAGGTCTTGAGTCATTCAACATAAATGGATTCAAATCAGAAATTGCACCTGCAGTCTAACTGGCATCTGTAAATACTAGTTTATTGCATTGCCAAAATGCAGCTTCACTTAATGACAGAAAGCATGATTTTGGCCTTGACTTAGCTTCTGAGCAGCTTGAATGGCAGCTTCAGCAGGACTACAATAATGTTTTGAATCTAGAAGTATCAAAAGTCTGAGGCTTGTTTCACACCAAAAATATTGTGTAATACGCACACATTTGTATCATAGACAGAAAACTGTGGATCCCAGGAAGTACTGGATTCTAATTCCTCCTAATTATGACTCCTTCATCAGTGAGAGTGAACTACTGAATATAGGTAAGAATATCTGTTCTGACTGGAACATCTGCCTACTCCTTGTTTTCTCATAATAATACTTCATTAACTAAGATATGGATGAATTAGTATTTATAAAGCATTTTAATGACAGCTTTAGTTTTGCCATCTAAATGTAACATAAAAGCAATAGGAAATTGACAACTCTATTAGTTTTTCTGGACATCATCCTTGGTTTAATTTGATATTTTTTTTTCCATGGAGTTTACATTTTCCCCCCAATGTGTGCCATTGTTTAGCATGTATGAGATATACGGTAAATTACAGTGGTGAACTATAGTACTCTGACCTTTTCAGTATTCAGTAGTTTGAATGCCTTAAAAAGTATAATTTAAAAAAAAATTAAAGCAGCATATTACTTTCCCCTTCATATAATGGAGGGTGAAATGTGTCTTCAGAAGCAATGTAACATAACAAATTCATGTTATACTCTCCAGTCTTCAATGTTTTACTGCAGCAATGTCAGAAATTCCAGTTTAATATTTGCTTTCTATGTAATGTACCAAATTAGTAGAATAGGAAAATTTGCAGCAAAGGGCATCAAGGATAATTAAAGTTATGAAATGGCTTAGGTATGAGAAGTATATTTATAGAGCAGGAAACATCCTGGAAAATAAGTAAATATGAGGGAAGGGTTAAGACAATTCTGTACATCATCAAGTAATTTAAAGAGAGTGCATAGTGTATGAGAGTAAATAGTTGAGAGTAAATAGTTAAGAGTAAATCTGATCAGATGTTCACTGTCTCCTCCAGTAAAAGACTAAAAGAGCAATAAATGAAACAAAGAGATAATTCCTAAAGTAAAGAAAGGGAGGGATTAACCCTGTGACTTATAACTAAGCTGTAGACATCCCTGCCACAGGGGGCTGTATATTTCTAGTAGATGTCAGGGGTGGCAGAAGTCACTGGACAAAGACATGGAAGATTATTAAAGACAAAGATATCACTCTTTAAGAGATCCCCTAAACCACAAATTACCAGAAATCACAGGAACAGCATCTGGGAAAGTTCATCTACTTGTATCCCCTGTTCTCTCCTTTGAGCATTCCCAGAGGACGTCTAAGTGGTCATTGCTCTGACCTGTTACAGCCAATCCTAGATGGGATCTAGTTCAAAGCAGAATATATCAGAGAGAACATTCAAGCAAAGCTCAGACCATTTGAGATCCTTAGGTCTTTAGATTCCCTTCAGTAAGTCTGAGCTAAAAACTGGCCTTCCAGAGGGTACAAAATATGGAGATACTGAGCTCATTTCCATGTAGTTTTACATTTCAGCTGAATTATGTTTTCCATTATCTGCTAAAATAATGCAATACAATGACTATCATATATATCAACCTATATAATTAACTAATTAGGTACGATCTATCATAAGAATTAGCAGTTATATATTGTCCTCTACTTTCTTTGACCTGTCAAGGAAAGGAGATGTTATACATGCTGCATGATATGCTCGTAGTAGGGGAAATAACTGATTTCTATCTCACAAGAGCAACTCCTCTAATTATGTATGAACTGACTAAGGGGATGCACATGCCATGGAAGGAGACATTAAAATTCCCTGGTAAGATTAGAAATAAATGTATGCGACAGGCGTTAACACATTATGAAACTGTATGCAAACTGAAGAAAATTATAGGGATGTGCTCATGTATTTGTAACATAATGTGAAAAGATTTTATGTCTTAATAATTTAAATGTGAAGAAAGAAGACTGAAACCTATGATCTAACTTTTCAACTTGAAATTAAAGGAAGCTAAAGAGAAAACTACTTTTCTTAGTTGTAAATAATTTAATGTAAGATATTTTTCTGAAATCTAGGCTAGCTATAAGGTCTTTGTAAAGGACTGGAAAATTATGACATCTTAACTGGAAAATATTTTGTATTTTAAACCCCAAAGCCCTCCAGATAGTAGTTTTCTTTGTCAGAGTTTTGCCCTCTGGGCTGCTTACACAGGGCTGGGTTTTGCAAGGTATCCTGGTCACACAGTGCACCTCAATGAATCAGGGACTCTGATTCAGGTACCTAAGATGAGGTATGAACTACATTAATGACTGCTTCAGAACATGCTACCACTTCAAAGTACAAGTTACTTTACTTCCCCTCCCACACCAGATGACATATCATAAAGCAAAACTGAAAAGCACTATTGATGAAAGCACCGTTTTATATCTCTATGATTTTTTTTTTTCATTAATTTACTTTTATTCCTGGGGGACAGCTGCCTAGATCACAGCCCTCCCTAGGAGCAGTACTGTCATGACTTCAAAAGTAGTCAGGAAGCTTTGAACTTAGAAACAGTTATTTCCTTCGTAGGAGACCGTGAACAAAGATAAAGAAATAATAAATTATTAGAATCTATAGCACTTATATATATTACAGTCTCATACCAGAAAGAAGATTTTTAATAGGGAATTCAACAGCAAAACTAGGTTGATCTACATACTCACACACTGAACAATGCATTTTTAATTACTTGTACACATCCCCACTACCTTCTTGGTTCAATGCTTCTTGCATCTTCTCTCTGCTCTGAGTGGCACAACTCATTCAGGAAGGAAAAACCCCACCATTTACCAGGTTACCCTGCCTCAATATTTTCTCTCTTCTTAAATCCTTCATTCATCCTTTTCTGTTATGAAGACTGGTCAATACATTTGAACTTGGGCCAAAGTTATGGCAAAGTGATCTTTTTGTCAAAGCAATGTTATTTGTGCAGCACATCTCCTTGTTGTGAATGGATATAATTGTCTTTACTAAATTTGGATTTGTATTCCACAGTGACTTCCTATTTATTGGTTTTCCTTGAGAGTAGGATTCATTTAGTCTCTTTTTGACTGTCTGAATGGTAAGGATCTGTCTATGCTAGTCATCCAGATCACTTGAAAGACAACAGAAGGAGATGAACTTCTGTCAGGAAATGGTTCAGGCTGTAAAGATAGAGGTGTAAGATCACTGTCCATTGACTAAGGGTACTGGGTTAGATCATTGATGGCTAGCTTAGATTAGACAGTCTTTCTGGTGGCTAAAGTTAAGGGAGATACATCCCATCCTAAATATAGATTTTGTCACTTACGCTACATTAAACAGTCTGTGGTTGGAAGTGCAGGAGTCTGAACCCATTATTTGTGTGACCAGTCACATGGAAGATGCTTGACCTTGGTGGCACAATAAGGAGTTTGTTGCTTTGTCAAACACTGATCTGTATTTACAAGTGCCACCATATTTAGTGTTCTCCTTTTTGTTCAAGGACACTATGACATTAATGAACGGGATATAAAGCTACTACCTGACTCTCATGGAAATCTCACACCACCACCCCATTACAGCTGGCATGAAACGTTTCATGGGCCATTTTTTCAGCTGTTTTAGGGAAAACTAAGAGGGAGGTTTTGTGAGTTATTTCCCCATTTGAACTCAGTCCTAAGTGTACTGCTGAACCAAGTATATGCAATTTAATACACTGGAGAAATTCTGTTCACTGGTAAATTTGCCTTACATCTGTACTTAAAAATGCTGCCCAATTTAGCACGTTCCTGGTGTTCTTCAATCAGTACCACCCTGGTACCCAATCCAAAGCGATGCACCAGGACACCATGCAGTGTGCTCCACACACAGTGCAGACAAAATATACCAGGTCTCTCTCTATACATACAAGTCACTAATGCAGATGCACTTCCACTGCCTGGATTTATGGCAACTAATCTACTTTTTCTTACACCCTTCATTGATTGTGTGCTTATTTGCTCTTTATAAGAATTCTTATCCTCATAAAACAGTGGAAAGTGCTTTAAAAAACTTGATCTCACGTTTCTTCTAATTTCCAAAAGCTCATCTGGTCACACAGGGAGGTAGGCTGTGTCATTATATTTGCAAATTCATCTACACCAGTACAGGATCATCCAAGTGCATGACCTAACCCAAGGTACATAATGCTAAAGTAGGACTCTGTGCTATTAATTTGGGGTGAGAGATGGGGGCGGAAATCAAATGTTCTATTTCTGTTTGTCAGTTTTTCATTAAATATTTACAGAAAGATATATTTGAGAATCCAGTTCAATAACAGGGCTTTCTTGGGTGGAATTGAACCTCTGGTAGACATTAAAGTTGAATTATTGAAGGAATTTTTTTTTATTAAACTGGTTGACACTTTGGGGACATGCCTAGAGCCCTCTGTCAATGGATTCTGTGTAAGACAATATTATGTGGAGGCCACATGGGAGAGTCCATGTCTATGTGAGTATGTGTATCTATCTATCTGCCATAAATTCAGGGTGTGTGTGTATATGTCCATACATACGTATGCAAATGTGTTCTGATTCACTCTGAAAAAATGAATTTTCAAAATCAAGTGTTAAAAATTTAAGATTATCGGAATTAAGCAAATCATTTAAACTGTATTTTCTTCACCTCTTTGTAGCTCTTTTGTAACTTTGTCCACCAACAAGTGAGAATGGAATCCATGTCACAGCCAGCATCGGTGCCAGGAATCCGTAGTAACGAAGTGGGAGACTCTGAGCACATGCCTAGCTCTCTGGGGGTGTACAAGGGACAGAGAGCAAACAGGCAAACCTTTCCACTTCCTGACTTAAAGGAGCCAGCTAAGAATTTCTCAGGGCTAGGTTGGAGGGGAGTATCAATGTAAATGGGACAGAGAAACAGAAGAATAAGACTTCCAGAGCTTGGGTAAAAAATATTCCCAGGCACACCTGTAGCAAACCCTGAACACTACAGCTTTGTCTACGCACATGCTCCCCCCCACACACATATTGCCAAGTAATGAATTTATTGTACTGTTACAATTTTGATAGCCTGCAAATTCCTGGTAAACTATTATAAGTTATTTTTCCCTTAAACTCCCAAGCATTCTGTCATCATTTAGCAGTTTCAACCTGCAAAATCCTACTAAAGCACTCATTATAATTTCTATGAGAAATTCTAGAGATCCATTAATAACTCTAGTGTTTGGTCTTCACTAATTTGTACCACTTTATGAGAGCTACTGAAAGTGGATATGGAACCATTTCTTCATAGGCACTGGGTTTTAAAATGGTGATTCAACATTTTTTTAACCGCAGGTGTATGTTCCTTATTCCTTTGTTTAGCATTGCTTGTGAGGCCTTAAAGCTGCATTAAATCCATGGCCAGGTGTTTGTGTGGTAAATGGTTAATGTAAACTGTGCTTCTTATTACATGTAATTAAAAAGATATAAGAAAAAAAAACTGCTAAAAAATAAATGAAATCCAAATAATCCTCTGTTCCAATGTGGAGAGTGCAATGACTCAAAAAGGTGGCCCAAACTAAGTTGGGAAGTTCAGTCACAAAAATTTCCAAAAAGGTTTCCAAAAAACCAAGAATATTTATATAAATATTGCAATACGTAGTAATACATGAATATTATTTATAGAAGACAAAAAAGGTTCTAAGCCAGTGAGAAAGACAGACCTCAAGCCATCTTTTTGCCTTATGGATTTTGGGGAATCCTTCTGAAAAGTCCACAGAAGTTCTGCCCCATTCACAAAGAGAATGGAAACTACACACAAACACAGAGTGCTGATACTAACACATCACCTATTTATTTGGTTTAAATGCATTCTTTTTTGGTACAAAGACCCTGAGATAAACCAGAGCGTATGACTGTGTCATACACTGCGGTACACCAACTTATTTTTTGAGGAACCCCTTATCACAAACAAATGATATTATTTAATTTTTTCCCCTGCATTTCTTAGTATAAGCATCAGCTACAGTTTTCTATGAGTTACATGAACCTGGAAGAACCTTCTGGACTTCTTCCAAGAAGCAAGGACATATCCAAAGAAAGCATCAAAGTCTTTAAAAATATGTTAGTCATGCATTTCAATTCTTCTGAGTACGTCCAAAAAAGAAACCAGTCATCTGAGTTTATTTTTATCTAGCACAGAGCCAAGTTTCTATCTCATTGAAGTCAATGGTAAGTTTCTGTTGACTCCAGTGACACCAGGATTTTTCCCTTATAGCTCAGAGTTGTACTGGAAAGTCTTCCTTCTAGTCAAAGGCAGTGTGAAAAAGTTATTCAAATGTACACTTACAAAGGACAGAAATCACTTTGCAATGGCTGCTTATTATAGGATTTCTTCTACATGAATAGCAAGGAACCATTCTGTACTATTGAAAGCTTTTTTTTTTTCCTAGTGATGTGCAAATAAATTCAGAAACATCAATTGCATTGTCTTCTGAAATGACATTGCTTGTTTGGAAAACAATCTTGCAGTCTTCAAGGATTTATTTCTGCAAGATGTTGACTCTCCCCCCATCTTGCCTCACAAAGTTGTCATTAGGATAAAAAAACAGTCACTTTAAAAAAATCCGTCACTTTTAAAAAATTCAGAATCCTAACAAAGCCCATTTTAACTGGGATGTTGTACCTGATTCACTGGTCAACATATGGCAGATTAAAAAAAAAAATCAAAGTTTTTCGTGTTCCAACACATAATGGATTTTTCTAAGTCTCTTTGGAAAGAGTAACTACTTTTACAGTTTTGAAAATATACAGACTTACCTTTGATAGCTGATTAATATTTTCTTTTCAACTCCAGTTGGAAAATGAGATGGCTATATTTAAGAATGAATCCTTCAAACTGCTGTCCTGGGGCATGATGTTCTACTGAGACTTCTCTTACTGCTGCAAAGCGACCCTAAAAAGTTTTATAATAATTTCTTCTTCAGTGAAGAGCAGGAAGTTAAATTGTGTCTAAGAACACTCTCTAGCCTGAGCTCTAAAGAATGTTAATAGGAGCAGAGCAGAGTAATCCTGACAGTGGTATCACCAAAGGCAGGATTTTAAAGAGTGAAACTGAAGTCAGGATGTTTAACTTGCCAGTAACGACTAATCCCTTTTAGGATTTGATATTTAATTACGGAAGGGTGACAATCAATGATGGGTCCCCACTGTGCTACGCAGACAGTCCTTCCTGGCAAGACTAAATCTAAAGCTAAAGCTCTTGTCTTGCACATGTGAATTCTGGGTTTGATTGTTGGTGGTTATGAAACCATTGTTCAAAATTCAATGAATAATTCAAAACATACATTTGTTTGCAGCAAGCAGCCCAGAGGAGAGAGTTCCTGAATTGCTTTTGTAATTTTCCATGAAGCACACCTGACTTTGCCAGGAGGTAACACTCTGAGATAAAATTCACTGCCTCTGGCTTTTCAGTTCCCCTTTATATCTGGTAGGAGATTTCCCTATCCCCTAACCGTGCTCCCCAAAAGAGTGCTGCTGTTGGGGTGGAGCTTTAAACTTGGAATTTCGGGATTAGCTTGATTATATTACCTCTGGTTTCAGAGGTGCTGTTGTCCTGCTTTATTCTGCTGGGTGAAGCTGTGGTCCCACCCACTGAAGGAGCCAGTTCTCCCTTTGCTGACTGCAGCCTTACATGGTGTCAGCCTGAGAAGATGTCATCATCAGCGTGCAGACACCTGAGTTCTCCAAGCAACTCAAACTGAAGCTCCCCTGATACAGCTCTGCATCCTGCAGACCAGAATCTCTGACCTGCACAAAGGCAGACTGACTCTGACTGTACCGTGCTAAAAATCTGAGTAAATCCCTACAAAGTAAGACTGTCCTTCAAAATAAAATTCTTTACCTCTAAAAGCCAAAATTGCTTGCAAAACCTCAGTGTCATTAGAATAGGCGTTCAGTGTACAGGTGCAGCAAATTACCTTCTGTAATTTCCTGAATCAAGCAAATAGGAAGGCTGGATTATAAAACTTAAATAACCTTGCAATGAGGTCTTTCCATACCAATGAACTTTATGAGGAAGATTCGAGTACAAAAACTTGTATTCATTGTATAAAATGAAAAAAAATGAGTGGCCAGAAGGTTTTTATTATTGTAAAAAAAAAAAAAAAAAAAGAGAGTGACTTGAATTTGATACTTTGTCAATGTTGTCATTTTTACTAACCTCAATACATCAGTGTTACCCATTTAGGATGGGAACAAAGACATATAAATTTAGAACATCAGTTTATCATCACATATTTTTTCATGGGACCAGAAGTGCTCTGTCTGGGTTTTCATTCTGCCACTCTTTTACTGTTTCAGAGACTCTTCCTTTCAGATTGTATTCCCATATTGGAAGCATATTAAATGAGGCCAATGAAATATGGGATCCTCCTGTGTTTTCCCAAAAATAGTGTCCAGGGGCAAGGGAACAGTATTCTTGGATGTGATGCATATGCAAATACACCTGTGAATTCATTCATTGCTCTGTGAAGCTCAGGTATATTTCCCCAGTGGATACAATTTTCTGTAAATTTTGGAAAGCATAAACATTTGCCCTTTTTTTTTTTCTGTTTAGTTCTTAGCTTTTCATTAAATATTTATTAAAACAAGGATCTAAGAATCCAGTTCAGTAATAGATTTTCTCTTGACTTATTTCAAGGTCATTTGAATTTCTTAGAGCAAAGACTTCAGCTCACTAGAAACTAGTCTGCAAGATATAATTTCATCTCCAGTAGCACTGATGTATTTCACTTGTTGAAGGTATAATATGATCTGCATAGCTATCTTCCTTACGTGTTGATATGCTTATCATATAATCAAAGGTAATGATCCAAATTCAAATTTATCAAAGACACATGGTTAGTAAGTACTTCACTATAAGCTACATTGATTACATTTTCCTCATTTTCAGGTACCAGATAAAAGTTTTCAATTATTTCAAAGTTTGTAGGGAAAATTGCAAAATACATGAAGGCAATGAAAATGATAATGTTATTTATATTGAGGCTGAGTGGGGGTGGGATGCAAATAATTTTATGAACATGTGGCATACACAGGAGATCTTCTAATCAGAGCCTGATCTTTTCAGGCAGGCTGCTGGTGAATTTATTTTTAATTTATTTGGCTTTTTAATGCAGGCCTGAGTGCAATTTGTCTAATTTCATGCAATTAACAGAGGTGCTTATGTTAGGATTGCAACCACCCTAGGCTCCTTTCGTAGTCAATGGAAAAAATAAACACCTCTAGACAACATTTTAGCCCATTAGACTTCACAATTTTCCTTCAGAGATGCCGTTTCCTCTGTCTTCCTAGCAATGGAGGGAGTCTGAGGAGATAATATTCCTGTCTCCTCAGTGCTTTACTGCAGTGGGATTATTCCAGGCTCTGCGTATAAGCAGGAGGTTGTCCAAGCTCGGTGGAGCGTGGCCAAAAATAACATCACAGTAAATATCTTGAGTCTAAATTTCAGCCTCCTCGAAAGAAATAACTTTATTTTGGTTTGTGATTTGCACATACGCCGATCTGAAAACCATTCTTGAGTCAGAAATGTTCTAAGCTGTGTTGTAATGGTTACTTTGGTAATGATTAAAGTTACAAATCACTGTTGCCATATTCCTTCACTTTTTTACCACATTTCATGGTAGCTCTTGTCATTTGATTGCATAGTAAATGTCACGTAGTGGCAGTCTAATTGTATGATAATAGCTATAAATGTTACCAAGTAAATAGAGCCAGAGTCAGTTACACAGTAATTATTCTTGGCCCTACTAAGCATTTTACCAAGTAATCTGCAGGAACGTGCAATTATTATCACCTTTTAACTTGCTTCCTTTCTGCTCTATCAAGAAAGGAATTTAAAATTATATTCTCCACTTCCAAATTCTTCACGGTCTCTTTACACCTTTGCTACATGCTCCCCCAATGTCGCACTCTGCGTGTGAAATCCCAGTCCATTCTCTGTCCTCTCCGTTTGATTGGACACAGTGGGATAAGACAGCGACTCCTCTATCTTGTCATATTAATGTTTACAAATGCAAACATTTGCATTTGCGTTTCTTATTTTCAGGTAACCATCCAAGCATAAATAAATCACTGCTGAAGTTCATGCTCCAAGAAGACAGAGAACCATTAAGGATGTTTCCTTTTGAGATAAGAGGATAAATAGTGTTGTGTGGAGATTTGAGCACCTTCACAATACAAGACTAACACTTTCCTACTGTAATTCCTGCTAGTGTGGGGTCTGAGACTGTTTTCATTTTTGTTGTACCTATAGATATGATTTTCAGAGCTCATTGTCAAGATATAAAACTACCTCTTTGTTCCACTTCCCCCTGTTTATCTATTTCTTTTTCATCTGTTTCTGCTACTTTTTTTTTCCACTAGTATTTTCACTCATGTGTTCCTATCTTTTCTACTCCTTATCAGATAGATAAGTATCTGATGCCTGAGGCAAACAGTTCAATAATTGGTGTAGGAGGAGAATAGTGAAGCCAACAGCAAGAAACATCGGGCAAACTTCATAAAACAAACAAAAGCAAAAACCCAACACCAAAGGAAAAAAACAAAACCCAAACACTCAGAAACCCACCCTTCTGACCCCAAAACATCTTTGCTATCTGTGCTTGTGGTTTTATTGCATTCTCCATACTTGCCCCGTGACGTTCATCCAAGGCAATGAAACAGAATGCTGTTCCCATTGCACCCTGGCCAATATTCAGATGTTGCTACGTTTGAATCACAGTCTGGAGCTCATTGCCTGATTTCCCTGCCATCGGTACCAAGAAGGGATCAATGTAACAAAGCAGCTTCACCTTCTCCCTCAACGGGGGTTGCTGGGAACAGACCTCTTCCCATAAGGAGGTGTCTTGTGCTGCAGCTGAAGGAGGGTGGTGAACCAGCATCAGATGGGAAAACTGAAAACAGAGAGCAAGGCACCTGAGGAAGCTGTAAGTCATCTCCTCTCTTGCCAGGACAGAGAAGCACAGCCAGCCAAGAAGGGATGGATATGTTTCCGCAGTGCTTTAAACTCCCACGGGGTTGTTTCCATGCGGGAAGTTACCAGGCACTTAAGTAACCTCTACTCAACGTGGGGAAGGCCAACAACAGGAGCAAGGCCAACAGCACCTGGGGAATGCTTTCTAGATCTCAGACCTAAAACTCACCGCCTATGGAAAGCCAAGACTATTTCTTATCTTCTTCACTACTTCATCATGTTGCATTTTAAATGGTTCAAAAATCCAACACCCAGCAGTTCCTTCAGGAAATTATTCTGGAGACTTCTGTCTACCAGGGTTGAGGAGTTTCTGTGATCTCTCTGGCATTTTTTCATTGCTGACATTTTTCTTTCAGTTTAAATAGGAACAGCAATTGCTGAATTACTTCACTACAATATGTACGCTCATTTGTAGCTCATTTCCACTCCCATTAACAAGCTTTTCAACACCCTTAAGTAGTAGGAAAGAAAATATTTGCAGCTATTAACAAATGCAGCATTTAATGACATTATAACCTTGCCTGATCAGAGTCTTTTACTAGATATTGGATTGCCTGTTGAAAGTCAATTTTACAACAAAATAAACACTGGCATAACATAAATTTCACTGGTTTAGTTTTCAGATGTAGTTATATACCATATTACTCCTCGGGGGTGAAAAACATAATGTGTGCAAATGAATTTAGATACACAGCAACTGATTTTCCAGTGATGATATAATTAAGGCTATAAAAGACTGCCTATATGTAACAGCTACTGTGGGAGCCCCACATGCTCTTATATACACGACAACCGCATTTTGTTTTTCTTCGTTTGCTGTAACACTTGTCTTTTTTGTAAAACAAGCAAATTATTCAGTGCCTAAAAAAGTTTCCAAAAGAATGAGAAGGACAATAATTAGACCATTTTGACTCAAATTTTGCATTAGAGAAAAATAAACATTGCTGAATCAAAACACATCATATTTGTTTGATATAAGTACTTGTTTTTAATATATACACATGTAGATCTTGGGAAAAAGGGGAGTAGATTTAGCATTTTGGTTTTCAGTTCTCTCCCAAGACGATCACCAGGTGTCTGAAACAAGTGCCTATTAGGGCTCTTCTAGTTCCTAAGCAAAATATTGATCCACTTTGGCTTCACTTGGGACTAGGACAGTACCAAGCAGGCACTGTGCAATTTTTCTGTTGTATCACAGGAGGCTTCACTGCATTGCTTTTCTTTTCTTTTCTTTTCTTTTTTTTTTTTTTTTCTGCTACCAAAGGAATTGACTAAGTGCTGCAATTACAGGCACCATTCAACTTCCTGTTCTCCTTGTTCACCTGAGAAAGCAGAAGATAAGTGATTTTAGCTTTATAGCACTAAGTCAGAGAGAGAGAGGGCTGCTGAGCAGCATAAGCACGAGAATGGAAGGAGCAGGAAAAAAGATACCCTAGCACTAGGAGCTGAGTTCCATCACTGAAAAAAATCTTAGCTGCTTTAAAACACATTTTGGAATCCATGAATAAGAATGTATAAAACCCATGCTTTAAACAGGGAACAGTATATAAATATTAATAACTTGAACTTCATTGTAGTATGAAGTGGAGAACTATTTCAGTAGATATTTGAAGCCACTTTTTACTCAAGTTTTACATGTAAAAATTCACAGATTTCTCTGGGAATTTTGATTTACTTAAAAAAAAAAAAGAAGTTAGACTTTCTGAAGCAGAAGAAAAGGAAATTATTTCCCTTCAGACACATAAGCTACACAAGTACAACAGTTAATAATCAAGGCTGGTCAAAAGACTTTTGTTAAATTTCTTTACCAGTACAAAACTACATTTTCTGGCAAAAATATCTCCTTTAGATATGTTGAAATTCTGCTAGAAAACAAAGTGTCTGAGAAATGAAACCTTTAAAGTTTTGAATGAGAATATGGAATATTTTCTCTGAAAGACAAAAAAAAAAAAATCAGCTCAAATACTGTTATTTTCTGCTGTGAGTTATGCTCTTTAATTGACTTGTAGCTCGTAAATCAGGCAACATGTCTCCCATCTTCATTAAAAGGAGATGAAGAGATGAATTACACGAGAAAGAGTCAGGCTGGAGAACCCATCAAAATGGCAGAAGAAGACTGTAAATCTTGGGCAACAATTATAACAATACCTTCATTAAGAAGGGAATACTTTGCCATGTTTCAGTTCTGGGTTAGTTACTGAGAAATAGAACTTTTTCTCTTTAAAACTGTGATGTCTCAAGGCACACTGAAATCCATTTTAATATTTACCACATCCTTGCCTTTGAATCTTTGTTTATGTAATATACATGTTCACAGTGCATCACCCTGCACAGGATGTAATCTGTGTTTTATTCAGACTAATATCTCCTATTACCAGTTGAACTATCAACTCCAATGCCTTTGGAGCCTTGCTTTGCTTTCATTAGAGATACTCCAGGGACCTCCCAGGTCAAGTTTGCTGATGTTCTAAGTCTCAGATTAGATCCACATCACAGCTGCCAAACAAGCAGAAGCGCTTTCAGAGCCAGTGCCACGAGTAACATAGATTTGTAATATGTTGGTAATAAAATAAAAAAAAAAAAAAAAAGCAGGAGGCTGTGAGGGTGTCATCACTTTAATGCAATCTCATTGCTTCCATATCACTTTTATTCCTTGCCAAAAAAATAGGTCTTTTGGAGGATTTCCTAAAAAGAGATGATGCTTTTTGCCTGCTCTGCTTCTGTTTTTATTGTTGTAAAGACTCTCCGTGATGTCCAATTCTCCCTGAAAACAGCTTGAGAAATAATATTGGACATAATGAAATCTCAGGTTACAAATCCCAGATAAACTCAAATTCATATAATCCTACTGGGCCCAGCCAGTACACACTTAAATCTATTGCAATATTTCCAGAGGACTATTTCAAAGCTTCACAAATTCAGAAGTGAAATATATTTGCTCTTCATCATTTTGCATTCTCCTGCGACAAAACTTCAATCTTCTGTCAAGAGCAGAAAAAAAATCAGGCAATTTTGGTGAGAGCTTATCATCTTCCAATAATAGCATCTTTGGATGCTTGAGAGCAGAATTCAGTCTCACTGTCTGTGATCATTCCTAATTGTTCTTAAATGCCAAACACAGTTGGAAATATTTAATGAAGTTTGTAAATATTTCAAAAAAACTCACGAATTTTCAGTGTTTTATTCTATTGTGACCCTCAGTTGCCTCTAGTAGTATTGTTATAAGCTATTTTTCAAAGACTTAAGATTGCATTTGCAATCTTATTGAAATCTAAGTTGTTGTTCTACCCACAGGAAGGAAAAAAAAAAAAAAGAGTCAACTCAGCAATATGATTACAAGAGCTTTCAAGTTTCTAGGCCTTTTATAATATCTTATGCCATCAACATGTCAAAAAGATAACTTTACTCCGTTTATTCTCAGTAACCTAGCCAATTAGTGGGTGACATGATAACAAGGAAGCACCAAGAGCTTGGACACACAAACATCAGACTTTGTTTTCAACACAGAGTTGGTGCTTTGTGGTCCTCAGGGTGTAATGTCATTGTAGATAGAGGCATATTTAGAACATGGTTCTTTAGTGCCTGGTACAGCTCTTGCAGCAGCGCGTTGTTCCAGCAGCTCTAGAGTTCACAACTGAGCGGGTTTGCTCTTATTAGGAATTTGTTTGTTATCTGTGACAGTTTTAATTTGGTTTCATTAGGATTATAAGCGATGGGTAGTACAAGTAATGCTGGCTCCTGAAGAGCCTTACAACTGTAACGACTAATTTTGCAACAGTGAAGAATTTTGTACAGACTCTAAGTCCTAGTGCTCACAGTTGATTCTCAGGTAACCTTATTCCAAGGGCAATAAGCACAATTATAGAGGGATATATTAAGAAAGCCTAATGTACTTTTTGCTTGCTCCCTCGTTTCTAAGGACTACCACCAGAAAACAGCCTACACAAATCAGTGATTCTGCTCCCACTGGAAATGGAAACGACATATTTATTTTCTGCATTTACACACACGGTGTAAAATGTCTGAACAAATCCACCGGCAAGTCCCAGAGATTTGTACATGCTTTGAGGGTAGAACGAGAGGAGAGGATGCATGAATCATACGAATCATCTAAATAAGATAATTTAGGTGAGAAAATGTTCCCCAGCAGGAGCAAGGGGTAGGCAAGACCTGATTATGTAATTTTCTGTCCAACTTGGAAATTATAGTTTGATTTGCTACAATAGGAACAGTAAGCTCAGACCTTTACTACTCCCAGAAGACCAAAAGACTTACTACTGAGGTTAAGTTGGATAGTGTACTGAAAATACAGTAATTATAGTAACAGATACAAAAATCACAAATTTTAGTTGTCACCTACTGATTCTTAAGACTACCTTTCTTTTTTTTATTATTTTTTTTTTATTTATTTAAAGGGAGAGTTAAAATGGATTACAGAAACTTGGAGAAGGGAGAAAACATAATATTGTCCAGAACCAAGTTAAGAAGGATTAAGAAGATAACTATGATTTTATGTAGAACACTTTGAAGAAAATATGACTAAACATTAAGGACTATTTTGTGAGAAAGGGTGACTAAGATTTTCACATCTGCATTGGGAGGCAAAACCCCCGCTCAAAATCTCAAGACAAGACACAGAATATTAGATAATGAGAGAGTCTAGCTTCTAGCCAGAGTGGGGAAAAACATGACAGAAGAGATTTTCAAAACTCCTAAGTGGTATAGAACTTTAATCCCCCTTACTGTATAAAATGTTTTCCATCAGCTTTAGTGGAAATCAAGCTGAAGTGTATGAAGTACAAAAAATTAAAGATAACTTCCTTCTCCAGGGGTCCTAGCACATCCCAGGCTTAGAATCAACACACTCTGGTAGAAAGCTCCACGTGAAGTTGCTTTTTTATTCAGCATTCATCCCATTATACTTTGCAATAAATAAATACAGAGAATGAAATGAATTTATTTCTAGATTCAAATGTATCTGCTCAACTTGAATACTGAGCTTTGTTTTTAAGACAACTTTTCAGAACCATCAAGCTGAAACCATACTTTCCAAGCAAAATGAGAACCTGACTGACATGGTGGTGAGTACTTATTTTTCAGAAAGTAAAACCAGGAATTGAAATGCACGTTAGATTAAAGTGTAAAAAAAGCACAATTCTGAATACATTTTGTCTATTTATTCCCACTAGAAGTCAAAATAGAAAATTTGAAACTCTAGGAAGAGGAGGAGGTTCTGAGTGGTAAATATAAGGTTGTCACTTTCCTAGTGACAGGTTTCACCCCCTGTCTTCATAATTTATTTTTATATAAATCTAAATGTTATTCTCTAGATAATGTAACATAAAGCAATAGCATCATAAGGAAGGCTACACCTGCAAAGGCTAGATTTTAACTATTCTCCCCCAAAAGAAGTTATGTTTCTGGGAATTTCATTTTATTTTGTACCTGAAATTTTTCTTCTAACCATTATGGTTTGGGTTGTCTGCTTTTTTTTTTTTTTTTTTTCTGTTTGGAGGACAAATTACTGCTGTGCCATGACCATGAGGCTTTGCCTGCTCACATGGCTCAGCACTGACTGATTATTCTGAGTTTAGATGATGCAGCTGCCCACGGAAAAAGTTATCTGCTCAGCTGATGAGGAAGGCAAAGGCTGTACCCTGTTTTTAACTTAGGGTAATAGCCTGTGTTTATTATATTTTAATACAGCCCATATATTAAATGGTATAGGCTAGTCATGGTGCTGTCCATTGGCTTCTAACTATCTTAATAACACAACCAATTACTACACACTTACATAAAGTAACTGAGCAATAAAAGCATAGTGGAGAGCAAGTCAAACACCATCAAACAACGAGGATATGTCATATTAAATAATAGCATGGGAGGTCAGAAAGCTTACTCCATTTCTCTCCAAAGACAACTTCATTGATTCATTATCGCAATGATGTGATTTTTCTTGAAACTTCAGAACTCATTCACAAACAGAAGTTATAGCAGAGCTACTAAAGTGCTATTAGTTGCATGGAAAAAGCTGCTTTTACCAGGCGGACACCAGATTTGCAGGTGTGGTGAGTTTGGTTCTTACTTGCAGATAAGAAGAGGCTTTCCTGTCTTGTTAAATCCTCCCTAACTATTTTTAGAATGTTCTCACACTTATTCATGCAGTGCTCATCAATGTGTGAAATTAAAGCATGAACTGATCAGTATGTGAAAGTGAGGTTCACAGAGTTAATTTATGAATAAATTATAACAGGGATGCTGAATACATTTAAGGAAGGCTGTGCAACCTGCTTAAATGAGCTGCTACTACTGCATCGAGGGCTGAAACGAGAATGGTTGAAAATCAAGACTGGCTGGGATTTACTAAAGTCACATGATTGCAAGTTACTAAATACAGACTGTTGATTTCATTTTTCTGGGATGGCTAGTATAAGATCATATCTTTGAACATGAAAGACAGGATTGCAGAAACTCAGTTTTTACTGTTAAAGAAGTACAATTTAAAGACAATGTTTTAAGCTATAGAAATGCCTTACAAATAAACTGTATTTTTCTGCTTAAGTTATTGAAATCAACAGCTCCATGTTTAGTTGTAATTCACAACTGTTTATTTGTTACTATTTTAATTGATCACACAATAATTTAGTATTATTTTTTCTGTTCTAATGTTGAAGGGAAACATTTTAAAAGTGTGAGGTTATGTGCAAAAAAGGACATTACTATTTCAACAAAGTAGTAATTTACTAGGTTTCAAGGTAATAGTTGGGTGGAAGCCTTTTCAAAAAGGCTGGCGTTTTTCAGAGGTAAAAAAAAGAGGGGATATGGTGCCAAGAAGTGCAACTAGGAAAGGAGGAAATTAAAGAAATCTTATGAAAAATATGAAAAAAATATGAAGGGGAAAAAAAAAGAGGCAGGAGAAGATATTTTGTATCACAGCTTTCAGCATGATTAATGAAGCTTAGTACACTGGTGCACTGAAAGCAGAATATTTCTACTTTCTGTCATGTTGTCTGGTCTGGTAAATTTGCAGAATGATTTTTAACATGTCTGATAGTTCTAATTTATTATTTTTATTTTTTTAATCCAATGGTTAGCTCTCTTTTGGTTGGAAGCAGACTTGTCAGCTGGAAGGGCACAGCCACTTGCCTTTCCTTCTCCTAGGACTACATTTATAGCACCTTTTACCCTTGAAAGGTAATGCAATGCTGTAAGTTTATTTAAAAGCAAGCAGGTTCCTAGACATAAAAATGGAAATGTGATCAGCTCTATTTGCGTAAGTTCTATGCACTTTACATTTTAAAAGACTGTAATCCTCTGGGTACTGTTGTTGTTTCATGTATAAATGTACAACTTAGTGCACAATTAAATCATACAGAAATACATTAAAAACTCTAATGCGGCCTTGTATGGCTTGTGAAATAATGAACATGTTCTGCTCACAGCCTCAGCCATTATAATGTTATTACACAGTCATTAAATTGAAGCTGTTATTCCACTGCTAAAACAACTGATCAATATCCATTACCATTCAGTGATGGTTGGAGCCAAAATGAGATTATATTGCAAATGAGCCGCAGACAAGGTAATGATCCCTCCACTTTGATATATTTAAAGGCATTCCCTAAAGCAGATAATTTCCTTAAGAGAGAGGACAACTTTTCTATCAGGTCTCCAGCTAGGCAAATAAAAACGTGCTTTAATTATGAAGACCCTCACCTAGCATGGTTTATAATTAAATAATACTGTCCTGACAAAGATAACCACTGTTGGATCTATGAAATTGTTTCTAGTTTCCACCTATTGCGTTTTACATCTTCTGTAGTTATAAATACTGCGTCATGTTGAGCCTGTGCCTTACTAAAGAAATGAATCAATTGATGTTGGCTTGAAGTCATAATGTATCTTAGCGAGGTAAATTTTAAAGCTTGTCTAAAAATAAATAAATATAGAAGGGAGAGATCTCCTTAGAAGGATTTTAGTGTTTTTTTCCCATGAGACCCATCATAACCTTGTTTTCCCCTTTCTTATCACTTACAAAGTTTGGTCAAAACACTTCCAAGCTGCGCTTGAGCTGTTTCTTCAAGGTCCTGTTAGTCATTGACTTCAGGGATCCATTTTCTGGTGTTATCTTTGTTATCTCCAGCGCATTAGCGTATCTGGGTGTTTATTATATATTGTGGGTTATTTCATTTATGCCAACCAGATACCCTCAAAGACATATGTCCTTACACCCAGGCATCCACATCTCCTTTACATTCCCCATATCCTTACAATATGAAGAACTCAACAGGTTTTCCATTGGCTCCATCTTGCATCTCTTTTCATCTGGTCCTGCAGTTTCCCTATTGAATCAAAAGGCTTCACAAGAATGTTAAACAGATTTGGACAATTTACTACTGTAATATACAGGATAATAATATATTAATGTTGTATAATATAGTAATACATCATAGCTTACTATTATATCTCAAGTTCATTTTCCCTTTTCCACTTGTTTTTCTTCCATATTTGACAGATTTCATTCACATTTTTGCCCCAGACTGTCTGTTGTTTTATCATATATGGACAAAATGCTCACCTTCATGCAAAGATCCTTTTTTTGTCTTTTAAACTCAGTCTTCCATGATTTTGAAAATACTTGTAGAATATTAATAACACTGTAGCCCTCATTAATGCAGACCCACTCAAAAAAATATAGCTTTACTTTTGACACTATAATGACTATTTGGAAGGAAAAATTACGAGTAATTATGATAGGATTACATAGTCACTTATATAATGTATAAATGCTTCCTATGGCAGAAAGAACTTTCCCAATACTAAGGTAAAAATATTGGAAGTATAGTATCTCCTTTTCACACACTTATACTTGATATTCCTGGGAGCCTTACTTTCTGTGATACTGTTCACTCTGAGCTCTGCAGCAAGAATCTTAAAGACCTTGCTGAATAATAGAGGCAAAGGGACCCAGCTCCTCCATGGATATAAGATAGGCTATTCTCTGCAATTCTACATACACATTAAAAAAAAAAAAAAAAAAAAAGAAGCTGTGATTTGATTTGCTACAAAATGGACACATTGTCCACCTGAGCTATTAATCAGAAAAAAATATGTTGGATATAGGCTGGGTTCTGATGATAATCTTTGCCATTACTCCTTTCTTTCTGTTGTGAAGCTAAGGATTCTTGCAGGTTTTGCAAAACCCGTGTTTCCTGCCCATTTCTTTGGCCCGGTGGTCCTCAGCTTCTCATCTCTCTGGCTTGTTTTTCTGTTTATCTCAAAAGCTTTTCCCTCTTACCAACCCTGCTTGATATCTCTGTTCAGCAAGTACAACTTGGTTTTCTCTGCCGTAGTTGGTACTGCTTGGCTTGGCCACCACCACCATTGCCGTTGTACCTGAGTGGGAGCAGCGATAGGCCATACAGGAATAAGATCTTAAGATCATAGAATCATAGAATTGTCCAGGTCGGAAGGGACCTCCAAAGGCCATCTAGTCCGACCTCCCTGCAGTCAGCAGGGACACCCCCAACTAGACCAGGTTACCCAGGGCCTTGTCGAACCTCACCTTGAATATCTCCAGGGAAGGGGCCTCAACCACCTCCCTGGGCAACCTGTTCCAGTGTTCCACCACCCTCACGGTAAAGAACCCTCTCCTAATCTCCAATCTAAATCTGCTCCCCTCTAACTTAAAGCCATTGCCCCTTGTCCTGTCAGTGCAGGCCTTTGTAAACAGGCTCTCCCCAGCCTTCCTGTAGGCCCCCCTCAGGTACTGGAAGGCCGCTATTAGGTCTCCCCGGAGCCTCCTCTTCTTCAGGCTGAACAACCCCAGCTCCCTCAGCCTGTCCTCGTAGCAGAGGTGCTCCACCCCACTGATCATCCTTGTGGCCCTCCTCTGGACCCGCTCCATCAGGTCCATGTCCTTCTTATATGGAGGGCTCCAGGCCTGCACACAGTACTCCAGGTGAGGTCTCACCAGAGCAGAGTAAAGTTGCAGGATCACCTCTCTGGACCTGCTAGAAATGCATCTTTTGATGCAGCCCAGGATGCGATTGGCCTTCTGGGCTGTGACTGAAGATCCCACCAGGAACAGACTGAGGCAGCCGTGGTGCCCACACCAGAGCGAGCAAAGCTGACCTGTTACACCTCAGTCCCGCTCCTGCTCGCTCTCTAAACATACTCGCAGTCATAGGTTCCTTGGCAGAACTGTGTATGGCAGGAAGAACAATGGGATCATAGTCCATGGCTACTCCAAGGCATGATAATAATACCAACAATAAATAATAAACAACAGCAATAATCTTGCATCATCTGACAGCTCAAAGGCATATTTAATGCAAAAATAAATAAATCATTGTTACGAAGAGACTCTTACAGTCCCTTCTATACTACTATATTCTGCTTCATTTAATGTAAAGTACGTATCCCAGCCTGACAGCCCTGACAGCAGAACTGTCAGAAGATTTAGTGGAATTGTATGATTTTCTTTCTCTGATCAAACTAAGAACCAACTTGTCTTGACAAATCTGTAACGAGGTTTTGAATGTTGACAGAAGAAGGGCGCACTGGGGAGAAGCACAGGTCATAAAAGCTATCTAATCTAACGAATATTATAATTCTTAATGACTTTTGTCTTGTTGATTTTTATTTTTTTTTCTTACACAATTGTTTGTAGGCAGTCTCCTAGTCTTAGTTTATGTATTCTCTGTGAATCCATTAATTACATCTTAGCTTTCAGAGATCTGAGGGCTGGCGTTGGTAGCAAAACTAGATGCTCCTATTTATAACAACTGTTTGATCAATAATGTATTGCAGATGCACAGCCCATAGTACGTTGTTACAAACACACAAACGGGATGCCTTCCGACTGCGCACGCCCTGCGGCAGCCGGCTTTGCAGTGCCTAGCACTATTCCACCCAAACAGAGGCCAACGAAAATCTTGCTGTTTAATTGCAGGTCCATTAGAGCAACACCGAAGGTTAAGTTATTGCAGTTACTGACATTTAAGTGGTAAATAAGCAAGGCCTGGACAGGAGAAAGGAAGTGGGATGCTGTTTTTATTGCGTGAAAAGAACAGTTTTTCTGGAGTCATAAGGACACTTCTGTTGTTATTTCAGAGCTGCATTCTCATTGGCTTTGGCTGAATCCAACAAAAACATGTAGAAAAAAGAATTAAAAAAGACTGAAGTGAAAGAAGACCTTAATTCCCTTTCACTTACATCCGGGTCATCAACACTTACTGCACTGAAGGAAAAGTGTAGGTGAACTGATTCTGGTGGATTGATTCTCTCTCTGATGTCAGAAATGCCAGCTGAATAGAATCAGATTCTGTCTGTATGTATTACTTCAACAAGTTCAGTGTGTACAAATGAGAATAATTTCCAGTGTAATGCAATGTAATACAGACAGCAGGCCCATTTAAATTTGATGTTATTGTAATACAAAATGAAAATTACTTCATTCTATTCAACAAGTAATAACGATCAACTGTAGTCAATAAATGCCTCAGCTTACAAGAGTGGCTTGAATAGCCCTAAGATAAATACATATTAATGAGAATACTTTCTCTTTCATAAATACAAGTTCAAAAAGCTTTTTTCCTACACAAACTAATAACATTGTTCCAAGGAATAAACTGGCTTCGTTGTCACTTTGAGGGTTTAAATCAGTATTAAAAGTATTTCTGCACATGTTAATCTGTAGCTTCCTGAGCTGGATGCAATAACTGCTTGGTAAAATTGTGCTGCTTTGGTTAAACAGAAAGATGTAACCATGTCTTTTAGCTTTAAAAGGTAATAATTACCTTTCGTAACATTACATACATAAGCAGCCCAGTAAACATACTTTGTCAAGATAAATGATGTTAAAATAGAAAAAATATCATTTTAATTCTTTAAGAAGCTAGGCAAAAACCAGTTAACATACTGAACTGAAACTTTTGCTGTCGTTTTTAATTTCTAAAGTGTTCTTTCCATTCAGTCAATTTTGTTATGTTTATTATTGTGTACTAACTTGCATCACTTCCATTGTCCTCATAAACTTTCAGCCATTTCATCAGAACTTCACATAGTCTGTTTTACTCAACAGATAGCGAATGGCCAATATCAGTTATTTTTCCTTTAACATATTTCTTTCAGAACCTTAAGTCACTCCATTTCTATTACAACGAATACACATTCTTTGCTGTGGTATACAAAGTTCTCTCTATTATACACAAGAAAAATTTCATTGTCAACATCATTCTATAGATAGAACACATAAATTAAAGTTTAATGCCTGGCGGCTAATCATAAGTACCATATTAAACTTCAATTCTTTTAATACTGGTCTCATATATTTCCCTGCAAAATTATGTAAATTCATCCTTTGTTGTTTAGTCCTGCTGTTTTTCTAAAAGGCCTTTTTATATGCTTGAGTTTAACAGTGGAAATGATAGCTACATATGGTTTTATATCTCTTCAACACTTTAGTTTATAAAGTCAAAAAAACAGACAAACTCTACCAATTCATCTGGGTCTTCTTGCCTTCTGAGCACATCACTGATGTGTGTAGTGTTGTCTTTGGGATAACACCAAGTGATTGATGGTACTTTTTTCCTACCTAAATGCTGTGTTATAAGTGTTTAGGATAAAATTAGTTTTTCCAATGGAGTTTTCTGGAGTATAAACATCACTGGAGAGTGTACAAACACAGTTTTTTGATGGTCCAATCCTGCTCCAGCTGAAGTAATTGAAAAACGTCCACTAATTTTCAGAGAGGCAAGTTTAGGCCATAAGAAATTCAGGATAGAAAGTCATACAGCATGAAGACAAAGTGGCTAGATTCCAGGATCCTTTATACCAAAGTTTCTTTCAACTCTTTCAACATCACTGGAGCTGCTCCCAATTACATTGGTGTATAAAAAAAGATTGGGCCCAGCAAGATTAGATTAGGACTAAGATTTGAAACCGTTACATGGAGCATTAACTGACTCAGTAATTCTTGGTCATCAAAATAAACAGCTTAATTTCTGCAGGATTACCTACATAGGGTAACAGATACAAAACAGTCCAAAGCAGTAGGAGTCTATGTTTTTTCCTGCATCATTGGTTTAATCATAGTGGAAGATCACATTGTGGTTTTATGCATCCATATGTACATTTAACGTGTCTCTGAGGACTTGGATGTTTATTGCTTTGACCCTAAGTAAAAAGGGAAAAATGCCTCCTTTTCTTTTAGGAACTTCATCCTCTGTAGCACTGAGCACACTGTGGAAATGTCAAGGGCTTTGAATTGCCATTAAAGTCAGAAGCTTGAAAGGTTGAGTCATATAGACATTTATTTTATAGCAATTAATAACCTGAGAAATTAAGTCACTAATATACTATACATCTTAATTAGAGGTCACATCTTCACTTCAATTTAATTACTTTCCTCCACCATATCTTCACTCCAATTTAATGACTTTCCTTTGCAGCTCGCAAAGGTGCAGAGTCTATATAAGATTTATAATTGATTGAATTGTTGTTTTGTTGTTTGTTTATGTGAAACTTGATGAGAAGAAAGATGAACACTAAGTGATCTATTTTTACTCCCCAGCTGACACACACAATTCTCACTGATACTGGAAGATGCATCACAGAGTATACTCCCCAATGCTTGCAGGAAAGTATTGAAGCTACCCTGTATTTTAGATGGCTATCTCCTTTTAATTTATTCCTTCCTTTAGTTTATTCCTTCCTTCCTTCCTTATTCCTTCTCATCTTTTACATTAATTTACGTCACAGTTTATCTTACTGCATGTCCAATTACAATTATATAGTAATACAGGGGAAAAAAAACCAAACAACAAAAAAAAGAATGTAAAGGGCTTCCTTTAAATACAAATTTCAAAGCAAGTCATGGACTAAAATATACCTCTCAACTTTGGATAAAAAAAATAAAACCAACCAAAAAATCCCAGGAACCCCTTCCCCAGTGTATTCTAATTAATTGACTAAATTAATTTAACTTTTCAGTCTTTGCATAGATTTGTTCATATTTTTCACTAACTCAATACTACACATCTAACTACCACAGTGATTATAGTTCATTTTCACGCATGCCTTACCTTGCTTACTTAATTTTGCCTCTACCGATCTCCTATTCAGATTGCATACACCAGCTTGCACACAGCCATTTTAAATACAACATCATCTCAGCTGGGCTTCTGGTCCACCTGAATATGCAGTCAGATTCCTCATGAACCCAATTCTTTGAATTTATAAGAAATAAAAGATGGTGAGCCGATCTTCCTCTGTTTTTAGGCAGGGAAAGATCCGTGCAGAGACTCTAAATTTGCCATCAAAGGATCAGGGACTAGAATTTCCAGCCTCTCTAACTCCTTGAATGCTGCCCTGACATGATACACCTCTTTCCTGCCCTGCTGATTAGCCTAGATAAATGCCTCCAACCACGAAGTGTTGATACTCTCCCCCAGCTGGCATGCCATCCCCAGAACTTGAATCTGTTTCACATAGCTTGGACTTTCCCATACTGGGCATACTGGGTGGTTTTGTTTTGATTTGTTTGTTTTTTTTTATGGTGACAGCATGCCACCTTTATTCACAGGCATCTATTTTCTCCCTCTGCTTGTTCCAGATGCCAGCGGTTTGGCTTTAGGGCCTCAGAGACTCTTGGATATTGTAACAAAACTGTCAAGAAACCTCTCATAACCTCATAAGAGATGTCAGCCACCTTCCAGCCTAAGGTGCCTAGGTGCCTCTCCCTTCTTGTTAGCCTAGCTCCTCAGTGCTCGAGGGAGGAACTGTAACCTCCCCATTCGACAGAAGGCAAAGAAGGGCATAGAAAGCCTGGATCCAAGAAAAAAGTTGTCAATATTTTGCAAAAGGAAGCCAAAGTCTCTAAATCAAAACCATGGATCCTGCTCCTAGGTGTCAATTTAATTTATCTGAATTTGGAAATGTGTTGTTATAGGATGTTGCAGAACTGAATGTATAAATGGGTTAATGGGCAGTTTTAGAGAATAGATGCATAAGTGTCTATTACCTATAATGATCAGGGTCAGGAAATCCCACAAGCTGCTGACTCTGCGTTGTGGGAAGGGGGTGTGAGGATAAGGATGCTCCGTGTCCTACACTGTTTCTTGAGGCATCTATTACTCATCACTTTCCAACACAGGTCTGTATGGGTTTTGTTGTGATTCTGTAGGGCAGTTCATACACAGTTTAGATGTTTAGACTAAGATACACCTTTATTTAAGATGCTCAGAATGCCAGAATAAATTCAAATGAATTAATAATCATAGATATTTAAAAGGAGAATAGTCAGCTCTGAGGATAATTTAGTCATAAATATTATCCTAGAGCAAAAGGCACAATTAATAGCAATGAGTTTTCTAGATACCAAAGTTTCCTCAGGACTTAATATAATCTTTTCAATCTCAGTGAACAGTACATTTAAAAGCTTAAGTTAGCTGTATCAAAAATCTACAATAATGGCAACTGAAGTTAGACATATGCACATACATATGTGTGTGTGGATTTCTGCAGATTTTAGCTGTAAAAATATTGACATGAATTGTTGATGGTAAGGATTTGCTAGTAAGGACAAAAAAAAAAAAGAGAGAAAGAGTGAAGAAAATACTCTTTAAACAGTAGCTTTTAAATGTTTTTGGCAATATCAGGAATTCTGCAAATACGCCGAACCACTTCTGTCCCATGAATCTTCCTAGAGCTGGTGGATTTTTGTTTCCTCTGATCTGTTGTGCAGGAAGCTGATAAAGTAAATCTACCCGCATAACTCTCCAAAGACAGTTAGTTTCCTGACATTTTAATGGCCCCAGTTCACACCAGATTGCCGTTGTTGTAATGTCAGAGCCATTCCAAAAATGAGGGTATTCCCAGTAGCCATGTATCTCATTGCTCGCAAATGCTAGGCCACTGGTTTTTAAATAAATATGTTGTAAGAATAGTGATCAGGGAGTGCTCTTTTGATGGTTCACCTCTTGAGTCCCAGACTGCTAGATTTGTTCAAGCCAGTAAAATAAGTGGAAAAAAATTCCCTAGAATCACAAAAATATGTGCTTCGTTTATCAAAATCTTACTTAGTGGAGAGTCCTCCCTAGAAAGATTTCTAAATCACCTTTGGCAGAGCAGACACACATCCCCAGAAAGTAATAGGGCTGTAGTAACCCTTTGCCTGCCTACAAATAAAGGCTATACATGGTTAAGTAAGCTTTCACCACCTGGCTGAGAGCTCCCCTCTTCCAGCTCCCAAACAGATTTTTCCCTTTGTCTTTACAGAAAGTGAGTGAGGACATGAGAGGGAGGAGGTCCAAGCACATAGGTAGGCACATGGTGGTCATCCAAGGGCAGAATGGCACAAAAAGAGAAAGAACTTGGAAGTCTTGATATCAATCAGTAACACTGTGAATGACTGAGGCATATGGCTAACTAAAAAAGAAGGAAATACATTTTTCATATATGTATAAGTTTTTCATTCAACTTTATTCTCCCACAAGTTCCTTGGACTCTAAAACAGGATTTGCAAGCTTCATGCCCAGAAAATTCAAGAGTGGCATTATGCTCTCTGCAGGGGGTGTGCAAAGGTCTCCCTGGATGACAAGGCAGTCTCCAGAAGCGGTCCACTGATGCTATGTCAGTCTGATGAACAGCCAAAGCCCAGAACTGTCTTTCAAAGAAGGCCTCAACAGAATTCTTTCTGGAAGACCTCTCTCTCACTTAAAGCAGGTGGCCTGTTATAACATGATAAATTATTCCTCAGAATATCTTGTGCCCTCCTTGGGTCTGGTAGGTTCAAAATGGCACGTTATTGCCTCCAAGAGCTCTTGACTCAAGCAGATCACCATACCTGAACACGTCTCTTCGTCTTTCCCACCCCTATATTTTCTAGGAAAAACCTGAAGCAATAAAGCTGCTTCATTTTGCAACAGAACATCCCTCTGCTGAAATCCTGCCGCCCTTTGTACGCCTCTGCCAGCCTCCACTTTGGTATTGATTTCTCAGTTTATGTGCATAGGAGCAGAAAAATAACAGAGTATATTGTCCCTGCATGCCAGCTTTTACAAATATAACAAGAGAGGTTTTTCCCTTCAGTTCAGAGCTGGTGAGCATTCCAAAAATGCCCCAGGTGAGAATGCATCCCCTTGTCTCTTCTCCTGTTTGGACGCTTTTGAGAGAGCAAGGCTTGCTCTTTGTTGCTCAGCTGGGCAGAGCACAAAGGGCTGTATCCCACGTCCCTGCCACGATATCATCCCTTCACTCCACTCTGTGCCTGGAGCAGTCCTACCAGCTGGAAGCACTTCTGATTCAAGCAGCCCGGCATCTCCAATCTGAGAAGCAGGCAGCTGCACTCCACCGGGTACCTGCAAATTAATGGTGCCCAGCCCTTCCTAGGGGACTG
This sequence comes from Tringa tobata, assembly GCA_033628505.1. NCBI lineage: Eukaryota > Metazoa > Chordata > Aves > Charadriiformes > Scolopacidae > Tringa > Tringa tobata. The sequence continues at coordinate 7,972,727 of JAHREE010000278.1, read as the reverse complement.
CTATGGCATCCCTCGGGAAACATCACTCGCCTCCTGGGAACCCAGAGCAGCCTCTCGGGTGTGTTAGCACAAATCCAGCTTATTTGACCCCTACTGAGCCCCTGAAAACACTTTTCTTTCTGAAAACACTTTTCTTCCTTTAAAGCATCTTTTCACGTCCTCCAGTTCTGCCTATTAGGTCTTACGGGTCTTATTTTTAGACGGTTACAGTCCATTTACCTAAATGTTATGTGGTCAAAACATTTGCTTTAAAACAATTTTTTACCAGTACATTAAATTCTGCACAAGGGAACTCAGGCTCTTGGAGGTGATTTAACCTCTGTTATTCCTTCTGAAGACATTAAAAATAATAAATGAAGACACAGCAACCAGAACATTTTTGAGAGAAAATGAAAAGCATACAGAAATTTATATATACATATATATACACATACATATATAGATACACATTTCAAGCATTTTTACAAAAGGAATTTAAAAAAAGCTAGTGTCAGAGGGTTCTCTGCTGGTATCCTGTAAGAGAGCAAGTGAGTGTACATGTGCATGATGGAGGGAGTGGGGAAAATGGGAAAAAGACAGGTATTTCTGGGAGCCAGAGTTCCACCGCAAGAGCAAGAAATCTCCCCTCAAAATAGATTTTAATTTTAAAATTTCAAAAATTCAGGCATAATGAACATTTTCTCAAAAAATGAGGAATATTTTTTTTTTTTTTTTATGTTCTGAATATGACACCAATCCTAAGAAAAAATAGTATGCATCCAGGTAAGACTATCAAAGGTGTTTGCATATTTTTTAAGTATCAGGTGTAACTGAAGATTCCTAACTTTGCAAGGACTGACTTTGAAACTTTTAACAGCATTCTTCCAGTATAACCACTTTGATGGATAATGTAATAGGTGAGTTTGGTGGTATGTCCTTAATAGGCTTCTGGAACAGAATTTTAAACTTAGATTTTTATTTGTTATTATTTATTTACAATATACTTACCTTTACTGAAGACTACACCCAGAGGCCTCAAGTGAATTGATTACATAAGAAAGACTATTTTTAACATAAACCACCATCTCAGTCTTCTTCCAATATTATTGTTGCATTTCTCACTTACTTTCCTCTTCTCAACAGTAATAATAACAAATAATAACAGAATAATAGAATATAGACAAATTAATCTAGAGTAAAATCAGCCTTGTACCTAGAAACAAAGATGTTGTATCTTGTTTTATCTGCTTTAATTTTAGTGTCTTCATGCTGTTTCTCTTTACCTTAACAGCATTACCTGAAATACGTTACTGTGAATTATTTTCTGCGGTTTTAAACTTGAATAGATGGAGTTTGTTTCTTCCACTGACAGATCATGAACCAGAAGCTTTTTTGCTGTTGGCTCATAACCAGCTCATTTTGCCAACATATCCATGACGAAACCATCATATCTTGATCCCATAAAGACAGTAACATAGGCAGTTTCTGGTTTTGGCTCCCAAGCATGGAAGTTTTCCCTCAGAAAAAGTTTGAAGCCCTAAGCACTACATATTTCTTGCAGTTGGTTTGGGTTTTTTCCCTCTTTTTTACTGTAATGTTCATTTATGGTAATTTCACTCAGGTTAACAAAAGCAGAGCTTTTACCAGCAGAACTTTCTCAAGCTGAATTTTCGTAATGCACTGCCTCTGGATAACTAAGGGTTTTACTTTAATCTTATATAAGGTCTCTGCCTAGGAAAAAGAAAATAATAAAAAGAACACAAGGGATTCTCAGGGTTTGCAGAAATGCTTGGGTTTTAAGTGTTCAGTGATGCAATCTAAGCACCTTTCTGACATCCTAAGCAAATGATTTATGGAAGGCGGGGGAAGAAACTCTTATGGCAAAGCACAGAACACTCAGGTCTGTAATTGTTTGTGTCTGCAGAATTCCTGCTTATTTGTTGTTGCATTGTTTCATCAAAATCATTTATTTTACGATGATTTTAAATCATTATATCACTTTTTTTTTTTATTTTCAGTTTAAGTCTTTTCCAGTATTTAAAGAAGACAATACTTCATAACATTTGCAAATGTTTACAATCAAGACAATTACAATTTCTCAAATCTAAATGTATTTAAGTATCAGATGTTGGAAATAGCTGACAATAGAGCAGATGTTCATCATGTGGAGTAGGACACCTAGAGTTAAGGTTTTTTTTACATCATGGCAGATGGAAAATTTTAGATAATATTCAGTAGAGCCAGCTGAGGTGAAAGAAATCTTTTCTTGTGCATCTCTGAAAAATAATGGATTAGAATCAAATCCTATTGATCAAATCAAATCAAAGCCGGTGACGTGACTGTCATCCTGGGAGCTTGATACCAGTTTTGTATATATTGTATATATACAATTCTTTTCTTATTAATATTATTATATTTCTCTTATTACTATTTTATTTTTATCATTAGTTTAGTTTCTTTTCAACTCATACGCTTCTTTCGCTGTCTCATTTTCTCTCCTCTCTGAAAGGGAGAGAGACATTTAGGACAGAAGATGAAGAATTTCAGAGACCTAAAACAATCAAAGAGACCCCAGTTCTTGAAGATGCCCAGTTTCAGTAACTGATTTTTCAAATTGTGAGTAGATAGAAATCAATAGAGCTAATTGGGGTCCGGTTGCAGTGTTAGCAGTGAAAACCTACCTAATTTCCTAGCTAATTAGAGCCACCAGTACAAAAGCAGATCCACTTTACAAATGATTCCTTTATTTTGTTTTCAGAGTATACTTACAGGTGAGAGTCCTTCAGAGAAAATGAGAGCTCAAATACTGTCATGTCAAATCCAGGACACCAGTTTCTATCAGCTTTAATACTAAATGAATTAATAAAGAAAGAAACTCAGCTAGGTTTGTGTTACAAGTTATTGTCAAAGTAGAAGCTGGGGCTCTCCAATCTAAAGCTGGTTTTGTTTCCCCAGTACTTGTTACCTAAATGAGAAAAGTCTCATTAGAAGAGAAAGATCTGACCCCAAACTTCCTAAAGTTACTGTCCATTTACCCAGTAATTTCAACTGGCTTCAAGAAATTTAACTTAGAATGTATTTGGCTAAATTTGTAATTTGAAAGGGACAGAACATTAATCCTGGGATCTCTGGGTCACATATGATGTCTTGAGGTCAGATTTCATTCCTGAAGTTCTTTGTTTGAAATTGCAGTCTAGTGCTTGTTTTTGGTAAATTGTCTTTACAAAGACTTTTTTTTCCCCCTTGTTTCATTTATTGTTAATTTGTTCCATCAGAGTTTGCTTAGTCTCATTATTGAAGTTGGTGCTGTCTTAATAACCTTTCTCACAGTTCTTCCTCGGTCTTTTCCTTACAGTACAGAAAACAAATTTGCAAAGACAATGCCCCATTAATCAGATTGATTCTAAGTCATTAATGACTGTTAATTACAAAGCAAGAATAAACAAAAGTACCTTCTCAGCCATTTTGTTTCCTTCCAGAGACTTCTTTACAGCCTTTTTAAAATTCGATCATTTCTAACATAAATATGTTCTATCTCATCAGAAATATAACTTAATGCTACTATAATATAATATGATTTGAGAGCAAAGTTCCTATAAAACAACAGCATGATTTTCCTACGATAAATGGTATTATGTTTCTTTTCTTCTGATTTTAATATGACACAAGCTAGATGATTGTTCACTGAAATCCAAATTGTTATTCCAGTCAGAGAGTCCACTTCCCCTATATATCAAAACATTAAAACCTTTTAACTACTTGATGGAAAAAAGCAGCTTCCCTTCCCCTGCACTTCCTGAAAGCAATAACATAAAATCTTTACTTCATAGCAATGTTTCATATCACAGTATTAGAAATCTGTCAAAGAAATAAGGACATGTAATTTTGATAATGGTAAAATTGGCAAGTAAGAGCATCCCCAAATTCCAATATATTGCTAAAGGAGGAAAGCAATAACTTCCTCACAAATTTCTTAGAGATCTGTCTATTTATTAGAGTCCCCATGGCAATGAAAACTCTAGGAAGGTTCACTGTCAAAATACTTACTAACTTCATTCAGTGTGTCAGGATGGGCTCAGAGGAAACTAAGTCCTTCTTTTAAGAAATGGATAACACGATTTGCATTAGTAGGCTTTTTTACTCATCTTCATTCATGTGTCCACAGTCAAACTTCAAGTCAAAGATTAGAAATCTGTTATCAGTGAATTGAGCAGGAATGGTCCCCAGTCTTTATCAGTGATTTTTAATAGCACGCTTTTCAATCTTTCCTCACTTACGAATAAGCAAGAAACAGTGGAGAACTTTGGATTGCAGGATACTGCTGTCAGTGGATAAGGTATTACTTAATGTTATGAAGTATGCAAGTTTTTTAATGTGATGGATAGCAAAGAAGTGGATGTTTAATGAAAGAGACCTAGTTTTCTGAAAAGCAAAATAGAAAATGCTATAGGGTCTTTCATCAACAAATGCAAAATATCATGCAAAGATTTAAAAAAAAGTCTGTCTTTTTTATTTTAAAATCATAGAAAAGAAAGTTGACAGGACATATGATGTGGAAGGAAAAGAGTTATTGACTGTTAGATGCAGATCACAGAGGGAGAGAGATGAAAGAAAAATTAAATGGAGAATTTTCCCTGATAGATTGGGTAGTTGTCTATGTTTTATATGTGCACAAATAAATTGTGTAAGAAAAGAAGTGGTAGTCTGAATTGCACGTCCCTGTTAGAGTGATATGTTATCTTTTGTTTTAAAATATGGCTTACTCCTAGGCATATATTTCAAACATTATTCAATCAAAGTTTATTTAATGTATGATGGCAACTGTAAATAGAGAAAAATCGGAACAGAGAATAATAATTAAAGTATTTTGAAAAAATGCAGAGTTCAAAATAAAGAAATAAATAATGATAACCTTAGAGGGGCTGGATGGGAAACGCAGTGTGCGTGGTGTCTATTTAGCAGAGCATGTCTGTTGTGAGGACTGAACAGGGGGGACCTCCAATTCGTGGCAGCGAGACAGACAAGTTGTGGGCAACGGGAACCGAATTTAATTGCAGCACAGGTAAATGAAATCACATTGATCAACAGCCTGTGACAGAAGAATGGGGAGCAGCTCCATGGAGGACAACACCTGCGTGTCTTTGCACTCTGAAGGGTGAGTCCAACATTATTTTGTACATTCCCATCCCAGTCTAAGCTAAAAAGAGGGAGAAGTCAACAGGAAAGTAGGAGGAAAGTAGATGCCACAAGTGGCACCAGCAACTGTTTCTAGAGACAATGATATATATTTGCATTAAAACAATCCCCCAGATATATCCTTTCTGGGCAGCATGAAAGAAAACATCTGTTGCAGAGAGCGCGGAGGCTTTGCATGCAGAAGATGTTCAATCTTTTATGCGCAATTTGGTCTTTTATGCATATTACGAGACATTTATAGTGGTGCCTCGCATAAACTGTGTCTCCCTTGTGGAATCTCACATTGGGGTAGGTTATTGGAAGCCAGTAGCCATTACAGTGGTAATTTGAGCTGGGACAGAGTAATGGCACCACATTATGAACCAATAATGGGATACTAATGTTTGTAGTACACTCTTGCAGTGCATAATAATGAAGCGGAAGTATAAGTTTAAAACCCATCCTTAATTAGGTGGATGACTTTCTGATTCTGACAAACGCTGAAACTTGCTCAGAACTTCAGTGCTGAGTCACGTCGTTTGCAGTGTTTCTGCCTTGGGATGCACCAGCCCCTGCCGAGCCGCATTTCAGGGCCTGTTTGCTTTAGCTTTTACTGAATAAAGCCACCTGGGCCTCCGAGTAGCTTTTGAAATCCCTTAGATTTGCACACAGTTTCCTCCCTGCAGCGCAAGGGATCTTATGCCATTTGGCAGCACCCACTGCTGCGGTGAACACATGTCACGATGTCAGCAGAATGAGAAAGGCAACGAAAAAGGCAAAAGGCAGGCATTTTGGGGAGCAGTCGGCTTGCTGTCGGTCGGTGGGAGGAAACACACGCTTAGCTGGTGAAAATTATTCCAGTAACTGTCCTCTGATGTTCCAGGTGGCAAAGGCTGTGAGCCTGCCCTGCATGAGTCACGCTGGCCACAGCTCCCACCGTGCGTGGGGAGGGCAGTGATTGAACCAGCCTGTCCTGTTAGATCCAGTGGGAACGGCTCCCCCAGGGAATGCCCTGGAGGCAGCTCTTTTCACCTCCTGGATGGCTGGTGTACCAGGCCTTAATCATATGCGGGGGAGGAACTGGTAAAATAAACAAACATATGGCGTGATTAAGCCTGCCGTGGTACTTGCACACTGGCCCAAATTCACTTCTGCTGCACAACGGTACCAGTCGGAATTTATAGCCGTGTAAGTGGAGAGAGACCTTGGGCTCCTCAAAGCTGAACTGCAGAATTCTCATTTCTATGTTTGTTGTTCTGTTTTAATAAGCCTGTTTTTATTTAGGAACTTTTTAGTCGTTGTTGTTTAAGAACAATGTTTAAGACTCCTGCCTGTGCCCTCAGGTTCAGGCTGTACCAGCTTCATAGTCCACTGAGCTAAACGTCCCTGTGTTTTTCGCTAATTTTATAGATGTGGGGTAAGGGTTAGGGAACTCTGCTAAAGATCTAGGAAACATTACAATCTGAAGTGCAGAGCTACTGTACATAGAGTAGGTTCATCAGTCCACACCTTCAAGCCTCTGCAAGAGCTGACAGACTGCTTGCCAGGCTCTCAGGGCACAAAGGACACAGGAGTTAAGAGAGGTAGGAAACAGAGCAGCAGACAGAAAACTGCCCATTCAGCATTTAAATGATAATATTAGGAACTCCTTCATTCAAAATATTATTTGAAGTCCTCCTGCTGAAGCCTTTGGGTCTTCCTAGAAATGAATGGGAACAGATTTAAAATGGTAATCTCTATGGGCCAGGAATTACTATAGAAAAGATTTGTGTTTTCCTATGAAGATGCATTCTCTTCCTCTCAGAGAACACACTAATTATCAATCCTTCCTCAGTTTGTTATTTACTGCCTTCTCACAGGTCAGGTCAACCAATTCAATTTTCTAATGTCCGATCATGATTTTAGGTCATTTAATTTAGGGCAATTAAGTAAGTTGCTAGAAAATCCAGCACATTCCAGGTCAATTCATTAAGTTTTATAATTCTTCTGAAGTTTAAATTTAACACTTTTCTGCTGAATTACAACTCTAATTAATTATCTTCCATGCTATGCATCAAAAGGAGCCTTTTCCTATCTTAACCTGCTAATAAATGGCAGTATTTATGAAGAGGAATGTGCCAGAGAACGTGCCAGATTTTCATTTGCACTGAGGCTCTTCACAGGGAATGACAGTAAAAGAGGGATAATAGGGGTGTAAGATGTTTTGTCTCCAGTTTTAAAGACCCCTCTCTAGTGATATAATGGACAGTTATTTTGACAGGGTCTAAGTGATCTAAGATTTTGTGAAAGGTGAATGGGCAATGAATGACAAATGCTGGTTCTGGGACTTGGAACCCGTTATATATACACCATTTTTTGTTTGATACACTGTTCATATAATACAATAGAAAGAGATCTTTTTCTCAGTCTCCCTAGGGACATGCCGAAATCTCTCCCTGCTGATAAGACTTTTCAGAGGTTCATATTTTTTTCTTCTACCAGCTCCATTGTTTTTAAAAGCCAGTCTTAGAAGTTACATAAATTGAAGGGGAGGGAGGGTGCTGGTGGTGCAGAGAATGGGGTCATTTTTTTGTGTTTCCCTGACAAACAGGTATTTCCAGAAGCTTGATGACATTTCATTGCCTTCTGGACTCTTCTGGTCTATGTTTTGTGGGTGATCGTTTCCAGTCCACAGGGTTACAGCTTCATTCCTGTCCTGTATTAGTTTAAGCACGTAACCCTTTTGCCCTGGATGAAATTCTTATGAGCTGCTTCAAATGCAAGGAAGGGGAAATGAGCAGGGAGCAGAACTGGCCGAGGCAGGTATTTGCACAGCTTCTATTCCTTCACCTAAAAAATAATTACAGGAAAGTGATTACTTTTAATCAACGGCAATCGGGATATGACAGAGGCATTGTTGCTGCCCTTGCATTTTTGTCACTTTTTTGAAACTTTAGCACTCCAGTCTTATTTGTCCTTATTTTTCTTCCTAAGAATACATCTAGTTGAGCAGCTCCTGTGCACACAGACACCATCAGTGACCGTGGGGGCTGCCTGGGGAGCAGCAGGGCAGGACCTGGCAGCCCGAGCTGGTCCCACCACCCCATCCAGGGAGCAGGGCAGCCCCAGCCCTGGCCAGTGTGCACCTCCCCGGGGTTGGGGACGGACAGAGGCCAGGATGTCACCCCTTGGGTGTGGGTTCATAAAGAGGCAGACTGGGCAGCTTTGCTTACAATCCGGGCATCCCAGGCATTTTTTAAACTGTAACTCATCTGCTGCCTAAGCCTCCGGGTATCTGTCCATCCATCATCACCTAACTACCCAAACGCCTGCAACCTGAGTACACACCAAATGGTTACACCCCAGGGCTTGTACCCAGGAACAGTCCCCAGCTCATCCAGCAGAACATCTGGGCAGCCACATCTGCTACCTCCCAGAACGCCTTTGCTGCTCCGGATTTCTCCAAAAGCCTAATATTTTTTTAATGAGGTGAGGGACACACCTGTCATGCTGTTGGGAACGGCTCAGGTAGTGATGCTGGAGCTGAGCAGTCATTCCCCATCACACATCCATGTCCGAAACGCAGGACTGTTGCAGTGGGATTGGTCAAAAGGCAGCTGGTGAAGAAGAAAGCTCTGCGAGCAGCTGGGTAAGGAGGGGAAGGGACAGTCTGTGCTGGGAGGAAAGCATCAGATCAGTGAAAGGGCGGAGTAATCAGAGAGAAAGTTTTCCCGGCTGCACAAGTTGGGCAAAACTCTTCATTTCCCCTCTGTTGAATTTAGCTTCCTTCTGGAGGCGTGTGTGTGCCCTCTGTGGCTTGCAAGGGGAAGGGAAGAAATTACAGTTTGTTTCCCATTCCACCCTCATCACCCACCTACTGAGCAGTCGCTGCTTATTTTCATGCCCTTGACTCCAGCCTGGAGCCCTCTCTCACGATCTCTCTCCCAAAGGGCACGGAGGTGCTGCCGGCTTCTCCTCGGCCAACCTGCTGACGATTCCCACCTCAGCCTAGGAGCATCCCACCCGCTGAGCACCCTGCACCTCCTTCTTCCCTCTCCAGGACCCTCCACCGGGGTGTAAGCCCTCTCCTCCTGCACCTCTGTGCCATGCAAGTCTAGGAGAAGCCGAGATCAGTTCATCCCCACCACCAGCTGGGCTCTGCTCAGCGAGGTGTGTCTCCAGGTGGCTCTCTGTCTATACAGGCACTGCTTAAGGCTCCTTCTCAGGGGCAGCACCTCGCTGCAGCTCAGGTGAGCGTGGCGTGGTGGGCACAAGTGGCTGAGTGATCTTCCGCTGCCCTCCCTGCACTTCCCACCAGCTCCGTCTTATTTTTGTTCAAGGAGAGACAAAGTTGGCTGCCAGCCCAGAGTTGCAGCTGGTGTCTCTGGAAGAAAGCTTACAGAGGGGAAAAAAAAAAAAAAAAAAAACAAAACACCACAAACCAATAAACAAAATAACCCGAATTCCATGCTGAATCCGCAGACTATGCAGTTGGCATCATTCAGCCATGTGGGACATTGGAGACTGAGGAGGAGGTTAAGGCCATAAAGACTTTCTCCTGTGGCGGGGAGAGTAGCAGTAGTCACTTTCTCTCCTCCAGTGGTGCCCAATAAATCGAGAATCCCAGGTGGGAACAATGCTTTTAGTTACATGGCTTTGCTGTGCTGTGCAGGAGTTAGAGCCTGGAAAAGGAGGAAAAAAAAAGGAATTTGCTGATGATGGCTTACAGAGAACACACTATGCCACTGCCAGAAAATGTCCCCACTGCCAGAAAATGTCCCCGCTGCCAGAAACGAATAGCTCTCTCTTTCAAAAAAAAAAATTCAAGAACAGCAGCTTGTTTTCCCACCTGGATTGCATACAAAAGAGCAGAGCACAGAAGGTACAGGAAGGGTGAGAACACACCTTTTCTACCATTCAGCGTTGCACTGGGCTAACGTAAGTGGACTTGCAGATGGTAAGTGCTGCAACAGTTAAAGGCAGTGATGGGCCAGCAAATTGTTTCAGAGAAGTGCCTTCCACAGAGGCTGAGCAGCCCCTTTTCAGGCTTGTCTTTGAGGACCTTTGGGTGGAACGTCCTATGCAGTCAGTGAGCAGAAATGTGCACTCCAGCCACCTACCCCAGTACTTCTGCCTGGGGGACAGGGTTACTTGGAGAATTGGGCTGTGTGGCATTAAGCTGGAAAGACCCTGCCTTGAGTCTCTGGAAAGGTCTGGGTCTTCATTCTCAGGCAGCTGAGCTTGCTCCACGTTAATTTTTTTAATCATTTAACTGGTCTTTCTGAGGAACATGATGCTCTCCCAACTATCTCTCTTCCATGAGGTAAGATCTCATGGCCACCATTGCTCTGTGCTGCTAGGACCTGAACAGAGGGGATGTGTAAGGACTCAATTTTAAGGCATTAATCCTGCAATTGGATACCCATGAAAGTAACCCCATTCGTACCTTCACCCAACCCTAGGGTCTTGCTTAAACATTAGGCTGCAGGGCTGGGGCCTGTCAATAAAACCACCCTCATCCATTTAGGAGCTTTGCTGCATAGTGACACACGACAAAACTTCTCAGCTGTCACACATGAACCAGAATGTTCAGTACAGGAATAGGTTGTAGATAAGTGCTTTTTTTCCCTCTGTTTTGCATTTGCATGATACGATTTTTAAGTTAGTTGATCACACAGTTGATGAGCAAACAATAGAGCAAAGTAATTTCATAAGTTTTAAAAATATGATGAAAGTGTCAAAGAGAAAGATAGGTAATTAGGAAAATTTGGTGCAGAAAAGCGTGGTCTACACACGATTTGATTTAACTTGCAAGGAGTTTCATTGAATTAAAACCAAAAGAATATGAAGAGATCGTGATCTTACCCCACACTGTGATAAAGTTTAAACAGATCCATTCTAAGGAATACTAATAGAAATTACAGAGAACAAGCAATCTCTTTGCATTTATGTTACGTTCATTTCAACGGCCCCAGTTCCTGTTTTGTCATTTTCAATTGTCTTGGGGCAGGAGACAAGTCTTTATGCTTAACTGCAAAGCGCTAACCAGGCATCTCATGCAAAATAAATAAAAAAATGGATCATGATAGGCATTCCAGGGTATTAAGTAAATCAGCACATGCTTACTGCATCAATAATCATTCTTACTGAATATCCTTGGGTGACTGAGGCACCAGCAGGGAGGACCAAAAAGCAGTAACAGATCTTCAGAACTGGGAGGAAGCATCAACCAGATAATTGCATAATGTGTACTGCTTAAAACCCTGGTATCTTACCAGCTGAACATAATCCTTTAATAGTTACAGTAAAAACAAGATATGATAATTCTGGACATGGGTTCTGCGTAACATGGCAGTTCTGCTGAGAGCTTCTGAAGTCAAGAGCATGATTGGATGTTGCACACGTCCAAAAACATAAGTCCTGGGAGTAGCATATTGCACTTCCACCATGGCTAAGGCACGAGCCGTGAAATTACATCTGTGTTCTCTAAAGTGGGGTGTTGATGGTGTTCGGGAGATGAGGCCCATGATGGCTGCTATGAAGTCAAGCAGGATCTCATCCCCTGAGCACCAGTTAGGAACTATTCAATAAGCTGGGAGCCCCAGCCCACAGCATGTCCATCAGCAGACAGTCAAGGAAATCACGTAGGGAGGAGGAATTTAAAGTATCTAAAGATCTCACTGCTCCCCAGGCCCTTGGAGACAGCAAAAACCCACTCCAATTACTCTCAAAGCCACAGAGAAGCTTTTTGTCCTGTTCTTGACATGATTTCCCTCCCTCCATGACAGCTTCACTGTGTGTAAACTTACAGAGGGACACAGAAGCCTTTGGAAAACTTGTGTAGATTTTCAGGAACACTGATGTACAGCTAATTTATTGAAAGCTTGTACGGGTAAGAGTTCCTCTCATTTCTGTATCCCACAGAGCAGCACCATTGCTTGCCCCCCGCTGAGATGCCTATCACAGGCTGGCTCAGGCAATTGCTGTTTACCACAGTATGAGAAAGAGACAGACTCACAAGAAGTATTAAAACATAGCTCTTGTCAGACAAACTTGATTATTCCTTTCAGTCAGCACTACGGAATCAGTGGATGAAGTGAACGGGCCACTATAATAATTCCCAATTTCAATTTCAAGAAACCTTACTTGCAAAATTAATTCAAATTGACTGGGAGTGGAAGTGGAAAGCTGCAGTTAGAGCTGATTGACAGGTCCTGTTGAGATGAGGGGAAGGGCATAGGGATCACTGCAGAGATAATATAAATTTTTCAGAGACAGGAAAGAAAAAAAAGAGTTATGTGCCCAAGTCTCAGTAAATGCCACAGGGAATTAGGAATCTCTCACCTGTGTGCCTTTGAAAATCTCATATGTTTTATTTCCTATCTTTGGTAATTATCTAAGATAAAGAGGGATGTTCACGAAATTCAGTTTTTAAAAAAAGAAAAGACTCACGAGTAATTAGTAAGATAGAGAAGGTAAAATGTGACTGAACTTTTGAAGAAAGTAGTCTAGTTAGAAATAATAGTTAGAACAAAAATCTGTGTTGTGTATTTCCAGACAGCTGAAGTAACCACGAGAAAGAGATGTTAAAAAAAAATAAATAAAAAACTCAAGAAAAGTGACATAAGCTTGCAGTATAAAGAGGCAGTAAAAAAGAGCATGCAGTAATGAATTTTATGTAGGGAAACATCCTATCACAGTGCAGGAAGTTAATAACCTTTTTTTTCTACCTCTACCCTTCCATTACTGATGAAAACTAGAATATGTGCATTTGAGGGTATCTCTTTCCCAAAGGATAATTGAACAGTTGGAAGAAGTTCAAGGAGAGTAACAACACAGGTCTGAAAAGACAGACACACACGTTCCAGGGAAGTTCCAGGTAATTATTCACATAAATTTTGTGGCTAATCACTAAAATAGAAGCCAAGCCTATTTTCTCTTCAGGGACCAAGGGGGCACTGCTTAATTTTTCCACGAGGACATTCAGGACAAGCATCATAAAAGCTGTGAAAGAGCAACTGTTTATTTTCCCAAAGACTAGGCTTAGTTCTGAGAGAGGGTGAAACCAAGCTTTCCATCGGGAGAGGGCATGCAAGGGCTCCCCATCCCTCCCTGTCCAGAGATGGAAGCACCACATGCCATGTCCTGGAGGGGCTTCTAACCCTCTGGGATGCCCCCAAATCCACAGGGGCAACAGAGGACTATTTTTAACCCTATCTTCTTTAAGCTCATTTTTCGACGGTCTGGCAGGTGTTCAATCACCCAGCAGTCATCTCAACTCCTGATGTCAGAAGCTTACCAATATAATTTAAACCAAGGATAGGTATAAATCAGAACAATTCAGGGCCAAAGTGTCAGTGGTTGTTTTGTGCTGCATTGAATCTAATTCTACCTTCAACAGAAAAATGACACCACATGAAACACACAATTCACCAAAATAGGAAGAGAAACAGGAAAAAAAGCTTTTTAGGGTCATTGATTGATGGTTTCTACACTTCATCCTAGGCCAAACTAGCAATCCAATAGAGATGAGAAATATTCCATCAGGTGTTGCCCGCTATCAAAATTCACATTTACTAGGTACAGTATACATTTATGAAGAAAACAATCTTTCAGAAATTTATCACTAGGAATCTAAGTTTTGGGCATATTATGAATCAATCAATATTAAATTAATGAATTGCATGCATGTTAAGCAGATAGTAGATCAAGTTAGAGTATTTCAGCATTAAATGTTGCTTTGGATTCTGGAAAAATTATTTATTGCCTATTTGTGACCTCCCTTTTATGTTAATTTAATTTACTTGTTACTGGTCCTCATCCGTTCTGGGGTGACTCCTTGCTAAAAATTACACTGCATTGTAATTGAAAACCTTAGCATGCTCAATACTAGAGCTTCATCTAATATGTGTATGCAATATTATACGATCTAAGATCTCAGAACTAATCCCATCAAGCTATTCCTACATTCCCATTTTCTGTACATAAAGGAACATAAAGTAACACTGTGAAGAAATATAGGAATTTTAAAAAGTAATGCAACACAAAGGCAGAGATATTCCCGCTACCTCCATCCGGTCCATTATCATTTTTCACAATCCCTTTTCCCTTCTTATTTTCTGAGGAGAAGAGATGGCCCAGCAAGAAGAGGAGGAGTCCTTAGGGGAGGAGAAAAGTCTCAAATATTTATTCTCTTCTGTTCCTCAGGACAGCACTGACTCCATTCGTGCTTCTCCCCCACGTGTCTGACACATCCCAACGCCTGCAGCTGGGGAGTGCCAGGGCTCCAAACAGATGGAGGCACGGTCGGCGCCGAGTTTCTCCTCTGGGAACCACCTGGACTCAGTTCTCTCAGCACTCCCCTTTCACGTTTCGAAGAAGGAGCAGAGGGCTAAAGCCGCAGAGATAGTTGGGGAGTTGGACTAGATGATCTCTGTGGTCCCTTCCAACTCTAAAACATTCAGGGAAATTCAGGCCGCCGTCTTCTGCTGTGGAACCGCGTGTAAGGATGCCAGGATTGAGTCCTATGGGACAGCTCTTCTCTGTGCAGACACGGTGATGCAGGGTGTGCCCATGTGAAGGCCAGTGTCCACTACAGCAGCCTGTGGCAAGCAGTACATCTCCAGGCATGGACCTACTGCCTGAGTAGTAGCTCCTACAGCTCTTCCCCGGACCAGCCTCCTGCATCCCAGCATCACCGCATCTCAACGGGGATGACCCATTCGGCTGTGGTACCATCACGCGGCGGGTGTGGATGGCAAAAGGGATGCTGACAGCATCAGCGGCTCATTTATGGGTGAATAATGTCTTTGTGGCTCGCTCCATCGAATGACTGGACAGTGCTCAAGGCCCTGGATGCCTCACAGTCCGAGGGAGAGAGAGAACGAGCTGTGGAGTGATGCCATTTTGCCTTCCAGCTTGTGCTTTAAGGCATCTCCTCACCAGCGGCGCTGAAGGTTGGTCAAAGCAGCAACGTTCCCAGGGTGTCCAGCTTCCCCATCATTTTCCAGTGTGAAGTCTACGGTACCTCTCCTGAATTTGGATAGGTGTCTTCAGGCATGGAACAGACAAGCTCCTAAATAAAAGCATTTGTACGAGTGTCCACAGTAAGAATGGAAAAAAAAAAAGAGGGATAGAGTGGAAAATATGAAACAGGTTGAAAATTACTTCTAGATAACAGATCCTGGAAAAGCATAAACTGCTTGACGGCCTGTAATCTATAAACTGAAGTAATGAAGCTATTTTTATGGTGAGCCACACCAGTGGTGTGATCCTGCAAAAAGCTAAAGGTTTCTTGAGAATTTCTGAGCATCCCAAAGAGCTTGGATCAGGACATGAGTCACTCATGAAGGGAACACAACGTTGCCCTCTCGTTACCAAGTATACTAAATTGGGTCTTCCACCTCCAGTAGGAAGTGTATTTTTGAATACCATTACTTGAACAAAGACAGCATTAGCAAGTCAAATGATTTTGCATAAGCACTTTTTTTTTATAAGGCAGCCACAAAATTATGCTTTTTATACAATTTAGCTTTTTTTTTGTTTGTTCAAAGTGAATTCTAAAATTCTATTTCAGAATTAATTTCAATTTTTTCTAAGACTTGTACATTTTTATCACTGGAAGAAGGCTCAGAAATATTCCTTCAGCAACAGACTAATTAGTCCACCATGTAATTCTGATCTTGTGTTCACACATTTTAAAAGTGTAAACCTCATTGTATGGCAAAACTGCATCTCTATTCCCTGTCTGCTCAGTTAGAACAATAAAGTATATAAAAATTGGTGCACATAAGATCCCTTATGAGGTCTCAAAATTGACTTTTACAGTGAATAAATATGAGCCATGATAAGAGTATTTCTGCAGCAGATTCTGATATGTTACTCTTGTGAAATATTAGCTTAATTGGGAGACTACTTGTGAAGGAAGATTCATTTTATTTTTATCAGCTCCAACTCTTTAAACATAATCTAGAATATAGCATTCAATATTGCTGAGCATGTTAAAAATTAAGAATTAAACTTGGCTGGAAAACATAAAGAGACAAGCATTCTGTGTTGAATTCCCAATAAGACCATGATTTAAAGGACTGTGTTGATTTAGAAAAAATAATCTGAAAGAGAAACAATACAGACTTTCATAGGAATTACTTTCCTTCCAGAAATATCCTTCATTTATATGCTATATTTCTTCTTTGCATTTTAGCTTTTTTATTATTATTTTTATATACTTTATTAAAACAATTATCAATTACAACTTATAATAGCAACTGATGACTAAAATCTACTTGGTCTTTAATGATACTAAACTAAATACGTCATAATTATAACTGTAAGACACAACCTTATGAAACTTGAAATTAATATAAAACACATAATTGAAATATTGAAAGAAAAATAAAAACTTTATTATTTACATTCCTTTTTAAATTTAAGATTGACAATTGCCAGTATTTTGCTCTTTCTTTTCTTTCCAGAAAAAATATTATGCTTTAAAATTATAAGCTTCCCACGAAGTGGAATTTTAGCATACTGACCATCTCCACTGAAGTCCAATAAAAGGCACAGATGCCCACAGTAGGCTATTCCTGTGTGTAACAAAGCAAATAGCTGGAAAGAAGAGAAAAAGAACGGAATGGAAAAAGAAAAAGCAGCTACCATAGAAAAGTAAGAAAAATTGAAGACAAAGGCAAACAATCAAATCCCCTAGCTCTTACCCCTTCTGTTTCTAATACAGTTCTCTTGTGACACCTGGGAATTTCCCACCAACCTTATCCATCTAACCGCCCACGAGCTCCTCTGTTCCACCAAGTGTCTCAACTTGCTTCCTCCCTAATTACAGCCTGGAATCTGAAAACTGTAGATTAATAACCATATAGATAGGGTTAGAGCTGTAACTGGGTGAACTGGACGAGAAGTGTGATGGGAATTAGAGAAGAGGACTGAAAGGATTCTCAGGAGCCGTTGTTTTCTCCCACTCTCACCCTAACACATCCCAATTTTTCACTCTGAAAGAAGGAGGACAGTGTCCACTGTGCAATTTCAAAACCTAAACACTTCATCTTAAGATGCCGGTGTGGTTGCTAAGTAACAGCAATGTAGTTTATCTGCCACATCACTCACATCCTTGAGAACACATGGGAAGTGGTTATCATAAATCTTATGCTACCCATGTATTAAGATAATATTCTGTTCTCCTCAAGAATTAATTAAAAATGCTCTGAGAAATTTTAGGTAGTTTGCTAAAAGAAAAACATCGAAAAGCTCATAAAAACACCTATATACAGACAAATTACAATGGATGGTAGGTCAAACGACCACCTAAGCATGTCCCAGGCAGTGTCCTGGTTTCAGTGGGATCGAATAAGATTTTTTCCAGTAGCTGCTGTGTTTTGGATTCAGTATGAGAATAATGTTGATAACACATACTGTTTCAGTTGTTGCTAAGTGACGTTTATATTAGTCACAGAGTTTTTCAGCTTCTCCCAGAAGCTGGGAGGGAGCATAGACAGGAGAAGCTGGCCTAAGGAATACTCCATAACACAGGTGTCGTGCTCAGTGTATAAATGGGGGTTTGCCTGGGGATAGGAGTCCACAATCACTGCTAGAGATGAGCTGGCCAACCAGTCATCATGTACTGAGAGCAATTTGTATCGCTTTATTTTCTATATTCTTTTGCTATTATTATTATTACTTCTACTATTACTACTACTAGTGCTTTCCTCTTCTGTAACTGTTCTATTTAACTGTCTTTATCTCAACCCATAAGCTTTCCTCCTTCCTCCCCCCAACTTTTCTCCCTCCTCTCCCCCCCCCCGGACAGATGTTTTTTCCTAGTTGCTGGCTGGAGTTAAACCATGGCAGACAGGTACAGTCTGGAGTACTGAGAATAACTAGGAAGGCAAGAGAAATCCCCAAACTCAACGATAAGGTTTAACGGGAAGGTCTGAGATCTCTCTGAATCTAAAAGATACCATCCCAGATGGAAATCTAGCCTAAACAAAGGTAACAGAAAAGGGCGTAAGGTGTGAGAAGTGCAAGGAAGACAGATTCCAAAGGCTGGAAGAATACTCAGTGTGAGTTTCGAAAGCTCTCAATAATAGTCTAACTTTAGACTAAATAAAACAGAATTGTATGCACTGGAGGTTAGTAAGTCATGGTTAAATAGTTGGAGATTTCATCAGGTAAAGACTAGGCAAAGATTAAAAAAGAGAGAACAAGAATGCTCTATGTGTCTTAAAAGCAAGAAACTTGCAAAGGAAGGAATGGGTCTTTTGGACCTCAGAGAAAGCAGTAACCAAAGAACATAAGAGCAGAGCTGAGAAGCCAAGTGATTTCACACTGGACTGCAACAGTTCAGACTAGACTTACCCCAGATATACTCTTTTAAGTTATAGAAATGTTGTCAAAAGATGCAATGTTGGAGCCAACTGTTAACTGAGTAGGAGAGTAACCATCTCTAGATAGGTTTAAAAAAAAAGAAAGCAAATGAAGCCACTGAGCTCCTATCAAAAGTATGCAGCCTTTTCCTAAAGTGGCCTGTTAGAAGACTGAAAAGCAATACAGGCATTAGGAACAGCCCTGGAAATTACAACACAAAAAGTTCTATTTACTTTAGCTAACCAGTTAAAATTACAATCAGATGTAAGACATCTCTTCTGACACAGCTGTATGGTTCCTGCTACAGAACACGTACGGGGATGAACCCTTCAAAATGTGTATGTTTGTGTGTGTGTGCACACAGTAATAATTTCAAGGCTGTAAGAACTCAGCAGCTCTCTCGCAAACTCCAGTGGTCCTTACCCATTCTGGCTATGGCTGTCTGAACCACAGTCGTCTTCTTGGTGTTGCTGTAACGAGAAAGGTACTGATTTTCCTGTGTCTGGGCTGAGAAAATAGGTTTGTCATATAGAGTTGACTATTCATAGAAAACTTCTCATTTGTAAATGTAGCAGACTCTGCTGTGATATTTTAAATCTTCTATTTCTAAGCTGATTTCTGTGAACTTGTCAAATCAGAACTGCTTTCGGCTCTGTTAATAAAACCACTCAGTTTTCCAGTTCATTCCCCGCTGCTTCTTAGTGTAACTCTCTTCCTCTTGGAGAGGCTGCACGGTGGTTCCAACTAAATGGCACTACCTTAAATATTTTCCACCCACTCTTGAAACATAGTTCTTGTTTTGGTTGTTTTTTTTCAGCAGTTATGAAAACATTAAACAAAAAGTAACAATTTGCTTGATTCTATTTTTAAAAAAGAGAGGAGATAACGATAGCCAAGAAAATCTACCAGATGGTTCTTTTAATAAATACATTAAAGTCTCTTTTATTTTTCTCCAGTTTTAGCGACTAACATAACAGAAACTTTCAGACCATCAAACCAGTTTTCACAATCTGCCATAAATTCGCATTTCACAGAAATAATCCTGACAAGCACTAATAGATGAACGTTGTCGGTGCAATAATAAAACAGTATAAGGCATATTTACACCATCCTTACATACAGAACACTGTACACACAAAAAAATCACAGATCCAGAACGAAGTAAATTCAATCCCTTTGACGTTTTACACGTTTATAGGCTTGGTATCAAACAAATAATTCTCCAAGCAACAGACAACCTCTTGTTCTTGTGTGATTTATTTGTAACATTGTGCTCATGCAAAATGGGTATTTGCTTTATTGCGTTAACATTGAAAGAACATTGGGAATTAGTTCTGAAACCAGTTCAATCGAATTTTAAACCCTGTTTCTCTTCATCCGTAGCAAGTCTGAGTCATTTTTATTGGTGACGTAAAATGAGGCATTAACTGATGATTGAGATTTTTATTCAGAAAGTTCCAAAACGATAATGAAGCTCAACGGACTACAGTTCAAAAACCATCTTTCTTGACCATGCACACTTTTCTTTGCTATTATGAGGTGGTTTAGATGAGACGCCTTTTGTATTTTTTTGAGTTTCTATCTTTTTAGATATATATTTAAAGAAACCATGTACTATCCAACATCCACTGTTCACAGAAAGAAAAAAAGCAGCAGGAACAGCTCTGGTGGCAGAGTTGGCCAGAAGGAGGACATCAGTAAGTTAGTAGCAACTTAATGTAACATCAAATGCCCCAGAGATAGGTCACGAAAGAGTCGATTACTATAACCCATATTTCTGTAAGAGTTCAGACTGCCAGGGACGTTTGCGCTCTGGAAAGTAATCTGGAATGTGGATTTTTTTAAAATCTTGGATACATTTTCTCATTTCTTCCTCGACACTCAGCTTCTCACATACCTTCTTTTTGGAAAGATTTGTTTCTCTGGACTTGCTAATGAGAGTTTGAAAGAGTTCACTGTTCCTGCGTTTGTCTGGCGGTGGCATCCACTGCACGGGGGCCTTCTTAGACGGGCGATCCAAAGTCAGAGTGTTTGGCTGGTGGGCTGTGGATGGCTGAGTGCTGGCATTTTCTTGAGGGGTGCTCGCTTCCGAGTGGCTGTCACAGCTTGAGGTGGACAACTCATTACAGGAAGTCCCACTTTCACTGCCCTTGTCCAAGACTTTGTCGTGCTTCCTTTCTTCGTGGTCTTGCTTGGGGGAAATGGTTCGCTGGGGGGGTCCTAATATAAGGCAGGGAAAAAAAGAGTATTAAACAAGCACTGACTTACACAGAGAACAGAACAACTACCATTTAGGAAAACACAACTCAGTCTTGGCTGGCGTAAATTGGTGGTGTTTCCTTTCAGCTGAAAGAACTATATATACCGGACAGGTGCACAGTTTAAAGGTCTGGTCCTACATGCATGTTCAGTTGTCAAAATTCTCACTCCTGAAAATGTTTACTGCAAGAATAACTTTGCTGCCTGCCTGAGTATCCAGGTAATGAAACGTGCATAATGCTCCCAGATTACCTGCACTGGAAATCCCTGCAGGCAAGCTTAAATGATCTAGTTTGCCATTACACCCCAAGAAGACTTTTATGAGAAATTAGATTTTGTAGTATTAGGAAAATGCTACCGTACAATTTTCAAACTCTTTGCTTAAATAAAAATATTCTGAGGTCTTCTATTTATTTTTGGAAGCTCTAACTCACCTTCCCAGAACAGTCTACTGATATTAGGCTCTGCAGATGTCAGCTCTGCAGAAGCCCTGGACAGGAAAAGGAGTATTAATCCTAGGCTAACAGAGATATCTCTCACTACTGTCAGAGTCTTTAGGGTTTTTTTTTTTTTTTTCATTTTTATCCCACAGTGATTTCACCCACACTTCTTACTGTCAGTTATTATTCCAGACTTGCCTCAGTGCAAGCTCAGAATTCAGCTGCACACCTCTTACTGCTCAAGATGGCAGGGAAAAGAAGGTTATGAAGTTATCAGTTGAGAGGCTCTCTGCAGCAGCAGGGAGAGCCGTCTGATGGTCTATCAGCAGGCGCTGCTCGGCTCTTCACACGCCTGAAAATCAGATCCAGGCTGGTAGTCTCTCCAGATATCCCTTTTGCTTTGAAGTCTTAAGCAGAATATGAATGTGAAAATTAGGTGGTAGCCGCTAAATCTGTACAGGCGTTTTCATTTCCGAAGCCTTATTTCAAAACTCCAGCTGGGAAATTAAATGATGCTACGCTGACATCATATAAACGTCACGATCTTAATTTAGGACACTATCTAAAGCTCACAGAAATATCTACAGACTTCAATAGGCATTGGATCCCATCAAGGGGAAAACTTTCCAAGATGTTTAAACACCTAAATGAAAATGAAGCGTGGGACTTCAGTGGCAGCTGTGTGTCTGCTGCAAATCCTGAAGGACTCAAACAGTTTCGGTATCTAAATATCTTACAAAAACTAGATTATCCAATCCACTCTAAATTATCTTACAAAAAAACTAGCTTACCCAAACATCGTTAGCGCCAACCACTTTTGTTGGTACAAAACTCAGGGTATAACAGCTCAACCTTGAGTTACTGCGAGAGAGTTGCAAGGAGATTTTTGAGTCACTTAGTATTCTGTTTTTCAGAACTACAAATTAGAACTGTAATTACAATTATAAAGAATACAGGAGCAATATGAACACTCTAGTGTCTTCTTGACAGTGCAGTTCTATGATTCAAAGGAATCTGAGAAGACTGCAATATTTTATATGACACAGGGGAAAACAAAGCAAAACACAAAAGCAAATAAATAATAATCTAAAAACAACAGAACTCAATAACCTGCTCTTCTTTTGTTTTAGCCAGCATCCCAGGATGAAGTGTCCCATTTCTGTAGCTCACCTACAGAAAACCATGAATAATCAAGATCCTAAGAGGAGAGGCAACGATCCGTCATGGCTTGCACTTACATTATTCAGACAGAAAAGCACAAATTATTTTCTACTTCATTATATTCAAGCCAAATATTTAGTGCATGGATGCAGCAATTTCCCTCCTCTTTCTCTTCCAGAAATATGTTCACCTTCTTCAAAGATTCACATGCCTTCCTTCTGTTGTTGTATCTGACATTTCATTTCTTACCTCAAACCATTATATAAATATGCTAAACCTACAGTCAGTTGACATTATGGATTTACTGGGGCTTTGTAGCATGTGATTATAAAACTGAACAGTTAATCAGATAGTGATTTCAGTATTGCTAGTCTGATTTTCAATAACATCATTAACATGAACATCTAATCTAGTTTACAATCTTATTATTCTTCAAATCTAACAACATATTATATGACTAAGAAACTAAAGTTTTCTGTTAGCAACACTCTGTAGTCTTCAACTGTGTCTTTCCTGCCCTTTTTTTTTTTGCTGTAACTTCATAAATCGAGATCATTTCTAGTTGGCCTATTTATACTTCTTTATTGGTAATCCTTGATTCTCAAGGGCTCAAACCTGCAAGGTACTAAGGATCTATTTCAAAAATGCACTGAAATACACCTTCAAGAATACAAAAAATTCCATTTCCCGCTACAAGATTATTCAGGAGCCTGACAATAGGCAGGTATTTAAATGCTTTTTTGGATCAGAGCCCCAAGGTTCAGTACCTTACAGCACTGAGCTCTGCACGCTTCACTGAATCGCCTAAATTCACAATGACTTTAATCCAAACACAGGTTTCTCCCACACCTCTCCTTTTAAAAATTAACGAATCCTCCCTCACAAAGAATTCTTTATATGCTCCTGCACTGCTTTCTCAGTAATGTGTTATTTACAGAAGCAACAGTATTGCTAGAGAGATTTTTCTCACAGTATTTTCAGCCTGCTGTAACCCAAAAGAATTTATTAATACATAAGAAAGGATCGTCAAATGCTTTTTTTTTTTGTTTTAACTTTCAACATCAGGGATCATCAGATAAATTAAGATATATCTCTAATTTGGAAAACATCCCCTTATTGCCCTCTATTCTGGCGCACTCATTTGTGGCTGGGATGGTGTGATGGGAGACTCTCTCCACTGCACCTTCTCAGAGCTTTCAGAGTAACTCCAAATAGCTCAGTCTACCTGAAACTACTTATTTTTCAGGAGTGCAGAATAGTTCTTAAAAACTCAGAGAAAGTACATTGGGTGTACCATGCATGTTACTCTAAAAAACTTCATGACTTAAAATCTGTCTCTCCTGCTCCTACACCTTCTAGGACCCCCCACCTGCTTCTGGTTCTCCAACTTCTCCTCCAGGCAGTTCCAGTAGACACTGAACTTCCCACTTCTTCACTTTTTTTTTTTTTTTTTTTTTTTCTCCCCTTATTGCTCTTAAATGACTTCCTTTCTCTTAGAAAGTCAGAAAGCAATCTCTCCCTTTACCTGGGCTCACTTGCTACATCTACCACAGCGACTACTAGACTACTAATCTAGTAGGTTTGAGAGAGTATCTCAGACACATTTCTCTGATCAGGAAGGCATGTTACACTTTCTTTTACTTTACTTATTCCTCATATATGTTGCTCTCTGGACACATTTTAGCCAACATTTCCTGGAAGAACTGACAGATAAAGGAATCACTTTCAAGCAATTGCTACAAAGTATTCATGGAAAATGAGCAAGAAACTTATAAACCTTATTCTCTGCAGTGAAAATCTGCTCCTATCAATTACAACAATCAAAACAGGAACAAGAAGTTCTGTCTGGCTTCCCTGTTGAACAACAACTGGGCAACAGAGATCAAGTCAGGAACAGAATACAACAAATACCACAGCAAACCATCCACTGGCCAATAATTATGGGTTGAAAATTGTAACCGAATACTTCAGGAAGTCAAATAAAACTTATACAGGTCTAAATTGCTTGTGGATATTCATAAAGTACAATCTAAATAACTACTTGAAGATTTCTTTAGCTCCATCTCCTGCAACAAAGAAAAATACCACACTGGAAACATTAAAAGCATGAAATAATGATATCCTGTTTATCTGTATTTCATTTTATTAAATGATAATTATTATTTTATTAAATAATAACACAACAGGCTTAAGATAAAGGAAATCATATTCAAATCCAATTAACCTGACTGCTCCATTCTCCTCTCTCTCTGTAGGTCAAATACCCAGTTCATTGTATGTGCAGTAGCAGATGCACGAATTAACTTCTTCCTAATTCAGCCACTTTATTCCTACAGTGTCTCAAAGGTCATTCATTTGTTTATAAATCAGTTTATTTTTACTGCGGAATGTGAAAGAAGTTGTGAACATATGCACAGATTGATGAGGTTAGCTATTTTAATAACAACTGTACTGACATGAAGAATGGAGAATCCTATTGTGTTTTCTGATTTAATCTTAAGAATCTAAGTAAAATTAACTATAATTAATATACAAATGTAGAAAAAATGCTCATCAAATCTCATGCTATGATGGACTTGACTTATCCATCTTACATATCTAGGGTTTTTTATTACCTTTCACCAACATTCAAAGTATTACACCACACTGAATGCTTAGAGACAAGTCAGCTGTGAAATCTGATGACAGGTTATGGCTACTGTGGGAACATTTTCATTACTGGACTTTTGAGTACTTAATATCACTCTTCAATGGTAAATGATTATCTTTTACGTCTAATTTCACTTTGATTTTATTTTTTAAAAAGATTATTTTTAAGAGCTATAAAAGGATAGCTCTAACCCCCTGGCATTTTCTGAGGCATATTGATGATACTTCCAGTTTTAGAAGAAAATCCTGTTTTTAGAGCCCAGCTGAAGACAAGAATTCTCTCCCTGAGACCAGCAAGAAATTCAGCTTGCCTCTTGCCACTGGAGCTCAAAGTTAAAACTAGCTTTATGGCAGGCAAATTTACAAGGGACTTCCTGACCACTGCACTCTGTCCTCTTTAATGCACTACAAAATCAAGCTAAATCCACTGGT
This sequence comes from Tringa tobata, assembly GCA_033628505.1. Taxonomy (NCBI): domain Eukaryota; kingdom Metazoa; phylum Chordata; class Aves; order Charadriiformes; family Scolopacidae; genus Tringa; species Tringa tobata. The sequence goes on along the minus strand of JAHREE010000278.1, from coordinate 7,947,276 downwards.
TGGATTTGGCCATGAGAGTTTATGTAGTTTTTTTAACTCCATACAGTTTTTCAAGGAAACTTTTCTAATTATTTTAGGTATTGAAATTTACATCTGACTTAGTCCTGTTGGGAGCCAGAAGACAGGGAGGCCATGCCCCACCTAATTTCTACTTTAAGGCTAATATGCAGGCTTACACAGGAATTAAGTGGCACACAGTCCTTAGCTGCCCCTCTGCTTATGGATAAATTTTATCCATTACGAACATCCCAAGCAAACAATACTAAGTATATAATGTGAGAAATATCTAAGTGCTCTTGACAAGCTTTGCTCTTGACAGCTTGCATTTATGGGAAAAAATGAAGAGTTCAGTGTAGAGATTTCACTGGAACAAAACTTTGTGTGGGAGTCATCATGCTGTGTGGTTTCAAATCACTTCTATTAAAAATCATAGATATTCAGTTTCCAATTTTGGTCTCATCTGGTGCAAAATTTCCAGCCATTTTTTGGATTAGAGGCTTGATCCAAAGAATGCTTAGCATATAATAGTGAAGAATTTTTCAGAAAGGAGGATTGAAACTCAGCATTTCCTATTTTTCTTCCTTCTTTCAGATGAGTGACAAATTGCTATGGATAGCCAAATGCTCACGCTTTCATGTTCTTTGACCCAATTGAGGCTTGGCTTTAGTCAATGCAAAGCAGAATAGCTTCAATAAAATGAAGAGAATGTTCCCTTCACCTTCGATTACCTCAGGGTAACATATTCATTTGGAAGAAGTGACTTAACTTCCCTCAGGCACTAGAGAGAATTAGTATCTGGGAGGCTGTGATTTATTAATGTGCTAAGCCCTGAACTCTTGGGTAAAAGGCCAGCAGTGTTGACATATCAACTTTGAGCAGAACCTGAATTTTATGTGATTTAAGAAAGCCAAGCAAGGCAGCTTCCAGATGAGACTGTCACAGGGAGGTCTAGCGAATCTCAGCAGGGATTCCCTGACATGAAGAACAGCACTTAAGCTACTCCCATTTTACCAAAACAGTTTTGTAAATATGCCCTGTGCTCTGCTGAAGCTTCAAATTTGTATCTACAAGGCATGTAAATTGGTTTGGCTTCACTAACAAGCTGATTCTGAGCTGCGAGTCTGGGTCCAAAACTCCATTCCTTTAAAAAAAAAATTTTAGACTTAAATGTTTACCCCATTCAAGTCAAAGACAACACACTCTGTGACCTTAAGTTCCATAAAATTAATTCAAAAATAATGCCTGTTCATTTTAGTGTGAATGTAAAAAAAAAGACCTTAGAAGAAAAGTGTTTTAATGGTGAAAGCAGAAAGGGTGAAAAAATAGTCTTCTCTTACAGGAAAAAAAAAAAAATAGAATGATTTCTATAACTTTTCAGTACTTTACTCAGAAAGTATCTTTTTACTGGCATCCCTGGATAATTCATCTTTAGGTGAAACCAAGGAAATTATTGCACATAATATTTTAGTCCCCAAATATTTGAGCAAGAACATGTGAAAATACTATGTTCTAAAGAGAACCTCACTATAGACTTAACTATTGTCCTTGACAGAATATATAACCTATTATAGCAGTGTTGTTCAATGAGTCATTTTAGAGAAACTAAAGAAATGACGAGAAATTATAAAAAAAATCATGGTGATTATGGGAGATGAAAGCAAAATATTATTCTGAGACATTTTACTACATTCAGAATTTAATCAAAAATGCAAATTTCCCCATAATATTTCCTGTCCTCTACTGCCAAGCCCATAAGGCAGCTCATGGGCTTTGATTCCAACACAAAATTTCAAAGTGGGAACTGTGCACTGAAGTCTTCTTGGTAATGTTTAGGAGCATTAAGATTTTTAGGAGTGTTTATTTGCTGTTTCATGGGTATTTCAATAGGAAGAATATGTCTGTGATTGCACTCTTGATGAAGCCTTTTATTTAAATCTCCTTACCTGCCATGGAAAGATAAAAAGACACTGTGTAGAGATTGTGGCTGTATTGGGCATAGCTCCCACAGGGGAAATTACCCTTTAATAGTGTTAAACTCGATGGTGTGTGAATGGTTATGTGGTACTTGAAGTGAATGAACCAATTCATCTTTCAGATTAGGACCACATGCCTCTAAGTGATAAGTGCTTTGTCTCAAAAGAAAAAAAAATAAAGAACACAACATAAAAATATTTTTCTGTCACATTTACTACCACCTGTTGTTGAACTACCTTCTAGAAAGGGTAGCACATAATGAGTTAAATAAATCAATGAGGAAAATTTCTTTGCTTTTTTCCAGTCAGGCTGTATTTTAAATATTAACATTTTTTACAATATGAAAGGACTAATTAATATATATAGAGGCAACTATTTTTGCCATTGGGAATGACAGACGATATACAATAAAAAGTCCTGTGCCCAACCTGAATTCATTAGATACTTCACCCTAATCTTGTTTTGAACAAATAAAAAAAAGGTACTCCTTCCATTTGTTACTTTTCCAACTCGGTTTCATGGAAAGCAAAACTTAAATAAGGAGAAACTCTTAAATAGGAGAGACTCCATGAAATCCTGACAGATAATTTGTTGCATTTCAGTAAAACCAATGAAGAGTCCAGAGCTTTTTATTAAATATATTAATCTGCAAATTTTTAGTCATTCTGAGAAGTGTCTTTTCTTGACTGGTAAGCTAAAGATAACAGGGAAGATCAGTAATTTTTTATATCCAACTACAAACAGAGTCAAATATTGAAGAGGGTATTTTTATTTTGTGTACTTAGAGATCGCCACCGCATTGATGCTATGATGGAGTTATGTGAAGAAAATTAAATGTTTGGAATAGATAAGATACAAGCTGAATCAACATCAAAAGACTGAAAGTCAGAAAATCACCAATATCTATCCACTGTGTATACTGCATGACAGATTTTATCTGTTTCAAGTCTACATCTCTAGGTCAATACTTTACAGAGAAAGATGTCATCCCTCCTAATTATCCTTGAAGAGTCCACTGTTTAGCAAACAGATTGCAAGACCTTCTGCAAAATCCCAGAAGCAAATTTTAACAAGTCTCCACAAGGCTCACAGCAAAAGGAATATTGTAAAGTTATCTGACAAGTTCCTAGCAGACAACACAAACTCCCAGAGTCAACCAGATGCTTCACATTTTGTATGTAAGTTATCTGGAGAGAGGACTCACTGAAGCTGTATAGCATTTTCCTCCTGAAGGAAGCTCTGGATAAGGCATCACATTTTCCAGTGATGGTCACATGCTGTATTAATCTCCACTAACAGCAGAGTAATAGCAAAAAAAATACAAATATTATACTAGTTGCAGTAAGACTGAGCTTCATCTTGAGATTGAAGGCGTTTGGTTATTTCAGGATGAAAGCAATTTGACACAAATGCATTTTACATGTAGAATGCTTGGTTTGTTGTTTCTCCACCTGTAGAAATATTTTTCCCTTGCCCTAAATCTGAAAATGTAGGTACTTAAAATAATTTTGATGCTTGAAGGAAATCTCAGAAATGAATACATTGGTATACATGAAAAATGAGAACAACTTTCATAAAAAGCATGCCTCTTCCATAACTTCACTTGCTACAGTAAGCAGTTCAAACTGTTAGTATATCTCAGCAGCATCTGGTACGTGAGCTTGTCTATCATTTCCAAACTGTCAAGTAGGTTGATACTCAGTTCTACTTAGTGCTAATATTATTTGCCTTTTTTTGACTATTTATTTTGCAGTGGCTGTCAGTTAAGAGCTAAAATCTTCTGTTCCGCCCATGAAAAATGCTTATTAGTTGTTTATTAGATGTAATATTTTCCCTTAAAGAAATAGTTAATTGATATTAAGCTCTACCAAATTATCTTCAAATTAATAATTTGGTGCCTGAAAGTTAATTAGAATTATTGAGAATAATATTCTCAATTTGAAATTTACATCTGACTTAGTCCTTCAGTCTCAGAATGAAGTCAGGAGAATGACATCAAAAGCAGGACATTTTATCATATTGCTCCCTTAAGACTTCAATGCTTTTTCCCCAAACTGGGAGAAAACTGGTGCTGGCAGAAAGTTTTCTTCATTAACGCTGATCACTGGAAGAGTGACCCAGACTTCCAGCTCCCACCCTGGCCCTTGCAGCTAAAAGGAAAAGAACATTCTTACTCTTTCAACTCCAGGACACTGGTCACTACTAGAGAATCTCAGGGCCAAGGATTCAAATGGCTTTAAGTTGTTCTTTCTTAACCATTTCCTTGAAATCACCTCTAACACAGGTTTTCTTCTTTACAAGAAGAAAAAAAAAACAAAGCTGAAGACATACTTGCAATCGCTTTATAAGGGCAGAAGTAACAAAAAAGACAGACAGTCACTCCATCTTCACGTTGCAGAAACACATCCCAGATGCATCTCCCTCCCAGGGTTCACAGGACAAACTATACATAAATGACTGCTTAACCTGTGGGTTCAGAGACTCATTTCTATTTCCTACTCGGTGTCCTCAGAATGCATTCAGAGAAAACAGCTGCTGGGCTGAGGAAGGACATTGACTTTTATATCCTTGTTTATCCCTGATATAGCCCCCCAATCTTTGGGGGTCCCTCTGAGGTTGCCAGATGTTATCATGCCCCTTCCTCCCTCCCTTCCCTTTTCTTCTAAGGGCGTATTTATTTGTAAGTCATTCAAGAATTTCAGTCTGTTGTCAACCACATTGCTGGCAGCTGCCTTCTGCTTTGTAAATATTAATATTGGTTGGGCATCTGCTCAACTGTGAAATAGTCTTTTAGCCACCGGGTCCGTGTTTGGCAAAGCCCTAATCAGAGTTTTAGGCAACGTGAAGCTGAATCTCTTTCCACCCAGATAAGCAACGCTCGTCTTTGAACCAATCACATTTTGCTTTTCCCAAATTAGTTTTAACTTCTCAGCTGTCAGATGTGGCTCCCTGTGTGGCCACATAAATGCTTGTGCCAGAACGAAAGGCACCAGAGGGATGGGAAAGAGTATTCAAGGGAAGAGATTGCACTTTTCAGTGATGGCTTAGGGCAATTTGAAACACACGTGAAGCAACTACTTGCCTTCTTGTGACAAGCACAACCATTAAATATACTCACTTAATAATGACTTAATATCATTTACTTTCAATAAAAGTTTACATGGAATGTTAAAAAATGTGATGTCAAATAAGATCTACTAGTCAGAAATGTATTTCAGTGGGACTTGCCTGGTTTCACCTGGGACAGCTAATTTTCTTTCTAGTGGAAGTAAAAAAAAAAGCAATAAAAAAGGGACAGAATCAACCATCAACTTTGTGGCTTGCTTCCCCATTCAATTTCAGATACTAAACCAAAATTTTCCCTCCATAATCCTTATTTCTGTTTTTCTAGTATCATCTCACATTACTTTGCTTTGTCAATTGTCAATCGCTTTAGATAAAACGTGTAACCTTCATTCCTTTTTTCCAGCTCTTTCAATTTTACAGGTTTCTTACCTACCAGCATGCAAAACAAATTCATGCTAATGTGAATTTACAGAATGTGTACAGAACATGCTAGCAGAATGTTGTCAAAACACCATGCACTGGCTTTGGTATTAGAAGAAGTCTCCCATTAAAGAAATATTTCAGACACTAGCAATCTCGGCAGGCTTACATGATACTTAAGACAGCCCTTTAGGCAATAAGCAAGTGTGAAATAATGGGAAATGCACACTTGAATCAAGTCTGCATTTTACTTTTGATTACTGAGAACTAGCAGCACATGATATCAACTGGGTAAGAGCCCACAGTGAATTATCCTAAGGGTTCGAGCATAAGAGGGCAGCAATTCAGAATATACTCAGATTATATTTGTATAGTTTTATGCCTTTCCTTGTTGGTTCCTGGGATAAAAGAAACTTCTAAATCTGCAAGAATTTTGTGAAAAGACCAGAAATGTTTGCTGAAAGCTTTCCTTAAGTAACAGTGATGGCCATCAGTGAGGTCTTCCTCACTTCTGTGTACATTGCATGAAGTACATTTCAGACTAACATTTCAACTATAGCAGTGCCATTCATCTATTTTATCATTAAGGTCTGGTACATGAAAAATAAAATAAAACAATAGGAAATTAATGGGGCATTGCACCCTAAACTATGTAAACACATGCTGTTAATAACACACACTCTTTAGATCCAAATTCCTAGATCAGCCTTATGGAACTTTCAAAGCATTCACTCCAAGTAAATAGCTACAGAAAATATGAAAACATATGCAGAAAACCAATCTTATTTATATGGTAAAGATTTAAGTAAAATAAAAATTATTGAATACGTAAAGGATAGTGAATTCACTCTGCACACAACATCTTGTCTTTGGCAAAAAGCAAAACAGTTTGCAAATCATTTGCATCTAAAAATATTATATATCCATACTTACACAAACAAAATATTATGACTATATGACATAAACCCACAAACAGATAAAAAACCTGAAGGTTCAATTCATTAAATGCGTTCTCCTTGGGAAAGACTGAAACCACAGAGATTACAACTACAGTATAGTAAAAAGAATGTAAAGATCTTAACAGAAATCCTGAGTATTTGCAGAACAAACTACATTTTTGGCAAGACAGAACCAACAGCATTTAAGAGACAGGACTACACTGGTCATACTTAGAAAATCAAATCATACAGGGATTCATAACAGCAATATTTAAAATATTGCAAAATTTCTTCAGATGCCTCCTAGATAATACTTGAAGACAAAAGTGGTGTTAAGAATCTTGAACTAACCTAAATGTTTCCTCTTCACCTAATCCTACAGAAGTAATTAAAAGGTAAATCTAAAAGGGATTTACTGCTACTACTGAGGTGGTGGTTGTTATTAGTATTCATTCTATTTCTCTTGCAGACTATATGTTCTAGTAACAGGCTGCATTGTGCATAATGTAGTTGAGCGGCATCATCATTAATTAACAGGTGACCTTTGCCCTGAACAGGTTAAAATCTAAGAACAAGACATGAAACAACAGATGGGAAGAGACAGACAGATGGGAAAGTATCAAAAAATGCAGTATTGGTCAGCATGATAGGCTGGTTGTCTCAGACCTCCAGCTGTCTAATCTTTTGTCAAAATTTATAAGAGCAGCAGAAAACCAGAGAGTTTTAAGGAGGATTTTGAGGGATAATAACACAATAGCTTTGCAGTTGTTAGTGATCCCTTCTCCCTCAATTAAGAAGCAGCATCAGAGGTGACATCAATGTGAGCAATGGACAAAGTCACCATAGTCTGGTTGGGGCTAAGAGGTAATATTGCAACAGCAAACGATAGGGGCTAAGTGAGGACAGGCAACCAAAGGCCTTGAGCTTGAAGATTAGCAACCCCTGTTTGACATAAAACTGAGAGATTTAATGGAGGGACTGAGAAACAAGGGTCAAAACTATAATCTACAATATTTTAAAATTTTTTTATCAACAAAAAGCAGGTACTCTGAAAGGAGATAAAGTTGTGTTTTTCACAGCTAGATACCTAAAGTCTGCATGGAAGAGATGGAAATGAAGATTCTTTCTTAGAGATATTATTTAATTCTTCATATTTCCAAGCAAGAACATTTAAGACTTAAAAATCCACATTGCTTTCAGTGTACACAAAAGTGCCCAAGAGCAATTTCCACCCAAACACAAGGCCCTACTTCTTCAGTGTATCCGAGTTTCATTTGGATATAGCTGAAAATACCATTTTCCAGAAGACTTTTCCACGTCCTTGGTCAAGCAGCAACATAGGTCTGTGGAGCAAGCCAGGTCCTGGGTGGCTTTTCCATGCTTTCCTCAACACTTCCTGTAACACCTTCTTGCCTCACCCTAGCTCTTCCCAACTAACTCCTCCTATCCTCTTGCAGCAGAAATCAAGGGACAAATGACATCACCTGTTTAGAGCAACTTCAGGCTTGTAAGATTAGTCCTGCGGATACTATATACCTTTCTAATCCAAATTTACTTACACATGCAATGCATAATTTGTAAGCAGAGAGACCTTGCCTGCAGTATTTATTTATTCCTTAAATCCCTCATCAGAAATATTTTCTGTAAGGTGACTGCTAGTTGTGCTCAACAGTTGCATTTACATATGATGTTTCTATCCCTGACCAAGGAACAAAGACTCTGGATCCCAGCCCAGGAGAAACTGGCATTAGAAAGGGTAAGAAGAATCCATCCTCCTCTTATTCTGAATGTTTCAGGTATCTATCAGGAAATACAATCAATATACATAACTGAGATATTTAATCACTCACTACAGTAAGCAATGAATAAATTATGCCCAGCTCAGACTGAAATGTGTTTGTTCAAACTCATTGTTTCTTGAAATATTAACTACATTTGCAAAGTTTTTAAATAATAAAAATGTTAAATATTAAAACTTGGACTGATTTCTATTATCCTGCAAATTGTATATCAGATGAGTACAGAAGAGGGTGACACTGTTTGTTAGTGAAAATTTCATTTCTTATATTATTCTTATAATTTTTTAAAATAAAGTATATCAGATCTTGAGATACTCACAGAACACATCTTACCAGTACTGAAACATAGGTACTATAAATTGTATGCCCTAATGGAGACAGCGAAAACAACAAAAAAGCCCCACAAGAAAAAATATGAGAATTTTAGAGGAGGAATACACTTTTTTTTATACATTTCACCACAATCCTACATTCCAGTAAATTATCTGAAGAATGTTTCAATTCGGAGCTGAATGGCTTTTGTGGCTTTGGATAGTAACAAAAAGAATGAGACCAGGAAAGAAAAATGCATTAAAATTCATCTTGGGAGAGTGAACAGACAGTAGTATCAAAAATTTTTACATGCAATTTCATTTGCCAAACCTGCACAATTTTCATTTCATTATAATAACCTACCTTATAGTAAAAACATTACACATAAGGTAATAACCTCACTCTGATTATCACTCATAGTTCTACCTCAGATTGACCAAAGGCAGAGTCAATAATTGTTTTACTAGTGTTTCATTAAAGCTAAAGTGATTTACTTTGTCTCGTTTTCTTTTCCCACTTTTGACCAGCTCAACAGAGGATTGACCAGATGGAATAATTACTTTGGAATATTATCACAAAAAATGTCATTGACATAGAAAAGCAGCATTTGATGCATTTTAGTAAGTGATCACTTAAAATGAATATAATCTTGTTCTGCATTAATTGGCATTTTCATTCCATTCATGTAAAAGCTATCATATCTTAGTTGTACGAAAAACTAACCTGCAGAAAATTAAGAAAAAGATAAATGGCAATTGATATGAAAACACATCTTTCTTCTAACAGCCATAAGGCTTGGGAATATTTACACTTTCAGACTGCAAGACTCGTTTGTTGCCTTACAGATGTCGACATGAGTCGACAATAACAGTTGCAGTTCCACATCTGGAAGTTTCTAACAGCAATCCAAACTGAAACCTGCATCTGATGACAGCTGAGATCATCCAGGGCTGACTAAAAAGACCAGTCTGTATGCATAAGGACTGTCCGCGGCCAATGATGTGACTTTAGTGAAAGATTTCCATGTGGTATCTGTACCATTAGTGATCAGGGAAAGGGCTATGTGTGCCCTTTCTTCTCTCACTTTTTGTATTTCTCAAAAAGGGACTCGGGACCAAAACACTCCTTTTTTGTAACATCCATTGGTCTCTTGTTTCTCCTCCTATTACTATTTTGATTCCCTTAAAAACTAGCTTAATTTAAGCAAGCTTTACCAATGATAGGGTATCTTTCCTATTCAGATGTATGTTGAGCTTCCAAATAAAACAAGGCAGTTATCCTGAACAAATTGTTTTTTTCTCTGAAAACGTAATTTTCTTCTGCTTTTCAATGTCAATACAAAAGTCATGGTGCTTCTACCTCAGTGCCTGAGTTTCCCCATCTGCAAAATGTGAGTCGTCCCTTCTGTAAAATGCCTCAAGATCTACTGCTGAAAATACAATATAACAACTAAAAACTAATAATACACTAGAATAAATCCCACAGAATTCTTGCAAAAGGAATTCCAAATTTATTTGGGGTTAGAAAATAAAGTACAAGGCAAGAGAAAGTAAAATCAAGACCAAAAACTAGGTAACAGGTTTCTCTGATGAGACTGTCGAAGCGGTTCCCCCTTTACATCCTTACTGGTATTTCTGGTCTGGTGTTGCATGATGTGCCACAGTATTGCTGTGGTTTGACAAATTTAGAAAAGCAAAGGAAATCAAAGTCCTTAGTTGAAAAGACGAAGGAAGATCCAGTGATCACAATGGTGGTTTTTCTGGCTCCTCCTGGTTGACCTTGATTTTCACTCTGCAGTCAAAAGTTTTATGAAATTATCCCTTCTTGGTTTTTTCATTAGTCTTAAAGAGTGTAAACAAGTGTGGAAAAGAGGAAGAAAAATGTGCTGATGCAGAGTCCTACATTCTTCACAGAGGATATTGTAACTTACTTAATGTCTAGCTTTTGTGTTATCCCTAGTATGCAGGAATGGCAGAGCTTTAGAGCTGCCTGTATTCCAGGCAAGGTCACAGACGAGAGATGAACACTGGCAGGGAATTTCATTGACAGAACAAAAACTTAGAGATTTCCTTTGAAAGAGACTGTCTGCATTTAAAAAGAAAAAAAAAAAAAAAAGAAAAAAGGAAATGTGTAGAGAGAGCTCCCTTTTCTGATATATTCTTCCCTTTCCCCACAATCACAGCTTAGGGGCTTCATGAACTGGGAATGGTGACTGCAATATAGTGGTATTTCATTATTCTAGCTGGGTGCATTCTTCGTAATTATACTACCATGAAGCAAGAGGCACAATCTTGGCTATACGTTCTATTTCTTCAGAGAAAGACTTTAAACTGGGTTCTTTAAACCAGTTGTGAAACATTTTCCGATATAAATGCCACAACCTGTTCCTTGTATTAAAAAACAAAAGCAAAATAAAACAAAAGACCATTCTTCACAGTAAACTTAATTGCTTCTTTGGCTTTACTTTTCAACTTTCTGCCATTGATATTTTTTGCTTATAATTTATCATCTTCAGCTGATGTCCATAATAAGAAATCAGCAAACAGGCGTATTTGTACTATTCTAATCATAGTAGAGATATTGTGTTTTTTAAAATCTATAAGGGTCTAGAACAGAATTGCTTCTTCTCTCGCTCAGGATGGCTTTTTGGTTTTGTTTCTTGTTTTAAGACATAAGCTCTGCTGTTTCAGCAAGTCGGATGCTTGTTGTATTTTTATATATGTAAAGAAAGTGGTGAAAAATAAGTAAAAAAAATAACTCAAAGTTATTAAATTAACTTCCAGTGCTTTTGGAAATTACCTGTTTTTCTTCTTAGAATTACTTTTTTTCTAGGAAAAAATATTTAAATCCAGATGCTTAAAATCCTTTAGCTTTGGATGAAACCCATATTCTTCATGGAAATAATATTTCAGCAGATTTCAGTGCTATAAATACATCCTCCCTATCCTACATCATCCCATGTCTGTGACACAACCAAACCCATAGTTCCCCAGATCACTTTTAGGATATTTGTCTGAAGCTATTTAATGTCTTTATACAAAAGAATAAAAGGGAGAAAAGGACAAAAAATAGGAATAATTTTAACATGTATGGTAATTTGAATAAGAGTATCTATGGATTATTCAGTATCTAAGGATAATGCATACAGTACTATAAATATAGATATAGAAATACATTTCTACTAATGGCAAGACATTATATAATATATCCATATAACATAAAAAATGCCGCTTTTTTCCTCAGCAGGTGGAGGCAGGCAATTATTTTACAATCACCATCTCCTTTGCTTCCTACTGCTTTTGTCGCTCTGGATAATGAGAATTTCAATTCTGGCACATTCATATGGATACGTTTCTGACAGCGTGGCTCAGACTCGGAGCGGGGTCGCACGGCTGCGAATCCAGCTTCCCATTATCCATGCTGATGAAGGTGCTCTGGTCCCTCACCACGCTCACAACAGAACAGGAGCTTGGCTCAGTGACCACGTCTCCTTTACTCACATGTATTAACCTTAATATGTGCAATGGAGCCACTCTCCTATTTCTAGCAATGCTGCAGTGGGACCCGCAAGTTCTCAGCTCCTCTTCTTTTTAGCACCTTCTAAAACCTCTTGGTTTCCAAAAAAACTTGGAAATGTTCTCACGGTCATATATTCTGTATTGGAACCATTGTGCTGCTCTTGCAGTTCCTGTATTTAGATATGTTTTATAAAACATAGCTGCTAGGAAAGGATTCATCATTTTTAGATGATGAATTATATTCTGCCTTGTGGAACAACCTCAGTAGGCGGCCCAGGCACATGCACACGGAAAGCTAAAAGCCTGGAAAGTGGGAAACTCTGCTAGAGATTGCAAGTGTTTTCAGAGTGAAGCGACAGCTGAGTCAGGACTCCTAGCATGACATTTTGGACTTAGCTAACTTCCAGCATATATACCTAAATCTACTTTTTTGATGTGGCTTTCAGCCTTCCCCTAGCTGGAACACAGCTTAGGGACATTTGCTACTCTACTGTCATGTAAGCAATGAAAAATTTCAAGGTTTCGTCCCGCAATTTTACTTTTATAAAGACTTTGCTAAGCAGACTGAGCATTTTAGTTGAACAAAACTACAAGCAAAAGCTTATGGCTGGGAACTGAATGAGTGAAAGAGGTTTGGAAACAGTAGTATATGCAGTAGCTGACCAGAGACAAAGCTAAAAAAGGTAACATGGGATGAAACCCATCACAAAATTCTGCTCCTAACTAGGATGTAAGTATCCCCAAGAATGTGCCGTGCTTCTTTCCAGTCCTGCCCACCACTGCAGGTTCCTAACATCACTTGGTGCAGGTCCAACCCTGCGTTGAAGCATCCATGTAGGGAAGAGGGGCCCCTGCTTCCCACAAACAGGTCCACTTCAGCGCTGGCCATGTGGGTGGCAGGGCCAGGTGTCCTGCTCAGCATCTTCAACACACGGTTGGATGCCCTCCCACTTGCCCAGCCTGGGTGTGAGATAGCCCTCTCAGGGGAGAGACAGGCGCTAATGCTCCCTAAGGAAGAGCATTGGTGCTGACTTTCAAACCTGCTTCCCACTCATTTCAGCTCAGGGACACAAGTTAGACAGCCATTTCAGTTATGTCTATTGTTTTGACTTGAGGTTTTTTTTTTAAAAAAAAAACCATAAATGAAACTCTTGCTTGCATCAAGGGACACCCTGAGAATGGGCTCAATTTATAAAGAAGCAAATATTGCCTGACGTGCACGATTTCAGACGTAAGAAACAGCAATAGCTACTGAATGGCAATCCGAAGCATTAAACTAACCCCCTCTGTGAGCAGCATGTCTTTTCAGGATTAACAATTTATGAAGTTAATGCACATCTAAGTATGCAGCTGTCCTTTTCTATTTTTAATAACCAAAAAGAAAATGTCACCAAGTAAAGGGGAAAAAAGCTGCTTCTCAGTTGGGACTGTATATAAAACAGTGGCAGCATCATTCTCTGTGCTGTAAAATGGTACTAACCAGTTTTTTCATGGAGTTTAAAAATACAAGATAGGCCTAAAAATTTAAACTCTCTTAATTTTCCCGTATTATTATTAAAGTGGTTTTTGATTGAACTTATTTTAACTGTGATTGTAAAATGAATATGACCTTACGTGTGTGGCTTGGTGTAAGCAAGAATTAAACAAAGCTACTTGAGATATTCCAGGATTTCACTGAATTTTCCCACTGCTTAACACAAGAACTCATATAAATAATCCTCTCCTTTCCTTGGGCATTTAAGTATAAAAAATCCTTAAGTGCTTTGCAAAATTATGTATGTCAAGGAAAAACTTTCAGTGTTTGAATGCAGTAGTCCTCTGAGTGGGTTTTGTGTAAATATGTGGGTTTTTTCTGCTTGCCATGGGTTTCTTGGACTTTGTTGATGGGTGGGCTATAAATACTTTGATGGGAATAGAATCTGCAGCTGCAGAATCCTGAGCAATAAATATTTTGCTAAGACATCAGTACAACTTCTCGCTCATATTGTGAAACTTGTGCAGCAATGATCTGCAAAAAGCCAGATTAAGAAGAGGACTGATACAGGAATACAAAGGTAGCTACAGACTTGAGTAAATGGGAAGTGAAGATGCACTGAAAATTGAACTGTTGAGTTAGAGAAAAATGGTAAGTGTTTTTTGTTAAGAATCATTCTTGAGATGAGTCTTGTTTAACATCTGTAGTAATGACCTCTGCACAGAAGCATGCTGCTACGACATGGTGTTGACAAGGCTGTAAGATATTGCTGTTAAGAGAGAAGCTCAAGGTATTATATCAGAGAAATGAAATGGTGCTGAAGCCCTAGATGACAGAAGCAGGACCTTTGAGTGCCTAAAAGAAGCCTACGGAAAAGATGGGGAGGGACTCTTTATCAGGGAGTGGAGCAATAGGACAAGGGGTAAGGGTTTTAAACTGAAAGAGGGGAGATTTAGATTAGGTGTTAGAAGAAATTCTTTACAGTAAGGGTGGTGAGGCAGGTTGCCCAGAGAAGCTGTGGATGCCCCATCCCTTGGAGTGGGATCAGACCAGGCTGGATGGGGCTTTGAGCAACCTGGTCTGGTGGGAGGTGTCCCTGCCCAGGGCAGGGGGATTGGAACTCAGTAATCTTTAAGGTCCCTTGCAAGCCAAACCATTCTATGATTCTGTGAAATGTAATGGTACAAATTGCATCTTGGACACTATTAACAAGAATTTCCTCTTTAAAGAGCTGAGTGGAAATAGAAGGAGAGGAAGGAATTGTTTGTGCTAATTGATCACAGTTCCTCTGAACAAAGTAATACAGTCATTAAAGAAAAAGTTGTATGTGATTCCAGAACATGACAAGTGAGGCATACCCAGAAGGAAATACTGTACTGCTCTACAAGATAAAGGTAAGACCTGACCCAGAATATTGTGTTTAATTATGGTTTCCCACGCTTATGAAAGACAATTTCAAACTAAAGAAAGCGCTTCTAGCTTTTTTTCTTCTTTTTTTTTTTTTAATTTGATCGCCCAAAAGAAGAAAAAGCAATGCAAACAGAAATGACAGTGTTCGTACAGAAATAAGTTGATTTTAACCAATTATGAATTCAGAACCTTTTTAACAAGGAAAACAAGGTTTTTGCATTTTGATAAGTTCATAAACAGGATTATGTGTGGTTGCTTGTGATAGTACAAATTCAGTAAACTGGGAATTGTCTTCCAGTCACATCTATAATGAGACTCCCAAATCAGCTACAGCTTTGGGGTGGATCTGCCTTGATGATTTCCTTATGGGTACTTCTCAAAGGCTTTGGATAAATGAGAGGAAAAGAAAAAAGAACAAACAAAACCAGGTTTTCCTTGAATCGCTTGTGCTGTGGGATACCAATTTTTTTTTCTAAGAATTACACACCCAGCAGCTTTTCACACCTTTTCCACCCCCCAGGACACTCAGTAATGGAACCAGCCAGCAGCAATGTTTCCTCCCTTCTCACAGCTCAGTGTACCAGCTTAAGGTCAAATAAATGCAACATGCATTCTGTCACGCCTCACAATAAAACTGAGCAGTTATACACAAAATAATTTTTATAAATCCTGCATTCTGCGCAGAAAAACAAACTAACAAAAAAAAAATCCCTACCCAACTGGTCTTCCTGAGAATTTGCTCTGAAGTTGGCAGTAGCAGACATATTACACATGTGGGGCTACGAACATGGTGATATCAGCCAAGCTCTCAGTACAGCGTGTGGGAGCGAGACAGTGTGCCACCCCTGAAAAGAAGAGGCTACAAAATATGTTGAAGCCAGAGAAGAATAATAATCCAAACCCCGAATGGAAAAAAAAAATTCACGATTCAAACTTCATGCTGATGGGACACAGCATGAGATTGCGTTAGAAGAGCTGCTGGATTCAACCAGCTTTTATTTTCTATTTCAAACTGTATGTGCTGCTCTTGATCTTTTGGAACCTGTCTTAACAGCTCTGTTTGGGTGTAATGATAGCGGGTCCACCTTTCAGTGAGAAACCCTGTCACCATAATTGGTGAGTATGTATCCTACATGCTGTTGATTTCATAAGACTTCATCACTTCCACGGCTGTCAGTCTCAGCACTCGCAATGTTATGTTTCTTCCTCCCACACTCTAATTTCTTTAGCACAGGGCAGGCAGTGGAGCATGATGTTTATGCTGCTATCTCTGCTGCTGTTGCTACTTCAACTAATGCATCTGTGATACAAGTTGTTAAATCATCATGAGAATAATAACACATTATGAAGCAGGCTACTTTATTATATAAGAACTATTCAGTAATGGTATTTTTAATGTACAGTTAATTTCCCATCATCATTGTAATCTGCATAGAACCGCCTTTAAGTCTAGAACAAAACCAAATAATTGTATTCCAATGTCATTAGTGCTACAGGTTATGAAGTTATTTCATAAACACATATGAAAACCCCTCTTGCAATTCAGTAAAGTAACTCTTTTGAGGTTATGTTAATAACCTGTACATTTCACTAGTTTATCTGCATTAGGTATCAGTTACTTTAGAAAAAATAGTAGTATACTGCGTCTGCTTCTGGGGCAAAATGTAACATACTTTGCTCCTTTGAGGATCCCAGCAGCAACCAAGTAGAATACAATATTCACTGCCACTGGATCCTAAGTATCTGTTTATGGGAGAGGAACCTTAAAGGTTTCCTCCGTGTTCATCCTGAAAACTGTGTATTTCTCCACCAGTGATATAATTCCAGGGGGGAAACTTAGATTTCCCAATCCCGCTGGAAGCCAAAGTAATTCTCTTCTTTGCAGGGCAGCTGCCAGCATAGATCAACACAAGTGGTCATCAGCAGGGATAGAATTCAAGGGACATATATAAGTAACAAGGACAGACATCCTCTGGTAGGTCCAGGGAGGGGGGACACGCTGACAGACAGAAGATTTAAAACTTTCTTTCTAAAACTCTTTCTTGTTCTCTGTGCACCTCTGGAAGAGGTTATTGCCCCCTGAAACAGTAAAGAAAATAATGTGCTGGCACTTCAGCTCCCTCAGATCACAGTCCAACAACCAAATCTATTAATAAAAAACAATTTCAGTGTTGGTTTGAAGTCTTGTTTGGTTCCATCATCATACATCAGAGATGTTCCTTATGTCACTGAGATGCCATGTATTTCTAATGTAAACAACAGTGCAGCTTGTTAATTTATACCCTCTATTTTTCACAGGCTCTTTTGCTCAATAATTCTGTAGTCCATAGTTAATAATCTTGGTGAGCAAATCTCCTGATATGTAGAAAATACTTTAACCCTAAAAGAATATATTTAATATAGTGACTTCACGTTCTCTGTAATTTCATCATTAACACTTACTCAAAATTAAGAGAAAATGTAGAAAGGTGTTAATTAGCACCGCAGTGTGTGCAAAAAAACCCACCCAAATGCAAGATATTGTATATTATTGAAAGATTTTGTGAAGATTAGCTATTATGATTTGTATTGGGCTGCTAAATATCGGATAGTGCCTACGAAAAATAATTCACTTTTACAGATATCAGTGCTGTTATAGCTGTTTGTTGCAGGAATCCATTTGGCCTTATTTTTCTTTTTCAAATTTTTATGTAGCCCAGTCCCGCTTTTACTAATCTGCACAGACATTTCAGTGTTGATTTTCTTCACCCTATAGCCTAAATTAATGAAATACAATGCAATCGTTGGATTGTAGCATAAGGTTGAACTGTGCAAAGAAAAACTCTAAAGATAAATACATGTTAGTAAATATAAGAAAACTCAGCTCCTGATCAAGGATTGTCCAGAGTCTATAACTGCTAGCAGTCATCTGAACAGTTATACCCAATGCCAACAAGCTCTTTTCCAGAAAATGTTTGGATGTGGTTTTGGAAAGAGCATGGGTTGGGGTCTATTCCCACCAGGTTGCTTTCACACGGCCACAGTGCTTTTGGGTGAAGAAACCTTGGTGTATAAATGGCGACTTTATATGATCCCAGGCATAGCTCTTATTGTTGTTTTAGTTGGTACAATGAAGGCTGTCCAGAGGTCCAAAATTGACTGAGCTTCTGCTTAGCTTTCTTCCATTCCTTTGCTGAGGAGCCTCAGAAATACTTCATGAGGGATCCAAACCATACCATCTAAATGGCGTTGTACAAGCACATCTGCCCATGTCTGCTCTGATGCTGTTTTTATCTACTGACCAGCTGAAGAGACGGATATTTAACAGGCATTAAGCAACCCCACAGCAGCTCCGATATAACCATTGCTTTGGGTAAAGCTTCCCACAACACCCCCCAAAGCCACTCAGCCACTCTTCTGAAGCCCTAAGATACCTCCTGGTATAAGACACCCAGGATGAGAAGTGAGGGGACAGCCTTTTCTGCAGCGCTACCTCCAAATGAAACGAGTGTGCATTACAGTTTAGCAAGAATCTTACAGTTGAAATCATCAGAAGCTTCTCGGTGCAAAATGGTTTGGAAAAAAGAAAGCAACTCTAGCATGAGAGCAGATTTGCATACAGGAGCTTAATTTGTCAAACTGTGGGATGTATTTTGGAAAGAGAGAAAATACAGGTGGAGGAAAAGAGATGGCTATTTAAGATAATTATGCCTTCCAGTTACATACATCTTCATGCCCTGTATACTTATCATCTGACATGTAAAGCTTCTATTTTTCAAATAAAAAACCACAACAGCTTAATTGAAAACAAATACATTGAAAAACAGAGAAAGAAGCATTTCCTAATCCTGTAAGGTAAAGTGATAAAAAGGCAGCCAACAGGATAATAAGATAAGGAATAGAGTCTAATTGGTGATAAAATGTCAATATTCCAATAGATGCATACAAGTGGTCCACTGGTTTTAATTAGGCTCTCTCAGCAAGCAATAAATCACGTAGAAGACGAATTGAAAAGGAAATCAGCTGACCGCTGTGAAACACTCATGGGTTGGTTTACCAAAGCTAATCTTTGGGTAAATTAAGAACTAGCACAGACATGTTAAACACAGGATTTGAAAAAAATAGAAGACCAATGTCTAATATTAGCACAGGATTAAGAGATTACACATGAAAATCTAAAGGCACTGTTGATCTGCTCAGGTTTTAATTATGATCTCATTTATTGATATCATAAAACAGCATTAAGAAAGATTCAAGTGAAGGGAAGCACTAGACTGGAAAACTGGGCTGTTTACGCACGGCCCTGTGCTAGAAACTGATCACAATTAGTGTGCAGCTCGAGGATGCTGAAGCTTCACCCTGCGTTCAGCAGGGCTCCCTGTAGCTGCCTCTGTGCACGCCACCAGCTGGATTAAACCCCATAGTTCACAGGGCATGAATGGCAAATGAAATGCAAATGAATCGGTGGCCTCATTTGCAGAATTGGGGCAGGAGAGCAGCAAGTGCAACACACATTGGCTGAACACACAAAACCAAGCAGACAGAGGGGACATGACTATGAGAAAATAAAAGCAGTATTTCTTGGATTAATGCAACATGGAAGAGCGAAAGGCCCACAGACTTTAATACATCTCTCTCAATTAAAATTCTGCTTTTAGGTTGAGATCAATGATGGGATTTTATATTTGCATGGCTCTTCTCAGCTCTTCATTAAAAAGATGTCTGAAAAGGAGCATGTGAAATTTTAAAAAGCTTTAAAAGCAAATGAAACACAAGCCACACAGAAACAAAAAAAGCTGAGGTTTTGTGTTACTGTTTGGTGGAAGACAAGGCATGATAGGAATAAGAGGATACAAGAAAATACAGCTTCTGATAAAATCTGAAAATGGCAACTGATTTTTTTTTTAATTTTTTTTTTCCAAACTAATTGCAATAGTCACCATTTCTACTCTATCTAAAATGGATCCGGTGAAACTGGGGTAGGAGAGAACTGACACAGAGTGCCATTTCCCACAAGCTAGACCTGCTCTAGTCACATGCAAAGCACAATAAATAGTCTTCATTTATTCAAAAGTGATGCCATGACATTTTGCATTCAGCACTGAGACTGGTGAGAGAGAGGGACGTTGAAGAGAAGTTTCTGGGTTTTTTGGCTTTCAGGAAAAATTCTATATTCTTTTACATTTCTGGTCCTAATCTGCCCTCTGTGAAATTACAGGGAGGAGAAGGAGAGGCAAAGTTCTACAAGTATTTGTGAATTTAACTATTATTTTGTGTTTGCCTTTTTTTAACTGTGTATTAATATTCTCTGAAATTAGCTCACTGGAAAAAGCTCTAACTGGAACAGTGATTAGCAGTGAATAATGGAAAAAAGCAGCAGCAAATAAGCTTTCCATTTGTAATGGAAATGTAAACTCCCAATTTGTGTCTCTCTGTGTGAGATTGCCTTAATGTCGTATCAAAAATATTTAAAACTGAAGGTTAATAACCCGTCTCTATTAACTTTCTTTAGCTGCTGTAAAAATAAGTTGAATATTTTCCTTTTAATAGTTGTGCTTGATGTCTGCATAAAGTAAATTAAGGAAGAGAAATTTTCTACCCTGTTTTTAAAATAATTAACTGATTTTCATCTGTTTCCTGCAAACACCAAGTCCCTCTCTGTTGGACGCCAGTGTGATTTCCTCCATGAAACCCTGACCTCTCAAAAGAAGCCATATTTACCAAAGAAAAAGCAGTCCTGGAGAGTTCAGTATAGCTGTGGATTGGGCAGCCCGTACACCGAGCAGGTCTGGATTGTTAACTCCATGCTTTATGAAGTATATGCTCTGGCCGCTCAGAAGAACAGTCTCCTGTGGCTGCTGTTTTTCCAGATGTGCCAGACTTCACATAGTGAAACCCATATTTCAAACGCAGAAGTCAAAACCACATGGATCACTAAGTCCACAACGCTACTTTAAAAGTCGTGATAAATGGAATGTGCTCCACACAGGAACACGGATTTATTTTGTTAGCTTATGTACAAAACTCTTTCAGCATTGTAATGACCACTGGCTCTGTGCTATGCTTGGGTTTGAGACTATCCAAGTTGCTGACAGCTAACGCATTACATCCAGAATTATCTATGGCATATTTTCAGTGCTACACCTGAGCACCAGGGCAGTGCTAACACACACCAAGTGTATCGCTTCTGGCATCGGACAAGCTTCATCAGAACCTGCCTGGAGATGTGCTCCACTGCACCGTGTAGACCTGTCCTATGGGAGAGAAAGAGTGTCCGAGCTCCACTACGCTTTAAGCAGCTCATTCGTCTTCATTTTCTTTTTATTAATTTGGAGATTTACTTTATATTTTCAATTTATAGAAATGGAAGTGTGTCCATGCAACCTTTGCATGGCTACTCTGTTTTATACGCATTACTACTGTGCTAGCAACCAGTGAGGGTAAAATTTGCCCAATGATTACTTTGGTATTGTGCAGTTTTTGGAAGACTGGAGCTCATCACCTGGCATTTTCTGATAAACAAGGTCGCCTAAACATCTATTTTTCAATAAGTTTCCTGCTAAAGTTGCCGTTTTTTCTTATTGGATAAATATATGGGAAAGGTTTAAATCTCCACCAAAGTTTATTTGATGGATTTTTTATTATTATTACCTTTAAGAATGCAATTTAGGTGTTAAAAGAATAGCCTTCTGGCGGTATTTAAGCAATTAGCTATTCAAATTATTCAGTGAAACAACTCTGGGAAAATTCTTTAGTTAGGATCTGCAACACACATGCAGCCATTTCCTTAGACGCACTTAGAATACATATAAAGACAGGATATTTGTGGTATTAACTTGAGGATTTAATTAGTTTGATTATCTAATTCCAGTTCAGTGGAGAATAATTTGCTGATTTGACCTTGCTGTGATAGAGTGCTTTATATTTGCTCAGTTTAAAATTATGTATAGTAGCCTAGGTTTGCTGATGTCTTTTCATAAGTGTTCTATTAAATCCTACTAATACTGTCACATTTTGTGAAATAAATAATTTCATCTATAACTTTTAAGGGATAAAAGGACATTAAATTCTCACTGAAATCAGTCCTTGGTTCTAGCAAAAATCTTGCACTGAACTTTTCTTGACAAAGTTACAGAACAAGAATTAAGTACAATTTGATGCTTGCAAACCATCCAGTAAAATAATTAAATATATTAATCATTACAAATTATTTGTGTAGTAGGAATTGACTATTTAAGGGAGAATTTGGCATTTAAATTCTGTTTCAAGCTGTTTATGTAGAAGCAAAAAATGAAAACAAAGAGCACCATTAGACCTGATCAATACATGATAGAGTAACCCAGCTGAGAAAGCACTTTGGCCATGGTTACTGAAAATTGCTCGTACATTTCCGTTGATGCATATATTGAGTCTTTTAATAAGCATAGAAACTACCTCAAAAGAAAGCTTATTTGGTGTTTTCCGAAAGCGAGTCTGTATTCAGACAATGAACAGCATGTACCACCCAAAGCACCTCCAGTGGCACCTTCCAAGTATTTGATGGTAATGGAAGAAAAGCTATTTAGGCTACAAAAACTAGAGGACTGAATATAAGGTGTGATCCAGAGCTGTTTAGCTAACCCTTAGAGGTTACCTTCATAATCCTCAGCAAGACTGAAGTAAATTTACAGGATTGCTGAGGCTGGAAGGGACCTTTGGATATCACCTAGTCCCAACTCCTGCTCAAAGCAACATCAGCTACACCAGGTTGTCCAGGGCCACGTCCAGTCAGATTTTTAGTATCTCCCATGATGAAGACTCCACAACCTCTCTTGAGCAACCTGTGCCAGTGTTCAACCATTCCCACTTTTACTTGTGCATCCAGAATTCTGTATCATGCTGGCAGGAAACTAAAAAACCTCTGAATTAAGCAGTACAAGGCACTACTTCTCTTACTCAGAATGGGAATAATAAAATACCATGCAAACTATGTATCATAATTGATAAATAATTTTAAATTAAATTTTCTTTATGTCTCTTTATGGAAAGAACCATGCAGAAAACCACAAGGGACTCACGGAAGAGCTGCCAAAACCACCCAGGTACCACCTGGAATACGCAATCCCAGTTAGTGCCTCCCCATCACCTCCTGGATCAGAATGTAGCTTACTAAAACCAACGAACTACTAAAACCAGTGACAAACACTGGTTTCCAGTCAGCACTGGGCCACCCTTAGCAGACAGCATGCACACAGATACAAAACCTTTCTCTTTCCAGTGCAGAAGCTGCGCCCAAAGCTGGCATTAATGTAAGAGCTGGGATGGGGGAGAGAAGGAAGAGGTTTCTTGACAACTTCCTCATGGAGATTCATGACAGAGGCGGCCACCAAAGTAGCTGCCTCTTACCATTTGTCAGGCTGCTGGCAATTCATCAAAATTTATGAACCAGGTAAATTAGCTTTGGGGAGAGTGGGGAGGAGCAGATTATTCTAGTCCCCATTTCCAGTAGAGAACATGGGAAAGGGCAGGAGATACAGGAGTGTCCTAATAGGTCATTATGTTATTTATCTCAAGAAACTTTACGACTTAATATGTTGTCACAGTTACTGTGTTTGATTCAAAGCTTTCTATTCTTCTATTAGTGTACTCCCTATCACCTATGCTTTCCTTAACCATTCTTTCAGATAAAGAAGTAAAAGGCTTTGATATTTGTAAAAAGGAAAGGAAAACTTTTGTGAAATTGTCAATTCTGTCAAAATATGAAACCATTCTTAACAGTCACACCTGATAAATACAAAGATGAGGAACAGCGTGTGCATGTGGACAGCCTCGTACCTCAGATATTTCTTTCAAATTATTATGTATTTCTCCAACCCTACATGTGTTCATCAGAAATATGAGCTCCAGAAAAGAGTTCAAAGTATCCCTGGTTTAGGTATCTTTTTTTCTGCTGTCTGTGGTACCCATGTGTTGCTGCATCACTGCTTATTATGGCATCACTACTGTACTGTAAAGAGAAGTGTTTTATTTACTACTAGAGAAACACGGGGGATAAACATCTATTTAGAAAATGGAAAATAAGTGACTCTGAATACAGTCCCTGTTGGAAGTATTTTGAATGTTACACATAATAGTTCATTTCTTTTATTCATCAACTCTTCATCTAAATAATATGAATATGTTCTAATAAAACTAAACTTAATACCTATAAATATTCAGAAGGAAAATGCTTTTTCTTTGGGGCACGTAGTCATTCATTTGTTCTACCTAACTAGTATCAGCATCCAGACAAATTCCATGAAGAGAAACTGATATTAGCCATGTGTGGTGTGAAGTTTGTAATTTGTGACTGAATAGGTTTTTTTATAGATACAAGACATTGATTTCCCAGTACTAATCCTTCTATAAGAAACTGATGAATTCTGAAGGTTAGTATTTTCTGAAGTTCTGAAGGTTTTAAAGCTTAAAGACATTTTTAATAAAAAATTGCAGGGTACAGGAAGCCTGAAGTTTTTTTAGTCTGGATGACATGAAGTAGGCTGCAGACCATGACTTCAAAGTTATATGCACAAGGAACAGGCTAATATTTTGAATTTTTTGAGGGTTGCTTTTTATATTTTCAATTTTTTAAACATTTTGAGTCACACAACCATATATGAGTAAAAAAATATTGATAGCTATACCCTTTGATGATAAATCATTATACTTTGTGGATATTTTCTTTTAATCTGTTAATCAAATACAGACTTTATTATAGACTCAGCATCTCGTGCCTTTTTAAATAAATGAGAAAACATTAAGAATATGCATGCAATCAAGTGCACAAACTTAATATATAAATATAGGTGCATCTTGCTAGATGCTATAGACTGAATTCTATAGAGAAAGTTACAAGTACAAGGAACAAAAAGATTAATGAGAAAATAGTTTTATAGAATCATATAGGTTGGAAAAGACCTTTAAGATCATCGAGTCCAACTATCAACCTGACACTGCCAAAACCACCACTTAACCATATCCCTCAGCACCACATCTACACATCTTTTAAATACTTCCAGGGTGGAGGATAAACACCACAAAATGAGCACTGATTTGGTCAAATGGGTGTTTACTTCCTTCTTACTAATTATGCATAGACAGGCTAACTGGCTCATTATTAACTTAATTGTGTGGAAATTATTAACTTAATTGTGTGGAATTTCTCTGTTGTGGATAAACTTCTTTGACTATTGAAAGTCAAACAGTTATATGCTTTCCTATATAAACAAAATTTTACAAGCTATGTTCTAGCCTGTACATCCTAAACATCCTAACCTTTCAAAAGTGAAAATATAATACACAAAGATTGCTTACAGAAAAGTTATTATAATTGTTTATTGAGCCAGATGCCACACTTCCCAATTGTGATGGGTAGAGCCATACTGCAAAGGCAGTCCTTACATCTCTGATGCAGTCTATTTACTTAAAAATCTTCTGACCTGAATAAATAGAAGATCTCCATCCCCACAGTGGGGACCAAGAAAAACTGATACTCCAAAAGGATGTGCTAAACCTTTTTTTTTTTTTTTTAATTTAAAACAATACTTAATAATACCAATAACTAAATCTCCTCTAAGGGATTGATAAACTGTCTGATAATAGAAACTTACAGAAAGAATCCTAGGTAACTTACTGAATTTTACAGTGAATACTAACGATAAAAAAATCTAGTGTCTAGTCATTTTAAGTATCCTCCTCAGGAATTTTACAGTTATTGTGGTTATATTCTGGATGCTGAAAATAGCAAAATAATATGATATAATTGGACTAAAAGGCAAGACTGCTAAGCCCTTTATTATAATACTTGAAGTCAGTAGCATGAGAAGCACCAACATAAAAGATGTATTTTGGAAAGAATTATTTCACTTTTATATAAAACAGAGCAATTCAAAACCCTGTTCAAGTGATGTCTCTTATACTCACTTATCTACTTCATGCCTGCCACTATATTGTGCCAGTAACCAGCAGCGGGAATCATATTTTTCTGTTTCTGTTTGATACAGATGTATTTCCATCTGTCTGAAATACAACCATTTTCTGGCCTGACAACCAAGTCATCCAAACAGAGGTGAAGCTTTTCTACTTTCTCAAGAAAATAAAGCATCGTTTGTTCTTGGAAGCACATGGACACAAAAGGCTTGATTAATGAAGAGTCAGAGAATACCAGTCTCCTGCTAGACCAGAGCAATAACGGGGAACTGAAGCACAATAATCTTATGCTTTTCATAGCCACCAAAATGCTTAATGCTACATACCCCATTTCTCCTGACTGTCCCACCTGTTGCCACAGTTCACTCACCTGCAGCAGGTAAGCTAAGGCATCAGGAGACAAGAACACAAATGGAAGAAAACCAGCAGAAATGGACTGAGTACTGAATTACTTCCTGAAGAGTAGCTACTAGTGAGACAAAATGGTACTTCACCTTCTTCAAAATCAGGTTATAAAAGTAGTCCCTGAGAGTCTGGATTTTTTGCATGTAGCTTCAAATTCTCAGTTTTGTGAACCCCATGAACTCCAGTCATGGAACATTCTCTTCAGAATAGGAGAAAACACGTTTCCTTAACTAAATTTGTAACTATACACACATCATATCAAAAAAATAAAGAGCTTTCTACCTGATGTAGCCTAATAGCAAACGTGTGACCCAGATGGAGCTATCAGACTGACCCAAGCAACTCTGCGTAACAAACAACTGATGCTAAAGATCGCAAGGGCAGGGAAAAGCCACCGTTAGATATCAATACAAAAGTCAATGGTTGACTGCACTATAGCATAGAACCACATAGTTTAGCTTCAGTTAACTTTAAGCTACTGAAACCATATTCTGTTAGACATCTAATTACATCAGCACAGAGCTCAGCCCAGCCTCACACCAAAGAATTTATTCTGTTCCATGAGTGATGCTGTGAACCCCACAGCTACAAACCCTGTACCAGAGTCAGGGCAGAGAACAGCAAAGGCTGCAACAGAAATAAACCCTGTTCCTGGAAGAAGGCACTGAAGGTGTTAAATTTATTAGAGTAATGAAGAGGTATATAAATCTTGCAGCATCATCTCAACATCTTCAGTTTGAGAGGCAGGAAAAAATATTAATTCACCCTGAAACTCCTCCTATTTTCCTTTCTGGTGCATGAGAGACAACTATCGACTTAATAGTGCTGATAAATGAAAGAGTGGTTCAGTTGAGGTCTATGAAATGGCACTTTCCAAAGTAAATTCCAACTTGTGTCAGAAGCAAAATAGCTGTCAGAGAGATTTAACTCTCAAGGAGCAGTGTTTGCTAGGAGGGTACGTTAAGTTTTATCTTCTTATCAAAACACAGTAATTCAAAACAGATTTACACTTTTGGAATGAAAACCGATAGATTAAGAACGCTTAAATTATCATAAGTAAATAAAAACCATAAAAGAGGAGTAATTCACTTTCATTAATGCTTCAGGCTGCCCTTCTCTTGAGAATTGATTGAGGAAGAATAGTTACTCGTCTACTCCATCCCAGCAGTACTGAAATTGGCTCTTGCTATTCAAGCAATAAGGAAGCATCCTCTCGGATCAGGCGGTATAATCAACCATCTTTTGAAAGAAATAGATTTGATTAGTTTTAGTTTAGACTGGCAGGTCTTGAAGAGCAGATGACAGATTGAGTTTTTTTCTTTTCTATATAATATGCTAAATAAAGGAATTACAAAGTATAATTTATAACCCAAAATGATCAAGTACTTGGTAGACAGCTCTGAAGCAGTGTTTCCAGGGTTTTTCTCTCAACTTCTTTCCCCTGTTCCCTACTCAGCCCCAAACACAGGACAGTCTTTCAGCAATCAGTCGCTGACACGTTTCTCTCCTAAACCAGAGGCTTCATGAATGCTTAAGGCTGTCACTTCCACTTTCAGAAAAGAGTCAATACATATTCAAATTATAAAAAAAATTCTGGATTCCAAGCCAATATTGACATAACCAAGAAATTATGTCATTTTACCAGCACAAGAAATGTATCTTAACTTATATCTTTCTAATAACCTGTTTTATTAGTATTATGTTTCTTTAAAGTATAGAAACAGAAATTAAGTGGCAAACTTCAGGAAAGGGTTTCCATTTTTTTCATTTATACAGTTAAAACCCCCCGTGATTACATGTAATGTAATAATAAATCTTAACAATAACCCTTTTGGACATCACCAAGTAATATTTTGATAGTTTTCTGCCCACTTCATTGTAAGGAAGAAGATGAACATAGTACAGTTTTCTAAAAACTAGTGAGTCTTTGGAGCGTGTCTGAAAATAACCTATACTTCAAGCGAAATGAGAAATATTTCACATCTCTGCTGTAGCATGAAATGCAAAAAACATTTTAAAGTAACAATATATACCCACAAGGAAGGAATTTGCTGGAGAGAAGGAGCTAAAACTCAAACGCCAAACCAAACCAACAACCTAAAGCAGGGAACAAAGTGGAATTTGGACAGGGTTATATTCATAACTCTTAAATAGATGATTCTGGATTTTATTGCCTGTAAAGGAGGCAAAAATCTATTCGCATCTTACTATTCAAGTGTTTGCTAAACTCGAATGACATATAGTAAGCAGGCCTCCAGGAAAGTCAGAGCAGAATAAATTGCTAGATACAGGAATGCAGCATTAGATATTGATTTGCAATCCACTATATGACTTTGCCAATTTTCTCATGTGAAGCCTCCCTGCAAAAGATCGAGAACCACTAATGGCAGGCTGGTAGATTTCCTACTGATACACACAGGTGCACACACACACTGCACTTGTCACCTGTGCTTTGAGCCAAAACCAGACGGGAAACCATGGGGTCAGAGAAACACATGTCCAAGATAATGAGCTTTGCTTTGCCGAGAGTGTGGATTCAGTTAAACTAGACTCCACACGTGTTGCAATGCCAAACGCTGAGCAACGTTTGGATGGGAGCTTGCTCAGAACTTGGGAAGCATCCATCTGCATCAGCCTGAAATCTACCACCTGTGGTCTAAGAAGGAAAATTACCCTAGTAGAGAGACCACCTGCAATAGGGATGCGCAGACAACGGGCTCTTTAATGCATCTCTCAGGGGCCTCAATCGTACTCACTTCAAGATACCCCAGTCACCACCACCCACCTTTAAATGACTTCTGAAAATCAACAACTCTACCTGTGCAATTTACAGTACCAAAATACAAACTGGTAAAGATTCTTCTATCAGAGAAGTTTGCAAGTGTTTCTTCATAGAAGATTAAAAAAAGTCCAAGCGAACAGCAGCAAGAGCTACAGAAGGAGCCCAAGAGGCTAACCCTAAATTCTTCACATGCTTTATTTCACTAAAGTCTTAATATGTTTCATTTCATTTTATAAGAAGATTTATGAACACCCTTGAAGAAACAATATCATTTTCAGATAAATTCTATCTTTATCTACTGGAACCAGAAGACAAATCAATTTTAGAATCCTAATTACAAGAGAAGAGATAGAAGTCTAGACACTCAATCAAAACCAAAAAAGCAATAGGGGCAGATGGCCTGAAATAAGAATTCTTTCATGCAGTGCAAAATCTCTTAATCCTTAAAACGGAAAAAAACCAGACAATTTCTAAATGTATTTGGCCTAAAGAGTTATATTTTTAATGTGATAGCTACTTCTGATGGTTTTCTTTACACAGTGCTCAGTGTAGGCTGCAATGCATTTTCAAGTATTTCCATGTTAAAGTGGTAGAATATTTTACTTAAAACATCTCCTCAGGATGAGGATCAACAATACTTCACTGTATTAAAAAAAAACATCTATGATAGCCTTTGTTAGAATTGCATTTCCTTTTTGGTAAGATTTCCTATGTAATTTCTTTTCAACCTCTTCCATTTGGTGATGTCATATTAAAATTGTAAAATATTTCATGAAAGCAAGGCAAGATGTATCCTTGAAAATTCAGGATTTTCCCTGGGAAATCTAGACATCAGCTGATAAAATAATGGCAAATAAAACAGGGCAGCAGTTTTCTGTGTCCACTTGTAAGCTTGAGAGAGGTAACATCCTTTACATATTAGAATACAACACTGTAATAATTTTTAAAGAAAGGTATATGCTGCTTGAAAATCATGGCCTAAAGATTTTCAAGCTTTTCAATCTCTACCATTTGGCTCTGGATTTCCGCAATCTTCCAAGGAAGTTTTAGGTGAATTCAAGCTCTTATCAGGGTCTCTGAAGTTAACGACAGCAAAATCCTCATAAGTAAATTCAAATTTTAAAGTCCTGTTATACTAACCAGATGAAGAGACTAGTAATTAACAATTGCTCTGTAAAGTCTGAATAATCTCTTAAAATCTCTTAAAACAAATGGCCGTCGTGTTAATTATGATTTACATTGGCACATGACCGCTTTGGATGATCGGAGAGTTTAAGCTTCTAAAAAACTGAATTGATCCTATGACCTCAGTTATGTGTCTTTGCAGGACTGAATCTAGCGTGTTTAGAAAAGACTGAGTCAACTCCTATGACCACTGACTGGTGGGATTAGGCAGAAAAGAATGCCTGGCTGAGATTTTAGTTTGTTTGATGTTATTTCCTTAAATATAGATATATATCAAATAAATAATTTCTTCTAATTGCTATGATCATCTCAGCTTTTTAGCAGAGAGGAGGTTTCATTATTGGGCTCAGAAGTTGACTTCTTTGACCTTATTTTGTAGGGAACTATCCAGATGGTCTAACCTTGCTGTTGGCAGCACTAGCGATGAAGCTGATCTCAATTCCAGTTAAAGCCTTGCTTGCTCTTTGATCACACTAAACAAGGTTGAATTTATTTTACCTGAAGCTGTAGCCTGTAAAACTTAAAAGAGTAAGTGCTACACTGAGGCAATAGGAGCATTCATAATTTAAATGACAGCATGTTTTATACAAAGGACTGTCAAGGAATATGACAAGGCTATGAAGCAAATTGAATAGAATTTAAGGAACCTAATGCAGTCGGTAGAGTTAAATGAGAAGGATTAAAATCCTAGGTAAAAGAATGGGTAACAGAAACAAAAGTAGTAAGAGATAGATATAAAATCACTTAATCACTTTTTGGATTGCCTAGCACTGTTTTAGTATTTTACAAATAAAAAATAATTGCCAATTAGGATAAAAGATTTATTAACAGTATAATAAAAAGGAGAATTGAGAGATAGAAACTCAAAGAACCAAAATACTTAGAAAATATGATGGGGCAGCCTGCAAACAATATTTCAGTTATAAGCTGAGGTTCTTTCAGTGGTTGAAGTTCTGAGGAAGACACACAGGGGATCTTACACAGCTCCCAATGCCTTGTATAAGTGTCAGCAAAATGATGCTGAATGAAGATATCATGCAAGTGAAAATGGAACAGCTTAAATTCTGATTTTCCCACTAATTTCTTGAGGGGTTTTGTGCAATACTATGTAACATTGTCTCAGGTGTTTTATTTGATTTGTTAATGGTAAATAAACCCAGTTCTTTTTCCTCTCTCCAATGTATGCACATGCACACGGCAGTCTTATTGGAACAGCAGAAGAAATATCAAAATGCTGTAAAATTGTTTATCTAAATATAAAGCTTTATGCTCTAATTACCAGCAAACTCACAAGAGATGAATCTAGAGTAGGGAAAAACAAATGAATGAAGCCGAGAGGCATCCCAGGTCTGGCTTCTATCTGTACCCACGTCCCCGAGATGTTCTCATTTGCCTGGCAGTATCTCATTAAGATGAATGGGCCACTTCACAAATCTTTGGAGAGTTTCTGAAAGGGCACAGAGACATGAAAGAGAGAAATGATAGCATTTACCTTCTGCACCATTTAATGGATATTTACTAGCATGGGGATCAGGTGCTTCACATTTTATAAAATAACAGAGAGATGTTATTTGAGTTTTTTCACTTTTCTTGCCCAAACTTCCACAAGCCACACTTCTGTTCTGTTTCTTCCAATTAACTAGTTCAATGTTTCAAATGCTAGGCGCTAACAACAGGAGAATTATATAAAGTTTCTATTAATATTGGTAACTCTCACACACAGCTTCACGGCAGGGGGGTGCTAACCTACATTCCTTCAGTATGCAGAGGTCTCTTTGTAAGCCCATTAAGGCAGCCCACTTCCTTTCAGTACAGATGTACCTAATGCAACTTCTCCAGCTGATCTGAAAGCTGTTAGTTTGTCTTCAGAGTTCCTGCTGGCTGAAATGCAAGCAATCCTTCAAGCAGCAGGATAAACCTGCTATTAGACTAGCTTAACGGAAATTTCAGCCTGCTTATTAAAAAAGAAATTGTAGTAGGTGAAGTTCTGGTACAGCTCTAACTAGGCTAATGTAATTTCCCAGGGAGCTGTAAGGGCTTAGAAAATGTCAAGTCAATCTCCTATTCAAAATAAGCACAGATGGAACACTCCTTCCACCACTTGGTTGGATCTAACCATGCTCCTTTCCCTCTGAACCAAACTGTCTCCACCTGAAGGTGAAGATTTCCTTGCTGCCTGGGACAAATAAATTTTTTCTGATGGAAAGAAAGGATATCCCACAAAACCAGAGTCACTACTCCATCTTCTAATTCTGTACAAACTCCTCCTCTGCCCTCCTACAAGGAATTAGAAAAGTAAGGCATGGTGCTATGCCTTCACTTCTAGTTTGAGGAAAGGACTTTAGCAATAGCTGTCATGTCCTCCATCACCTATACAGGAGAAGAGAATGACTGACTCCACAGCTATTTGATGGTTAGGTATATATGTGATAGAATAAAACCTCTCCTGATAGAGACAGTGTAATAAGATGCTGTAAGCTTGCAGCAACATGTTGCAGCCTGGGCAACTGCAGGTGAGGAGAAACTTTTGCACCAGGAGGGCAGGGCAGCACTGGCACACGTTGCTAAGAAGCTTTGAAACCCCTTTCTTTGCAGTTTTCAAGACTCAGTTGGACAAAACTTGCATGAGGCTGGTGACAGTCCTGCTTCAGGCAGCAGGCTGAGCTAAATGACCATGGGAGGTTCCTTCTAACCAATACTTCTAACATTCTGTGAGCACTATACACTTAGAGAGGTCAAGTTGGATGCCTTAAGGCAACCAACGGAACCGCATTTTGTCAAACTGTCAAAGAGTACAGAGGCATTTGAACCTGTTCCTCACCTGTGGGACCTTTGGGAATATGGATTTATTTCTAACTAGGTCCTTTAAGTATGTTCTGATATTCATCAAGCAGTCATAACGGGCTATTAGGTTTGTTAGCATAATAAAGCTTTAGCTTTAAGGAATTTGTAGCTCCCTTAGTGAGTTTGAGAAATCTGCATTCCTTTCTCATGTCTTTAAAACCATCATCAGTGCCACAGTGTGTTACAGTGCAAAAAGGTAACAGAGAATTTTATTTTCCTGAATTGGAATTTCTCATAGCCATATGTTAACAATTACTAGATATAATATGGCAGTCAAAGCCTCAGCTGATGGCATTAACACCCTCATCTTATGGAACATTTATCACTATTTTAAATTTGCATAAAGACAATTCATCAAGTAGCCTAGCTGGAATTTATGCATACTACTGAACATAAATGATTTTCAGCATTTTCAGTCTCTTGCTGTGGAGGATCAAGCCTTTAGCACCACAAGATTTTGTGACAAATATTGCAAATATAAGAATAAAGAAAACGCAGAACATATATTTTAAAATTATTTTAACAAGTATTTAGAAGATTCTGACTTTTCTTGAAGCATTTTCAGTTAAGTAGTAGCAATTTTTAAATATCCTGAAGCACGTTAATGTGTTACGAAGTTACAAGCTTCATAGAATTCCACTCCAAAAAGAATAATAACTCAGAAGATCACTTCTCTTATGCTAATATTTTTCTCCACTAATTTGTATTTTGCGTTGGAAATCTAGAATATTTTTTTTGAAAATAAGTGATATTTCAAAAATATTTTAAAGTTGTTTCTTTCAAGTAAACAAATTTTAACAGGTTTAACAATTTTTTTTAGTGAAAGATTGCTTATGTAAGCAATTTCCAACTAAATTGATTCAGAATTTCACTTGCTTTTGCACACTTTTCCAGGCTGTTATGAAAAAAATGCTATCCCCAAATATGACAAGCCTACATTCCAACAGTTTTATAAATGCAAATTCACTCTAAGTGTACATAAATTCCAACAAAGTATTTTAAGAAATACATTTAAAGTAGGTTTTGCATAGAACTTTTTCAAGGAGTGTGTTTTTTCTCTCCCCCCTCAGATAAAATATTTGTAATACCCAAGTATCAATTTTCTATTAAAATACATATTACATGAAGATTGCTCAATAGATGTGTTCATTTTTTAATCACTGCTTCTAATGTTTCAGTCTTTTCTGTTTAAGAACTGAAATGAAAAAATAAAAATATGCGCTTTACGCCAGTTGGGTTTAAGTCAACTTTGCATGATTAACTGTTAGAACAGAGAAATTAGCACGCTTGTAAGCAACTGAATAAACATTCAGTCTTCATGAAACAGAGCCATGTATCTATGGGCATTAATTCTGTAATTAACATAAGTGACAATAACAATTTGGAGTAGCCGAAGGACAATGTTTACTAAAAGAGCAATTTTAATAACTCACAGATAAAGGAAGCAAAGTTGGGATTATCTCTTCTTCCCGTCTTTTAAAAATTCTAGTGAAAAGAACAGCTCATGTGGAGCTATTTAACTTTTCTTTTCCTATGTTGATGTCAGCTTTGCAGTTATACTTGGCATAACAGCTTTGATTAAACATTTTATATAATTGTAAGCTTCCTGAGGGGACTCAGAATGGAACTATCAGGTGCTTGGGTTACATTCCAGATGGCAAGAGATTTGCTCAGCTTCACACTCCTCTTCCCACTGATGATACTAAACCACAGTGGAATTCATTTGCAAGTAATTCCGGGAACCATCAGGTTGAATTTCAAAAGAATTTAAAAAATCAGCAACTCTGCTTTTAAAACAAAGCAGATGATTTGTAGTTGTTTTTTAAACAATTCCCAGGCTTTCCCTTGAGTAATTTTGAAACCCATGTCTGCAAGCATTACACTCTGAAAGCACCGCTGTTGCATTAAGGTTACAAGTGAACTGAAATGGCCTTCTACAGTTAATCCTTTCTCACTTCTGATTTAATGTGTAGCTAAATGGATACTACAGTCAACAGCACCTAGAAGCAGACAGGTACGGGAAGGGAACGTGGGGAAGGCAGCCCATAATCAGACTCATTTGGGCTACCATCACACCTGGCCACTATCTAGTTAAATTTCTTTACTACAGAAAGTTAGCTACTGCAAGAGAAGGGAAGATAGAAAGGACTTAAATCTCAGCTGCAGAAATAGCAATGCCAAGGGACACTTTAAGGATGTCTGGGAACAAACCTGGGGACACTGCTGCTCTATATCCCAGAGAGCTTCAATCTTTAGTGCTCAGAGGACAACCACAATCTTTCTCAGAAATTCCTGACGAGCCTGTTCTGCTGTCTGTCATTTCTCTGGTTCTACTGAGGACTGTTGATTGGTCATACTTGTTTCTGACTTGCGAGAACATTTTCATGTGTGCTTATACACACATAATGATAGAGCTGGACTGGCTTCTGGAGTTTTCCTCTCCTATGAAAATGGTCCTCTAGAATAGGACTCTAGCACAGTGGAGGTGTTTCCACCCAAAGCTTCATCCCAAAAATTCTCTTTGGTGACTGAAGATGCCTAAACTCACTGTTCTGAGCTCAGATCCACTGGTACCCGTTAGCCTGAATTGAACATTCTTTAATTTTAGCACCCTAAAAGACTTCATCTGATGGATTTTGGGCTCAATACATAGCAACACACTGGCTTTCCTCCTCCCGTGCTCAGTAACACGTGCCTCTGACAGGTTGAGGATGCCTGAGGAAGAGCAAGTGGACGTGGGGGACTGAGTACCACTTTTGCATTTCATCAAAGACTGATAATACTAATGTGATTTCCCTGCAAGAACTCTCTGAAGGCGTGGGTACAGATACCCCGTCAGAGGACAGGAGTTTGAAAAGATATTTTTTTCCTGACCCAGAACCAAAGTTTTTTTCTGCGTGCTGAACAAAATTATAATGCAGAATGAGATCTGAACTAATGCTAACAACTACAAGGAAGTTACTGGCTAAAAATAAAGGCTTGTCAGAGCTGGTGCTATGTGTAGATTCCCTTGAAGTTATTGCAACAGGTAGCCATAGAGTGGTGACTGCAGTGAAATTAGTGCCTGATAACCAGGACAGCAAATACAAATGGAATTTGTTCACTACAATTCTTTTTGTTAACTACAATTCTTTTTGTTCACTCTAAATTATCCACTTTTTTACTAATAAGGGAAGGTGGAAGAACAAATATTTACACAAAATTTAGACTGAGTTGATACTCATGCCAAAAGCTACTGAGAGAATGGCACACCTTTGAATGGACTTCCTCGTTATGCCAGTAGACAGTAGTTTTCAACTGAAGATTCATCAAAGTACTGTCTGACAGAATTCATTATCCTCTGTAAAACAATCAAGCAACTTAACCGTGGGTAGTAATTTGAAAAATTAACATCAGTATCTAATGTCAGACCGTCTTACCAAAGTAAGATAAGACCAAGCAACTCTCGGATCTCAGGTTATTTCAGGACACAGTTATTTCAAACCCCACTTCACTCTGCATAAGCAGAATAGAGAACCATTGCACTGGAGCATCTTAACATAATAACAGGACGAACACGAACAAATTAATTCTGTGGAAAGACCTCTGCCCTCTCCTCGATACAGTTTACAGATATTACCTTTGACTGACAGGAAAAGAAAAAAAATAAAGCTATATTTCACAATACAGGATTCTTTGAATCAAAGAATTAAAGTAATGTTAAAAACAGAGTAAAGGTCAGATGAATCTGATCTTGGAAGATCAGGATGATGAACTGCAACTCTTTAAAGCTTCTGAAAACTCAAAAAAATTAAAAAGAAAGGTCACTAAAGGATTTAGTCAATTTGCTGATGAGTAACACTTTAATGAAAAATAAATCTTATGTTCCATCAGATGATTAAAATGTCATGCCTGAACTATATTGCAGATCTAGCAACATAAATGAGGATTTAAAAGAACATTCTTTCACCTCAAATATATATAACATTATGGGACAAGCGTTAGAAGCTTTTAACAGATTTTAAGAGTATAGGTTCAAAGAGTGTTTCATAAAAATTAATTGTAATACTAGGAAAAGTCACACAAAGATAAAAAAAGAATATATACCCAAAAGGATATAACTTCAATTAAATTTTAAGTTTGAATGCTGTTTTGAAATTACCATGATAGGCACTTAAAGGTATTTGTATACAGTACTGATATTTTTTGTGTAGTTAGAGCTAAGCCTTAGTTCTAAAATTTTGATCCATTGGTTTGTTTTTTTACAATATGAAAATATCAGTCCTGAATTTGAATAAAGTTTTCAGGACATAAGCATCAATTACAACCCACTGTTCTGACTGGCCTATTGATTTAAAAAAAAAAAAAGAGAGCAAAAAAAGAAGAAAAAAAAAGAAAAAACATTAAAGTAATGACTCAGTCTTATGGAACAGGAAGCAACACAACAGACAGAGCTACAAAAGTGGCTATTTTATGCAACTGCAGAGACTTTAACATGTAGAAGACTCAGAATCCATTCAAGGAACAACTACTTGAATTTAAGTAATAATGATTATGTCTTCTGTAGTTCTTACAGACATCTTTGTTCAAGAGAATAGTCAAAAATGGATAGAGCTCTTTCAGCCTGGAAGGAAATCTTCAGGAACATATAAGGCAGGACTGTGAAGTCTTGCAAGTGATGATTTTACTTGTAATTCAATCAATTTCAATTTATGATTTTTTTTTTCTCTTGCCTTCTTAGAAAGTTCTTTACAAGAGAAATATTTTCAAAAGAATCTCTGAAATTATTCTCTTTCCAGAAAACAAAACTGCCAATAAATACCTCATCCCTTCTAGAAACTGCTGTGTAATTATGTAACAACCAAAAGCTTGGAAAGATAAATTTCAATGTAATAATTACGGACACTTCATTCGATGTTCATGGGCTTCAAATCTATCAACGATATATTAAAAAAAGTTAATTATGATTACTCAATTTATGCAAAATATTATTCTCCCTATTCCTATTAGAAGAAGCAGAGACAATTAAAAAAAATTAAGCTACACTAATTCTTCATACAAAGCTATTTTGGAACCTATGCATTATATATTTATTCATACTCATGTTTTGACCCTGCAAGACTTGTCAGAAACACCTAGGAGAAATCATATTCTTAGTTCACCTCAGAGCAATCCCTACATTTTTATGCATTTGTCTTTTATCAGTCCTTCTGAAATGTGGTAATGTAACATAGTAAGAGTTTGCCTTTTGTTCTTGAATGGATAAACCGATGTAAAAAGCCAAGATGTTACAAAGACAGGATAAAATTATTTGCAGCTATAGTTGATACTACCACACTGATGTCTACTCAGGAACAGCTTTGTCATACTACCCTGTTAACAGTAGTTGTTTAAATAAAAATATCTGAAATTCAATTAATTTTAAAAAACTTAGTCACCCGTTGGGTGTCTTCTGTATTTTCATTCTGGCAAGGTCTTCTCAGTTCAATTTTACAACCTTTTCCCTAACTGAAGGAGAAAAGATAACTACATGAAAAAATCATTAACCACATTAATCACTTCATAGAGAGATAAGAAAGATTCCTCCTTTTTTTAAGAACTGTGACCAACCTGAGGCCAAGGCTGCCTGGCTGACTTGCCAGTCATTAAATGTGATCAGAAAATTTGCGGGGAAAAATGTATTGATAATGAAACCATCTTAATGCTTATAGCTTCTTCTTTCAATGCAGACTTGTATTGTCTGTTGCTTTTAGGTGTTTCAGAAGACACACATGAACATTTCAAACAAAAATGTGGCAGCTCCTTAGAAATTTACATTACATATATATATATTATTTAAGAGAAATTATGGGTCAAATGGTGCCCGGCTTCTGTGAAGCTGCATAGAGCTGCAGAAGTAAATCCTCTATATCTTTTCTTGTGCACCCATCTGGGAAGAACAGCAGCTCCAACACCGAATAACACAGCTGTCCTTTCTGCATTTTTGCCCTGAGAGAAGGCTCTGGGCTGCTTGGACAATCCTTGGGAGGGCAGAAGGAAGTGAATTTTCTGGTCCCTTTTAACAGATGTTGCTTGAGGTGCACATTATCTGCATGCTGTGCCTTTGGGAGGTCATTGAAAGGACATGGATTTTTCAGCAGGATGCAAAAGAAGAAAGGGAAGTGAACTGGCAAGCTGGGTTTGCTAAAAGACTTCTTGTAAGAGCCAAGTGTAAATATACCTGACCTCTCCCCTTTCAGCTGTTCCTCTGTAAAGGAATCTGGGAGAAAAGTAAATCTCTAACTACACTAAAAAAAGAGAAAGGAAATTGGGAAGATAAGGAAAGAGGCAATTTTTTGTTTCATGACTAAGTGACAGAAAGGGCAATTCATCACTTCTAAATATGTTACAAATATTAGCACAGTCTTTACCCTCAAGGCAAATGAGACAGCTCAGATTGACAATGAAAATCTCCCACGGCAACCAGCAAATACAGGTTCAGCATTTTTAGGACACAGGTTCTGGGATTGCTTACCCAAAAGATCCATCAAAAATTTACTGAAGCTGGCAGAAGGGCAGCTTTTTTTGTCATGTAGGATTACAATGAAAATCCACAAATGCTCAAACCTTTCTAAGAAAAGTAGCAATGTACGTTCATTTTTTTTCTGAATGGACCCTTGCATCTATATCATCTTCCTATGCCAAAAAGAATTTTGTGACAAGAATTTTTACAGTGAAGAGAAAGACCGTAAGGACAGTTGGAAAATATAGCCAAGTATGTAACACGGCAAGGCGAGGGAGAGCAAGTCACTTTTGGATGCTATTTTAGGCCAACGTTTTTATTAATTAAGCTCACAATCACAGAGCATCTGTCAGCTATGGCAAAGCATTGAAGAAGAATGAATGAAAGATTGTACCATAGAGAAAAAAACGATGAGCTGAGAACAAAATTGTCTCTTGTAGACCCCCAGCAGAACAGTAGATCGTCTCGTATGGGGAACAAACTAAATGTGTTCGTACACCCTGTGTTGGAAATAAACACAGCCACATCTGGCTGAGTCAAGGCAAAAAAGCTACCTTGTGCTTTTATTCTCACGGGCAGTGTGCATTGACACTTCTGGGTGGCTGAAACCACAGAGCTAAATATTCGTTAGAGAAGAAATGCATTACAAAGCAATGGCAATAAAGCATTTGTTGGTGTACATTTTCCAAACGTGTTCACTTTTTCATGATTCAGACAATTTAGCTGAGTATATTTTTGCGGGAAAAAAATAATCAACAGCCTAGCTGGACTGCTTTTGTTTCTTATTTTTGGCATAATTCTTGGAAATATTTGTCAATAATGAAACCAAGGACCAGAAAATACAGAATACTACTATGTAACTGCTTTCTGAGAAGTACCTACCAAAACGCACACATCCTGAGGTTAAGATTTAAGATGTGCATTTTTCCCTACAAACTTTGTATAGTGAATAACAGATACAAGTAATGAGATTCTTATATGAATTTTAGTCAACTAATAAGCTAAAAAAATATTCTTAAGTCTCAAGAATTTTCACATGCAACTGGAAAGTTTCTGTGTAATCATAGATAATGAGTATTTAGACATGGAAATCACAACACTATAGCTTTAACTTCTATTCATGGAGGCGTTTTAGACTTTACTTATATCCCCAACTGTATAACTCTTCCCTGTGCATTCCAGAGCTCCCTATATAGCACCTTTTAACAATTTCTCATTTGTTATGAACCACAGGAAAGGTTAACACTGCTCTTTCATATTCTGTGTGCTTCTTTTGCCAGAATATCCAGATATCAATTTCCTTTGGCTGAGTCCCTAGCTATATTTTTTTGGTATGTGTGTATTCATAGTACAGTGCCAGACAGATTTCCATTTTGGCTGTATCACAGATTGGTGCTATACCACCAAAAATATACAGCACCACTGCTTATTGAAGAAGACAAGAAACTGGAAAAGTAGCTCTAAATCTGAGTAAGTGCTTTAACCAGGAAAATTCTTTCTTCCGCAGACTACGCCTGCGGCGATATAGCGGTGAATTGGGACTGCAGAGTTCACTCATCTTTTCCTTTCTGCTCATTAAGAACAGCTATTTTATTTTCATATTTCTACTCAGTATCTTTAGCCTCTAATACAATTATACATTGGAGATGAAAACATGGGGGAAAATTTTTCCTTAATGATATCAAATCAATTATTAAAACTGAAGTTGTTTTTATTGTCTTGGCCTCAAATACTTACAAAGCTTATGAATTTCCCCTAATTTTGCCCAAGGAATTAAAAAATGTGATGCTAATGTGCAATTCTGCTATTAACATACTTTATCTAATGACATTTAAATTAAATATTTTGTGTGCGTTTTATCCCTAAAAGTCAGGTTTATTTTTCATTTTCCAGGATAAAGCAACACCAGTTTTACAACCCAATTAAAAGCAATCATTGTA
The DNA here is from genome assembly GCA_033628505.1 of Tringa tobata. Classification (NCBI taxonomy): domain Eukaryota; kingdom Metazoa; phylum Chordata; class Aves; order Charadriiformes; family Scolopacidae; genus Tringa; species Tringa tobata. The sequence continues at coordinate 7,905,802 of JAHREE010000278.1, read as the reverse complement.
GCAGACACTTTCCAGTTGAATACTTCCCTCTCTGCCCAGGTGTTTACATGTCCCCTGGCGTATGTCTCCTTTCCTGTAGCAGGCAACATTTCTCCAGTCAAAAGTATAAGTCAAAGCAGGTTTATGAAGTACTGTCAGTGAAGTTATGAAGGTAAGGAAGTAAAAGATGAGGAGGTTCTCGTATGTCTTTAAATTTCTTCCTTTCTGTATTAAATCTTTCCCACCATAAAAAATAATTATAAACTCAGCAATCACCCTGGGCCCACAGATGCTAGGAAGCAGATACTAGCAAACTGTTGAGTCTCAGGAGATGCCGTGCCCAGAAACATGATCAGTGTGTTTGCCCAACAGGCCAATGCTGCTCAGTACAAAATGCTTCTTTGCCGCATCTGCCATAGGATAAAGCTATAATCAAAATGCCTCCCGTGAGCTCTCATATAGTATTCACTGAGATGCACGACAAAATATAAAGAAGCCTGGCTTAAAAATTACTCATGCAAGCAACTTGTGACTATGTACAATGTCTCCCCCCAAAACGAGCTTTCTCTCCAGACTTTTTCTCCTCATGGCTGAAACATCTCGTAGTCCTAGCATGATTCATTTTGTTGAGTAACATTATATATATGATTAAAACTTTAATGATGTTTTGATACAAAAGAGATTTGCATAATTGCAACAGAAAGACATGAAGGTAATATTAAATATATTTTTTTTTCACCCATTCTATACAATAAATCCAGTTAAGATTTCACAGAGCATCTGCAAAGGTTTCCTTGAACTCTCCCAGTGTTTGCTTTGGTGTGGACTGGCTTCATCCCTCTAAATTATGATAGCTGTCAGCAACTTTAAATTATTCACAGTTAATGAGGTATAGGAAAGCCCTCAGCACTCCTAAGGTTAGAAGCACAGCCACGGTGTTAGACTGGTTTTCTGTCACCTGTGGAGGCTTGATGCCTCTATGGTCACTAAAAGAGCTTTAAATTGATAATATGTCACTACAGGGCTGAATACTAATGGCTCTGAACCCCACAGTTCAGGCCATACTGTCCTGGGTATGAGAACAGGTATACTATCCTGTAAGCAGAGAAATGAATATAGTTCCTGATACAGAGATAACAATCTAATTCAATAATAAACTAACAAACTATTAAATGCAATATTTAAAAAAAAAAAACTTATGACTGGTTTATGACCTCAGCTATACTGGTACCAATCTACTGTAACTTCCCTGTAATTCATTAATCACTAGGTTTTTTCTATAAGGTTCCAGAGTAGGTATGAAATACATCTTTTATAATGCTTTATAGAAAAAGCAAATATCATTGTTCCCATTAATTTCTAATACAAGTATTTACTTTCCTACCAAAACCGGTTTAAACAGAACATAATCATTCCTATATTTTGACAAATAACTGACAAATCCACTTTTTACATCAATCAGCTCAATCTCTTGGATTCCAGCATGCTAACAAGACATCTAGACATCCACAGTAGGAATAAAGATGCTCATTTCTAGACATGACTGCTCAGGTAAGTGATGCTTCATCTCTCACATGATCTGCTGGAGACAGTGATCAACCATAGCTGTGGGCTACAGACTTAGCTATTCCAATTCATATGAAAACTTCACATTGTAACATAAGTCTATGAAGATGCTACAGTAATTATCTGCTCCCTGTGTGTTGTCTTCACCAAACACTGTCTCAGTCATCTGCTGTCTCCTGGCATTTAAGCAGCCCTGTAGGACTTTTCCCACCATTCCCCTTCTTACCTTCCCAAGCACGGTGATTTTCTACAATAGCTCTGTTCCACTGAAATGGTGAAACTGTACACTAAGAGGAGAAGTCTTCTGAATACTACATTCACTGGAATGAAACACTACACTACACATTCACTGGAATTAGAAAAAGATAAATGAACTCACTACCTGAAGGAACAGAAAATTATTATGGGTCACAGCCACAAGAAAGTGCAAAATCAATTCTTTTCCTTGATTCATCCTCATTGTCTCTGCATGCATGCGGAAACACTTGCTGTAATACATACACATGAAAGCACAAACACATAGGACTGTTTTCAGTCTCCTGGAAAGGCATACAAATATTGCAATGCATTCTAAAAAAAATAGAAAAAATAATATACATATAATTTTATAATTAATTCTTTATTACAACACTTGAGATTTAATTCTTAGCTGTACCAGAGCCATCTCTCTGTCAGACTGGGAATCTCCGTTAAGAGGAATCATTAGTTTCCCACTTAAGATACCTTAACTATCTAAAATGGACATAAACTCCACCTTTTTCAATTTTGACAAGTTCTTTGCAGCATTTCTACAAATCACAGAATTCCAAGCATGCATTAGAAAAAGTTTGTAAGAAAGAATATACATTTTCCCATACACAGATCATCACACTGAAGCAGGTTTTTGTGCAAGGTTGAGCAACAGCTAGCAGGTCTCTTCCAAAGATGGAAAACTTAGAATTAAGAAGAAACTGGAGAAACATAGGTAACGTACCAGCCAGGAATGCCTATCAAACCATGTCCCACTGACAGCAATCTTACTGCAGAATTCCTCAATGCAAGCCAAATATTTTGGTGACAGTTACAAATGACAAATCTCATATCTCATATCTCATTTAATCTTGTGACACTGTTTTATTAACATCATTTTCTGCTAATAAAGCCATTTCCTTTTGCTATTTTTCTAAAGAATGAATTATGCTTCTTTATGATACATTAAAGTAGATACATGCACTGTATTTTTGTTGTCCATTAGGCTAATATTTTATTCTGAAACAAATCCCAAAGGCCTACTATCAGTGTACAGCAGATAGAACTGATGAACACATATATACCTAACAATGGCTGCCTTCATCTGTTTTAGTGGCTGGAAAACTTCCCAAAGTCATATAAGTCTTGTTCATGTATTCATCACTCATTTCTGATGTACTCTTGAGTGGTTCTCAAGTTAGAAACAAACCTATACAGAAATGGAACTGAATGTATATTCTCTTTTCAGGGAAGATTTATTCTTCTGAGAGGTTCAAGGGAAGCCTTGGGACCATTCATTCAGCACTGCTGATCACTGCCTGTGAGGATGTGAACTTCTTTGACTTTGTGGAAAGTCAGTGACTATGGAGTGACTCAGGACTTTGATGCTAAAACTGACCTTTGATAATTAGTTAGAAGAAGTAAAAAAAGCAATTTATTACATGCATGAATAACCTTATCTTAATTGCCAGCAAATGAAACCAGCCTTCTTTTTAATGCCTCGGACTTCCACATACTCGCCATAAAGAGTTGTATCTGTGGTACTTGCAGGCAACTGAAGCTCAGGAGAGCCAATTAAGATGAGGAGAGCCAAATGGACACATTTTGACACAGGGAAGGACAGACCATGAAAGAGTAAATGCTTTGATCTGAACCAAAGCCTGAATAAGAGGGCATCTCTAATGAAACCTCATTACAAAGAACTGAATCTAGCATGAAATAGTTGCCAAGAAAAGGAGGCTGGGTTCCACCTCGGTAAAAATAGGAGCATCAGTGTTGTGCCCCTTCAAGATTCTAACGTTAATGGAATATTCAAATAAATTTCACTAAATTTGGAAAAGCCTTCCTTTGACTTCAGAACCTGCTACTTGTACTGTAAATTTCACTCATTGGAGTGAATTTCACTCATTCACATGGGAGTGTGTGATGACTTGTTTTCCTCTGTGCTCTTTCATAGGATTGTGTGTAATGGCCTTGATTTTAAGTAGGGTTTCTGGAATGCCATTTTTCTAGTTTTAGATCACCATTTCAAGAAAAAAAAATATACTATTTTTTTTCTCTCTCAGTATATGTATCCACTTCTGTTTCCATGGGCACACAGGTTTTCCTGAAACCCCAAAGTTCCTGAAGTCATATGAATATGGCTGTTTTTCAAGTAAGTTCCAGTTCAACAATCATTACAAAATTTCATAGTAGGGCTTGCTGTTTCATCCTGGGACAAGTTGCTTAAAGTTTCTGGTGTTAGCCTCCTGGACAGATACTAAACCACAATTAAAGCTCGCTCCCCCGCCTGCGCAGTGAGTGAAAGTCAGAATTAAAAAGAGAAGGAAGAGGAATAAAGGAAAACCAGATGCCTGCAACTAAATTTTGCCTCTTGTTGCATTCAAGCAAGCACACTGAAGCAACTCAGCCCAATTTCACCAAGGTTTTCAGTGTCTGCAGGTAGCTGATACCACTCACAGCTCACTGCATTGCCAAAAAAAGGAGGTAAGGCTAAAAGCCTTAGAACTGTAGCACTCAGAAAGGTTATTACCTGACGCTTCTTTGGAAACAATGAAAATATAGCTCTGAGTTATTATGACCCTTCTTACAATTTAATGTAGAATTTGTCAATTCTGCAGAAACGGACATGTGACTGAATACATAACATGAAACATATACCTCCTTATTATTTCTAGTCGTTTGAAAGTGTCTTTCTCCCTAAAAGTGTATTTACTCCGAAGTAATTACTGTTTTTCCACAGTGATGTGACCATTCTGGATTATGAAAATATTATGGAATATATATTTCAATTCTCAATACATCGTCCCTACATGATGGAACTATTCTGGTATATTTTAACTGACAATTACTCTGTAGGTGAACTTTTAGGTTCTGCTTCATCTATGAGGGACTTAAGTTCAAAAAAGCAAACTGTACCTAGAAGTCAGGTATTTAATGACTAGTCTGGATAGACACAGGATTTTTAAACAAATAATACTAATTCATAGAACCACAGAATCACAGAATATCTTAAGTTGGAAGGGACCCATAGGGATGATCACGTGCAAGCCCTCTGCTCCTCACACGACTACCTCAAACTAAACCATATGACTAAGAGTGTTGTCCAGACACCCCCTGAAGTCTGACAGGCCTAGTGCCATCAATACTTCCCCGGGGAGCCTGTTCCAGGGGAGCCTGTTCCAGTGACTGACCACCAGTGAAGTATTAGACTTAGAATTACAAACATCTAAATTCCAATGGTAAGTCTGTAGTCATAACATTTATGACTTTAATGTCTTGACAGGAAGAAAAGAATAGGATTTGACTTCTTTTGTTCAACCTACTGAGGTGTACTTGTCAATCTTTTCTTTGTAACCAACAAAAGCCAGTACTCATTTCAAAATAGAATAAATAAGGCCTTAATAACTCTTGCCTAGCTATGACCTGTCACATATGACAAGAGCTAACTTCTGAAAGTGAAAAAACATTTGAATGGAAGCATACCCAAAGCATAAAAATCAGCTTATATTTGTAAAGACTCAACTCTCCTTCAAAAAGACAGTATTCACAGACAGCTTCCGTTCATTATGGAGTGTGCTTCTAATTTCCTGCTGCTGACTCACAGCAATTAAGCTAGGAAGCACAGTCAAGATAGAAAGACTCTGGCAGACAATTCACCGTTGGCAGATAAGCTTATTGACAATGGTGAATTTGGCTCTAAGGGGAAGAAATGAGGTGTCATGAAATCCTACAAAAGGAAAGTTTTCATGTGTTTTAATTTGAAAATTACAGAAAATGGAAAGAGGTGTATGGAATAATTATGCTGACAACACTATGCTTTTAGTTACAGCAGGCAAAGCCATAACAAAAACAAGCAGCTGAAAACAGAAACAAGATATATAAAGCACTGGGTTTCTTTCCACCCTGAAAATTTCTTTAATGGTGGAATAATCTCTGTCACCTACAGCAAAGAAAAGGTTTGGGTAAAAAAGTGCATTGGTCTGACAATATTAAAGCAGCATATGCAAACAAACAAACAAACAAAATGTAAAGTTGCAATGGTGCAAAGCACCACAGACTTTGACTCAGAAGTTGTAAGTGGGGCTTCTGCATATGATCGCATGAGATAATACTCAAAGACATCAAGTTTTCAATAGCTAGGCAAACATACATCCACAGAAGCTCGGGTAAAACTCTGTCACGGTAATTGTAGACACATTTCCAAACCCATAACCTTTAATTGCATGAGATTTTTATTTCTACATTCATTGAAATCAGCTGTGAAACTAAGTGGGCTCAGTACAGAATAAGAGGACAGAGAAGTCTCCAACAGTTGATGATAGCCCCCCATATTTGTGTTTGCATGGCGCCAGCCCAGACCTAGCTGTGGCACATCACAGAAACACAAGGTCCCAAAGGAACAGCCTGTACCACCGAGCTAGGACAACACATCGGTGCCATCTTCATCAAGCTCCCATAAGCATGACCATGACAAGAATTAATAGAAGAAAAGGCTACTTCATCTTTTTCATTTACCCTAAAGTAACTTGTTAACATCTTTACCTGTATCGGCAAAGAAAATAATTGTACTTTCATATTTTAGATTGCTTAATATTTTTTTCTTATGTACAATTTATCTCAGAAACACTCTTGTAACAGGGAGTTTTAGCTAAAAATTTTTTTCCCACCCAGTATTGAATCCCAGATTTTTTATTCTTTCTAATGGTACGCAATTTTCAAAGTGGTACAGAATTTATACAGCTTTCAGAAATAGGTTATCTCAAACACTGCGACAGTAGATGGTACTTGGGGTTTATACCGCTCTGCATTTAATACTTTTGTCAGTTGAATCCAGTTGCCTAGGCATGTATTTTTCCTGGGCAAATGTTTTGTAAACTAAGAGAGGGGAACCCATGCATAATTTGCTACACACAGCTAATTCTTTACAAGTCACATTGTCCATTATGTGTCTTCTATTTCAAAAGCTGGGTTTTTCAAAACAGGTTTAGTTTTTTAAGTGCATGCACTTCAACAAAGGAACAAGTACCATGCACGTTACTGATACTTCAGATCACCCATAGTACAAAGTATTTCATGCTGTAAGATCATACGTGTCCAAGAACACTAGGGTTAGTTTATGTTAGAAATGATCCTTGCAAGAGGTGTTGTAATCATCGTTAAGGTATAAAGTGCAAGCTATTGCTCTGGGCAAGCCTTTCAGCACAGATGGGCTGCCCCTGAAGTCAAGAGATTTTCAACCAGCTGAAGCAAGAAACAATTATTTCCCACTTTGCCCTTGAGCATTTAGAGCAAAACAAATAAATGAAATAAATCTCTGATTGGTAGCAAAGTGAAGAAATACTCAATGCTAGTGGAAACACTGCACAGGAGCAAACACTATGTGCCTAGTTTTCTAAATAACAGTAGGTGCCTGAAAAAAGATACACACAATTTAAATAACTATATAAGTAAGGCCAGAGAGCTTACAAATATTTTTACAATTAAATGCAGAAAGGGGTGTAATTTTTTTTCTTATGCAGACTATGTTAATATCCTTTACCACCTTATTGCCATTTAAAACTTTCAAGCACACAAGCAATATTATTTAGCAAGCAAAATTATGAGACTATTCACCATTCTCAAGGTCAGATGTTTATTTACAACCCACTAGACTTTAATCAGCGCCACTGCTCTGTGAGAATAAACATCTCAGACTGTGGATTTGCTTTCATACTATGAAGAAAACATGAGGGTGGGAAACGCCATCTCTCCTGAATTCTATAAAAGCACCTGCAGTTTCCTGTTACTGGTCTCTATAATTTGATTAGAATTTTTTCCCTTCTACCTTTCATGTTGTCATTGATTCCATAACAAACTTTTTATAAGCATCTACACTTAGCACCCTTTTTCACTGTCACAAACATCAGAGTGTTTACTCATCTTTAGAGGAAAAGATATATGCTATTTTTAATTAACATTCTGCAATGACAGAATTTCAGTATCATTGGTCATTGTCCGCAGAACTCCAGACAGGAAATCACAGAGACATGTGAAGCCTGAGATGCTAATGTCTAAAAAAAACCCCATTATTTATTCTCATTTTACTAGAAGAGAGGTGTACAGAGTTAGAGCTAAGGGACAAAAATATCCTATCAGTCCAAACATGTCAAGCGTTTGTAAATTAAATGACTGTTGACACAAAAAACCCCTATTGACTAAAATTTATGAACTTAACTTAAAACTAACCCAGTTCTCAACACCTAAAAATTTGATATTGGGAAGCTGTTCTACGTGAACTACTCATGAAGGAGAGAAAAAAATTAAAATCCTGCAAAATAAATTATGAATTATTTTCTCAGCTCCTTTCAGGACACCAAGTGATGTGCTTTGGTGTCTCAAAGTTTTCTCTGCTTTAAATATAAAACATTATCATATTTTAAAATTTAATGAAGTAGTCATAAAGTTGTTACAAAGGATCTGTGAATACCAGTTACTTCAAAAGTATTTTAGGTAAGTAAAGTTTAATGTTGGCTTTAAAATAAGGACTTTATCATTTGCCAACAAAATGGATTTAATTCCATTCACCGCCACTCTCTGTCCAGCCAACTTTTAACCCAGTGAAGCGTACTCTCCTCCAAGCCATGGGCAGCCAGTTTCTCCAGGAGAATGCTGTGGGAAACGGTGTCAATGCTTTACTAAAGTCCAGATAAACAACATCCACAGCCTTTCCCTCATTCACCAAGTAAGTCACACCGTCATAGAAGATCAAGTTTATCAAGCAGGACCCACCTTTCATGAACTCGGGCTGGCTGGGCCTGATTGCCTGGTTGTCCCTCATGTGCCACATAACGGCTCTCAGGATGATCTGCTCCATAACCTTCCCCAGCACCAAGGTCAGACTGACAGGCCTGTAGTTCCCTGGATTCTCCTTCTGACCCGTCTTGTGGATGGGCATCAACATTTGCCAGCCACCAGTCAACTGAGACCTCCCCAGTTTGCCAGGGCTGCTGGTAGATGATGGAAAGTAGGTTGGTGAGCACTTCCATAGCTCCCTCAGTACCCTTGGGTGGATCCCATCCAGCCTCACAGACCTGTGTGTGTCTAAGCAGCGCAGCAGGTTGCTAACCAATCATAGCACCAAAACCATCTGCTCCCACTAGCAAGCCTTTATTTCAGATCATTAAATTTATATTCATGTACCCAAAAACAAAATACTGGGATGTGGCTGAAAAATTGCTTCTAGATAAGTATTTTAGATATTAATAATATATTATGGCTGTTGTTTAAATTTTGTATATTGCGCTATCCCTTATTATTTCTTAATTATGTTTTGGCACCGGCAAGTAATTAATTTTCATCATACTTTTCTACTTGAAAGATTTTAAGAACCTAGAGGCATTCCGTGAAAGCTTTGAACTTTTGATTTCCTTTGTACTTTCCATTTCTCTCCCTATTCTGCTGGTTCAGTCTTACATATTGAAAGATATAACAAAAAGGTCACAAGTAAAAAAGACAGCTCCAGCAGTGCTAAAAACAATAAAGTATTGGAGTAAACAGAATAAAAAGTAAATCTTTATAAACACAGTTCATGAAGGCAACAGAGACTGTTGTTGAAACAATTTAGTAAATTGTTCTTTACCAACACTGCTGTCACTAAAGCTTACATCTCATCTCCGAAGCTACTAAACTGAACGTCTTTGGCATTCCAGTTTTCTAAACTGTGAGTGAAATTAATTCTTGAGTGGACTTAAATTACTAAGCCCTGACATTTTGCAAATTTTCTCAGGAATCTCATACTTTTCAAATGAGAACCTTTCCTTTTATTCATTATGGACCTCTTGGAAACAGAAACCATTAGCTATTCCCAACTAGGAATGTTATTTTGTATATGAACAAGTAAAATCACCCAAGTATCTTAAATTTTAGTCTTCTAAAAGGAAAAACCCACCAAGTTTATTTCAGGGCATTTCCAAACAGCCATGACCACATGATCCTCAGGTGTCTGTAACAACAGTTCAACAAAGCAGATGTAGTATCTTTCAGAAATATTGTTATTTAGGAACAGAGTGTAGTTTTCTAACATCAGTGGCAAGAATTGACATTTACATACTTTACTATGGATCACTGTTGGTGATATGTTCACAGTGACGTAGTGTACTATCTTAGCTATATTTTGTATATTGTTTAATTTAATAGTGTTACTTTTGATGTAGAGCATGTGCCGAGCTATAGTAATGATCTACTGGTGTTGTACCTAAGCATTTAAAAAAAAGCAGCAGCAGTAATATTAACTGCAATACTATATATTCTTTTGTCATGAATTTACAAAAAAACAGCCAAGCTTCAAAGAATTACAAAAAATAATTAGTAAGTAGCAAATATATCTATTGCCAACAGTTTGCTTTTTCTGTGCCAATCAAAAACTGACACACAGACACAACCAGACAGGCTGGTAGCTGGCAACCGGGTAAGTGAGCAATAAAGAGGACAATGTTATAACAATTAAAGTCAGTGTTTGCCATGTCAGGCTGTTGATGGGTTCCTGAAGAGATTCAAAGACTAAAGAAGGAAAAATGAAAAGAAACCTTGGTATTGATAAATGCAAAGAAAAAGGCAAAAGTAATAATGTTGAACTTGCTGACCTTGTCTCAGAAAAAGAGAGCAGACTCCTCCACAGACGGGGAAATGAAGGCAGGAGGCAGAAAATGTGATGTGTGCATAAAAGGCCACTTGAAATTATTTGAGGTATGAATATCCAGATGAGATGCCACTGCTGTATATGCAGAATATTGTTTCTGGCCTATGAGGAAATAACACCAGGCACCGTTCCTCCCTGCGAAGGTGCAGCCGGTGCGGTTTTGTTCACATTGCTCACCACAAAAAGTCACACTTGTTTGCTGCAGACTTCTTCTGCAAGAAGTGTCCCAGTCCACAAAAACAACTCTGGGGCTCTGGCAGGAAGGGTGTAATCCTGTGCAGGAATAAGCACAACCAGTGGGAGTGTGGTACTGCTCCTCAGAGAAGGAAGCTGTGCTCCTGAGGACAAGCAGCAAGCACTCACAGCATCAAGGCGTGCCGCAATCACTGCAACAACATCCTTGCCTGGAAGTTAGATCAGCACAGCTGGGACACATTGAGCAACTCAACATAACTGCTCCTGCATCATGGGATTCAGTTTCAGAATTCTCTGAATTCAAGAATCATTTTGAAACAAGAGAGATTATTCCCAAACCAAAACATGTTGTTCTTTCAGCCGCCCATGTTGGCCATTAAAAGCGCTTATTGCGCCTGCTGTGCTGACAAACAAGGCATAAGATGATCTCACAGCCAGTTACATTTCCACCTGTACCATCTGCCATTGACTGGATATTTCAATTCCCCAAATTTGGCAAACTGATGAGGGTACTGCTGCCCCCACCGCTGAGCTCTGATCAATCACTGAACGCTACAACATTGTCTATTCCTTCAACTGTGAAGTCTGTGGTTCACCTGTGCAGTACTTCATCATCATCATCCTCGTGATGCACCACTGCAGCACACTGCCAGATCATGCCATTCTACCTGTAGCAAGTCTGGATATTCACTTGGCCAACCAAGTTCTAGAAATGATCATCGCATATCCACCACGGAACATGTTCTCTCTGAACATTTAGAAGAAAAACTGTTTGAAAAACTATTCAGAAGGGGGAAATCAAATCACTATGCTTGAAGAAGAATGTTGAGCAATCTCTGCCTTGTTGCAGCATATCCAAAAAATTCTGAGTTTGAAAGTATACCCAGAAAAAAGTGATAAATGAGTGTACCACTAGACAGATTATTCTGTGTGATGTGCAAGATGCCATCCAAGAAGCTGTTGCCTTGAATCTGTGTTGATGCCACTGTGTTTTTCAAAAAGAACCCCCAGACTGTGGCAGACTCTTCCTTGAAATGAGTCAAGATCACAAACACCTACTGTAGCAGTTTCTGCTCTTTGTCAGGTGTGACTAATGAGTTCCCAGGTCCTGTCATATCCAGCAACAGACCTGCATTTCTAATGAAGAGGACTTTGCCAAAAATCTCACTCATTTAAGCTATCACCATCAAATGATCATGCTGAATAAACGATGCAGACAGTTGCAAGTGCCTTACAAAGAACTCCTGAGGGAGACTGGCCGACAAGGCTTGTCAGATCCCTCACCAGCAGCAGGTCATGTCCACAGCTGGGTAAGGACAATCTCTGAGCAGCAGTGCTACAACGTGGACTCCACCTGCACCGCTGTCATCAATGACCAAAGTCCTGTCATCAATGGCCAAAGTCCTGGCTAAGATATGAGAGACTAGAGGTGGAGAGGCTAATGGAAACTGATGGAAACCCCTCAGTGTGTGGACTAAAGGTTTCAAAGAATCTGAGAGCACAGTTTAGAGGAACCGAAGACTGTCCAGATGATTTATATTCTTTTTCTGTGCCTATGGTGTTGAACACGGGAATGCTTGGGGCACGTGCAGAGATAAAACCATCTCTTCCAATTCCCACCCACTTTTTCTTTCAGTAAGGGGCCTCTGCCAAACGTGTGCTGATGAGAGATACACACATTTCAGGCCCATATAGTTTCAGAGCCAGGAGGAATGAGCGGAGTTTAATGCATGCCTCTTTACCAGCTGTTAGCAGGCAGGGGATCATTGCAGGAATTAGCAGACAGAAACAACAGACTTAAAAGCAAATCAAGATACCTGTGCCAAACCTGGTAGCAGGCTTGAGGAGTTGCAGTGAAAGCTGAAGATACAAGTATTGAGACTGAGTGCAAGAAAGAAGGAATAAAAGTCATTGTTTGGAAGGGTTTTTATTGATGGAAACTTTTGATAGGATTTATATCTCTAAGAATTTTTTTGGGCTGTTTCTAAAGACTGGGAAAAAAAGTGAGGATCGTGGTTCAAGGTCCTTCAGAGCTCTCATTCCACCTCTGCCTTCTCCCTCCTCTTTCTCCACCCTGCTTCTCCTATTCCTGCCAGCTTGGCCATGCCCTGTACACTTATGGTGACACCTTCATGGTATGGAGCTCACCAATCCACTGGGGCTGTGTCCATACAGTGAAGCTGCTCAGTCTGCCCCCTCACCATGTAACTGCTGAGACAGAGAGCTGCATCTCTGCTTTCTGTGTGTTTTGTGCACTCTTTACATGCTTGTAGCAGCATACGCATTTCGGTGAGCCTAATGGAAGCAGTATTACTTGAGGTGGATGCCTAGGTCTCCCAAGTACATCTTGTTTACAGTGAAATTAGCCCACCTGGTCTGAAGCAGCTGCATAATGATCAAATGTAGGCACTTAGCTTGCATGAGGTATTTAATTGCATCACTGAAAGTTAATTTCCCATATTTCTGTCTTTGGACTGAAGCAAGTTAAATCTTCTCAAAATCAACATAGAGGAGATCTTAAAACACAGAGTCAACAGGAGTTGCAAATACGTGTGCTGGATGGGTACTGCTGAGGACAGCAATAGTAGATTGACCTTAACGGGAGGGAAGGGCACAGGAAGGCGTAAAATGTAGTAAACCAATTATTTTTACCAACAGCTAATGGGAATGAGAAGGCTGAGACTGGAAGAGTACTCACTAATGCTGACAGGCTTTTAAGTAGAGATGGAAGAGAAAAGGCAGATTAAACAAACTGGGACAGATGAAAGGCAGCTGGTTGTGATTGGGAGGGACTATGATTCAGTGACTGAGAGCTATGCAGCAAGAGACAATCTTTGTGAACACACAGCTCAAATGAACTTATTATTTGTTCAAAATCTACTTGCAAAAAGTGCTAAAATAGGTCACAACTGCAACAGCCCGAAGTAGCATAGGAAAAATGAGAAGAGCACGATCTGCTATGAAGCAAGAGTCACAAGTCTAAAATCTGAGCAGACATATGAGTGTGAAATACCACTAAGTGCTCTTATAACACAAATAAGTATATATATCCTCCCTCCATTCTTCTTTTATATATAATCATTTGCTAAAGATGACAATTAAAGTGTCTAAGAAATTGAAGACAAATAGTTCAAGAGCAGAAACTTTACTGACTTTACTAGTGGTTGCACGCCAGTAATGAGGAATTCTGAAAACTAAAGATTTAAATGTGAAACACCTTATCTTTATTGCCATACGTTCCAAAAACAAATGCTACCTATGGTCTTACTAGCAACATCAAAGCTTTTGAAATTTTTGTGGAAGTCTTACATTTTCCATTTGGCTCAAAGACACACAGGAAGGCTCTTCAAAGCCTTTAGGAATATATCACAAGTACAGTTACATACATTAACAAGAAAATGCCCTGGCCTTGTAACAAAAAGTTGAGTTTGCACATTATAGCTAAGTCCAATAGGTTGAATTACAGGTGGATTAATAGGCAAAAATTCTGATACCAGCTTATTTCCATTTCAACAGGAGCCTGATATTATACATTAGATGAAAAAGTTGGAAATCTTTCAAAGAAAAATTTGCTTGGTATTTTAAAAGCAACTATCATTTTAGCATATTATGTGGAACTAAAGGCCAGAGGAAAAGATTACTATTCAAAATGCTCTTTTTTTTTCCTTACTCAGATACTCTCTGGCAGAAACGGTAAAAATGTAGATTTTAACCTTTCAGATATCTACTTCACATGATTTCACTGAGTGTAATATTACACTGTCATATTTCTCTGTGAGGCAGCTGATGATGTTGATGAAACAAATGGCATCTTATCATTACAGAGGTAATGCCACTGATTAACCGAGAATTCAATTAGGGAAGTTTCACAGAGAGAATCTGGAAGATTTCAAAGCTTTAACTTGGTAGGTAAAGTCATCCTGGGCAGAGTGTTTTGACACATTCTTATTTCCATCGTGGAAGTAACTGAAAAACTTAAAGCTTTTTACAAGAAGTGGAAGCTTGATTAGCTGGAAAATAACTGAAGTATTCTGAATAAACGACTACGCTAAGCATTTAAAATGTTGTTGATTTTTGCTTTTTTTTGGTTTTTTTTGTAGTTAAAAACTACATGTTAGTAGTACAAATTACAATTTCATTTAATTTAAAAGCAACATGACTAAGTCATTATACTATTCCCAAATGACTGTGTCTAATATAGTCTATAAATAGAAAGCCAACTCACAAAGCACAGATTGGGCTTTGCAGTTGAGAATCAATGGGTCTGGCAGTGCCAATGATGCCTTCTGTTAGAATAAAATATAGTTCACAGCCAAAAATTACATATGTGAATATATGTGTATTTTTGCCACTCCAAAACTCATGGTACGTTACAGTAAAGCATTGAAAACAACCCATGAAAATTTTAAAATTCTGAAGGTAGATGTGAAAATACCATAAAGTGGGACGTAATTAATACTTTTTGTGAAAGGGATGTGAAATAAAACCATGTGAAATTTAAATCTCACGCTACGTCCTATTTAAGCAGAGAGCACCTACTTCACATAAAATTCTGAAGTGGGCAGTCTTATCAATTTTGTGCAGAACAACGACATTGCAGGAATGGTTTAAATTCACTTTGCAACCAAAGCCCAAGGCGAGCAAAATGTCTAAGTTAGTAGTAGGAATGTCTTTTTGCCACTAGAAGAGATAATGAATCCTATTACTAAAACGCAGCAGTAAGCCTAATTTTGAAGTCACATATAAGTTATAACTCTAAAATTAGCATTTTTAATTTTACTCCTACCTTTAATATAGTTTCCTAGCAAATTGGTACATAAAAAAAAAAAAGTAAAGAGGAAACAGCAGGCAACAATCAGCTCTGGGTTATACGCTCTCAGAGTCTGAAGGGGCTGGATAACCCGGGTAACCTGAACCCACATACAATAGAAGCCAGACGTGAAATTTGGCTGTAAGAACACCCAGCAAGGGTGCAGTGGGAAAAGGGCAGCGCTGGGCAGGGAGATCCCCCAGCTGGCACCCAGGAAGCAGTTAAGAACATACTGTGGGCTCAGCCTGGGCATGCCTGCTCTCCTCCTGACGTGAAACCAGCTCACGCGGAGCCCGCTCCCCTGCCCGCGCCTCAGCGGCACCCCTAACCCTGAGACTGAATAATTCATCCTCAGATAATCAGGAGTCGACTGTATCTGCATGAGCTGAGTCCCTTTATTAAACATGTCACCTGGAACTCTGGCTACAGCAAGCAAAGGGAAGTTTTCCCTTGCCATATGCTGCCTATTGAACGGGGTTCAAATGCTCAGATCTTCAGTGCATTAGCTGCTTAGTCAATTTAAAGACTAAATTAACATTTCTCATAACGAACTTTCAGCCAGTATTATGGATGTTCGTTTAGCCTGCCATTTTGCTATTAGCTATTAATTTTTTTACATAGCTCAGCATGGAGAAGTAGTTTGCACAAAATTGACGAAAAGCAGTTTTTCCTACTCTCCTTTTCTTCCTTTCTATTTCAAACACTTAAATTTATTCATGTAATTCTTTACCTTAGTTTTAATTTTGCAATGAACTACCATCTCCAGTTACTCCTATGTTTGTGTAGCCCCCATAAGTGCCTTGCAGATTCCTATTTTCTTTGATTGTATTACACTAGATTTAAAGAAATGGTAATCCCATATATCCTAGCAGTAAATGTGAGCCATAAATCATATATTTAAAGTGCATTAAAATCTTCAGGTGTGAGGGACTGTAGAAGTTTAAAATATTATTACTAATAGTCACCAAGAGAAATAAGACTTAATTGCTGTTATACCTCCTCATAATATTATATTGCCATTGTCTCAAACTATGCTGGCAGCCCATCTGTTCAGCTTCAGTTAAAGGATCTAGAAAGATTTTTAACACAAACTTTGCAAACAGGTATCCAACACAGGATATGACCAAAAGGCAGTGCTGAATTTCCTGCCTAGTTGACTGAATACTGTTTTAATGTTACTTTTTATTCACCTCTGCAAAATGTAGAATTCTGACAGACTACAACTGAGAACATTCTTTCCACTCTAGCACATGCTAAATTTGTAACTTCCCTTAAAATTACTAATATATAATAAATTGTATAATTAGTACTGTTCTTTAACACACACAAAAAATATTTTCCTTTTAAAACATTCAAATCTTTCAGAAATCTATGCAGCTAATTATCTTGAATCACTACATTTAAGTACAGTAATTCAAAAGCAAGGCAACAAGCTACCGTGTAAAAATTTACAAATATATTTTTAAAACAGGATAATTTAGGGCCAAATGTACAATGTAAAGTCATTTTAACCCTAATGTATGTAGCTGTATGGCCACTGTAGTTAGTAGCACAGTTGAAAACATAATTAGACCAATACTTTTGTAGAAAGAAATATGCTGCTATTATCTCAGTGGGAGATAACCCTGGCCTTTAACTTGAAATAACTCAGCAAGTTACCTTCCTGATAAACAATGCAATATTAATATCACAGTTGGGAGCAGTTCTCTGAACTCTCACAGCAGGTATCAAATTTGTTGCCCAATTTCTGTTGGAAATGTAGCATTCCTTTCTAATGGGTACCTTTAGCTTCAAGTAAGAGGAACAAGTAGAGTTCAAGATACAATTAAAGTAATTTCATATTAAGCTAAAGGACGAAACAATCCACTGAGCAGCAAATATTACATCATGAAAAGCAAAAATGTTACAAATTATTCAAGCCACATGTAAAGGTATGATGCAAGACTTTTAGTTACCAGCAATACACAAATAAGAACATAAAATTTGAAAAAAATGGACAAAGACTTGGAGAAACACCTGTCTATGAGTTGAGTTTATGCTGAGATTACAAATCAAATTCCATTATATACTATGATCTCATAGATAACCTACTTTTTTTTTTAAAAAAGAAGTACTCTAAAAAGTATCAGTGACAATCTTAAGCACTTTCTAGATTTCTGAAGAACAAGAAACAATGGTGGTGTGAATAGGAAAGGGTGCCTCACACAGATATTTCTTCCACTTCTGAACATCACCACTCTACACCACAAGATGAGAGGTTTTCTTTGTGACAATGCACATTATTTGGTAACAGACTGAAAATCAAATGTAACACACAGTAGGCCACTCTGCTCAATTTCTAGGTTATTCCAAATTGTATAACCAAGGAATTCTCTTCAAAAAACAATAAACTGTACTTATCATGAGATTTTCATATCTTAACATAATGTTCAATTAGCAAGCTGTGACAAATGCCACTAAGTGTTATGCTGTTCTTTTATTCTCAGCCTAATTTTACCCATAGCTCATTTTGGCATTCATCCTGGCTCTTCTTCCCCTTCTGTTAACACCTGAGATACAAGAGCAGCAGTTTAATGCACTGAAAAACTCAAAAGAAGAAGATGGTATTTCCTGAGGAAAAACAAAATTGCACTCAAAATTTGAAAACTGATTTTGTCTCTGATGTTTATGATGATCACGTTGTAAGGAATTTTGTTTTACAGTATTTACATTTTTTTTAAAAGCATCCTTTACGTCATTTGGCAATTTCAAAGAGTAAGGAAATTTTATAGCTATGGAGTGCTCAGCAGTTTATGCACCAGAACAGACAAAAAGAAACTTCTGAAATCCCACAGTCAGCGGCTCTTATCTACAGTTGCTTTTAATTTTACATAAAATAAAGTGAGATTAATCAGAATGTCAGCTGTCCTGCCTGTCAGTGTTATCTGCTGATGGAATAAACACACCATGGAGAGTAGAGCCTGTGTATTGTAACATGTTGATGTTTTGCTGCAGAACAAAAAAA